>JAOTAX010000006.1:29547680-29565211 GCA_025629825.1 Erythroxylum guanchezii
CATTTTTCGTCGGTTCCAACAAGAGAGACGACCCGAGGTTTTAGCTTGCTGCAATCTTGGAATTTTAATATTTTGACCGGTTTTCAAGGTCGATTCTAGGATTGAACGACAGAGCCGCGATCAGCGTCTCTTCCCCTTCATACTCAATTCTTATTAATGGAACCCCATCCAATTTCTTCAGAGGGAAGTCAAGTCTTAGACAAGGAGATCCCTTATCCTCATTCCTCTTCATTCTATGTATGGAAGTTCTTTCCAGATGGTTGAATAAGAGTTTAGATGGAAACCCCTCTTTCCAACACCATTGGAGGTGCAAATCTCTTAAAATTAACCATCTCTTATTCGCTGATGATCTCATGATATTTTGTCATGCTGATTTGCATTCGGTTAAATCTCTGTTAGATTGTCTGAGTACCTTCTCTCAATTTTCTGGCTTGGAAATGAACCCCACTAAGAGCCACTTTTTCTTATCCCCAGATTCAGTTAACTTAACACATCAATTAGGAATGCTGTCGAGGCTAAAAAGAGGTTGTCTCCCCTTTAAGTATTTGGGGGTTCCCCTCATTACTGGGAGGTTATCCAGAAGGGAATGCAGTTCCCTTTTGGAAAAGATTGAAGCTAGGATTAACAAGTGGACTAATAAAACCCTTTCCTATGCTAGTAGGTTTCAATTGATTATCTTGATGCTTTCTTCTTTTCAAGTTTATTGGTCTACCATGTTCATTCTTCCTTCATCAGTCCTAAAGGAGATAGAGGCAAAACTTAGGAACTTTCTTTGGTCAGGGAAGGGTACCCCCAAATCCTCTGCTAAGGTCAAATGGTTAGACATTTGTCGAACCAAAAAGGAAGGGGCCTTAGGGAACAAACACTTACCTACATGGAACAATGTGTTGCTAGGAAATAGGATTTGGATTTTGTTTCATGATCATGAAGCACTGTGGGTAAAGTGGATACACTCTATAATCTTGAGGAGGGGGAATTTTTGGAGTATCCAACCGAATAGCAATAGCTCATGAAATTGGAGGAAAATATTATTAGTGAGGGACAAAATAGGGAACCAATTTAGATTTAGGATTAGAAATGGAGCTTCCACTTAATTTGGCAAGACCCCTAGCATCTGAGAGGAATTCTTAAGCATTTTTCTACTCCGAGGGCCATTAATGGATCAGAACTGAAAATGACAGCTACAGTATCAGTGGTGATCTGAAACAAAATGTGGTGCTGGCAAGAATTAACCGCTGAAACCTTGGTAACCTAGAACCCATACATTATCAACCAAATAGCTCTCAACAAGATCTTTTGGAGTGGTTAGCTGGGTCAGCTAATCAGCATGCTTACACCAATTCTTCAGCCTATACTTTTTTAAGAGAACCCCCCCCCCCCCCAAACAATCCTTGGCATACACCAATTTGGTTCAAATGGAACAGGCCAAGATGCTCCCTCATCTTATGGTTGGCTTTTTGTAGAAAGTTACAAACTAGAGACAGAATTCTTTTCCTTCAAACACTAAACCATTGTTCCCTATGCCTCCAAGACAATGAAACAATTGAACATTTATTCTTTGATTGCCCCTTCTCAAAAATAGTGTGGGTTCATTGCCTCACCTATTTCAATCTCAACCTTCCACAGCAGATCAACCTCCACACCATTCCCTCTTGGTTGAATCATCCCCAAAATTTCAGAACCAGTAGTCCCAATATCTTCCCAATCATCATTTCAGTTGTTGTTTACTCTCTTTGGAAAGAAAGAAATTCCAGAACTTTTAAAGATGAAGCTTTGGAGGTGGATGGATTGAAGTCTAGAGTGATCACCCAAGTCCAGGAGTAACTCAGAGCAAACATCGATGGGAGGTAAAGGTAGGAGAGTTTTGTTAATCACTAACAACATCTATGTAGTTTCTGTTTCAGGTATGCAAAAGAAAATATGGGCGAATACTGCAAACCAATCAAAATCAGTACGGAAAATAACAGGAGGCCATCAGGTCTCTATAGACCATCAAGAGCAGTTAGTCAAACCTCAGCAGTCACACTCTTGGAAGGATTCAGCAGCAACAGCAAGTTGAAGGTTGATCAGAAGAGTGCAGAAGCAACTTCAGTGGACTGGGATGAGGTTGTGTGGTCCAGAAGGGGATGCAACAAACTTACAACCAAAGCAGACAGCAAAGAAGGTAGGGTCTAAACCTCTATACCATGGGTAGGCACAGTCCATGGAATGCAGAAAACATAAATGGAATGTCTAGAAAAAAGATAATTCCGGCCGGTGTGAAGTTATTGCTGGTAGGTTTCAGAAGGCAAAATAACACCAATGAAGAAATGCACAGTGGAATCATGCTACAAAATCGTAATTATCAGGTGCTCCAATAGATGTTTGTATCTTAGGGATATTAGGATCTCAGTGAAGCTTTTAACCAAATTCAGGTTTTTAGTGTATTGTTGCCATAAGTGAAACATTATCTCAAGGATAATCATGTCTGTATAGGGGTTTCCTCTTTTGATTGGTATGAGATTAGTTTATATACAATCTCTACCCATGTACATAAACTCTTTTTTCCTACCTTTATCTTATTACTGATTTACCAAAAAAAATATAATCATTCCACATTTGTCTAACAATTTCATCCTACTTTCGATATATATTCCAAAGTTGTGCTAAAGTGGTATTGTACTCCATTTGAGAACTTGTATCTTCATTTATACTTTCCATAATTTGCCCTTCATTTTTAACACATCCGTGAAATAATTATAGCTTTATCCATGCATTCTAATATAATTATCTATAACACAACAAAAAATAATGATATACTTTTGTTTCTTCATATCATAACTCAACATATTTGAAAGTATAAGAAATCTTGAATTTAAAATGCCAAAACATCTTTTAATAACATTTCTTAACGAACAATGTCTATAATTAAACAATTCTTATGGAACTTAATGTCTTCGTCTTCCTTTATAATCTTATAAATGATATCTATCACCTTAATATAGTGAAAGAAGTTTAAGCATATTAGCATAGCCTGAATAAATCAAATAAAAGTTATCTAGCATATAAAGATCATAATAGTAACAAAAAGCTATTAAAAATTAATTTTAATTACTATATTTATTTTAAAAATGTCATACCTTGTGGTGATATAGGAAATTAGTTTGTTGGGTTTGTTATTGTTTCAAAAAGTACTTGAAATTCGTTTAAAGTACCTTCTCATCCAATCATTACATATGTGAAATGCATGTCAAATGAACAACAATGCATAATATTTTGGGTTGGATAAGTCCTTTTACCACTATATGATATTTCTTTATTGGTTAGAATATATGCATCAATATGTGTACCATTTATTGCTCCAATGTAACCCTAAAAAATAAAATTGTATCATTAAAATAGTTAATTGAACATAAGGATATAATAAAACGAATAATTAAAAATATGAATATACTTGAAAATATGGAAATTATTTTAAATTATACTAAATCTTAGGAGATGTATTGGTAAAGGATGGTGGAGTAATGACTCTTTTTATAAGCCAATTAACTGCATATACGACCTTACAAAAATACTTCAAAATTGTTCAGGTTGAATGTTTAAAAATGATTTACGTTGACTTTAATTGTTTCACTATACCCTATAGTCATCAAGAAAATTACAACTTGTTTCTTTCACAATCAAATGACTTATTGACTTTAGCAACATAATTTAGTGACGGAATTAGTCGTCAGAGAAACGGTCATAGGTAATAATTTATGACGGATTACAAACCTTTCGCCGTTAATTTACTGACGGTAAATTTAGCAACGAAAGGTTTATTTTAGTCAGTAAATGTAGCGACAATCAAGGCTCCTCGTTGGTAACCTTATCGACGGATTTCTTAAATCTGTCAGTAAATTCACGACTAATTTTACCAATAGATTTTAGTTGTCTGTTGGTAAATTCATTGTATTCTACCAACGAATTTTAGTGGTTTGTTGTTAAATTCACTACTTTTTACGATGAATTTTGTTTTTACATCAGTAAATTTATTGATATTGTTTTTTTTTAATTTTCCTTGCATTTAATTTTATTTGATAATCTTATAATTGATGTATAATTTACAAAGTTATTAGTTATTAGTTGATAATATTTTGATTTGTTTCTACATTTAATTTGTTAAAATAGAAAGTTGATTGATGATATAAATTAAAAATTATCTTAATTAATAATTAAAAAATATTATCTAAAATAATATATATTTAATTCATACAAAATAACTACAACTACGCTATTCATTTAGTGAATGTGGATGCACTGAATGTTGTGATGAGGTGCTGCCCTTCCCTTTCATTTCATCCATCTCATTACAGAGTTGGGCTATGTACTCCATCGACTATTGCAATTGAGTTGCAAGTACCTATACTGTGCTCCAAAGTTTATGGACTTCATTGGATGCAGACCGCCTACTAGATGCTACTGTACTATATGTAGATGATTGTGAATAACATATGTTCGCAAATGAACCTAAGGTGAAGATTCTTTCACGACGGTCCCTACCACCCATTGTATGAAGACATGTTTGACTTTCATCAACATCTTTAGACTGTTGAGATTGTCTTTGAATGCTTTCTTGTATTTGGTCATATCAGAATGTAATGTTTATGTTAATAAGTGATAATTATTAAGCATTAATATTAAAACATAAATTTCACATATATTTAGTTCTCTACATCTGGTGTTGATGAAGGTCACACCGTCATATTTCTTAGTGTGAGTGTGCAAAAAGAGCTGATGAGGTGTGGGCTTCCTCCTTATAGACTTTTCCTGTCCATAGATTTTTCCTGCATCAGAATAAAATGTTATAAGTAAATTACAATTTAAAAATGTTTCAGCAAAATTTTCTCTATTTTAATTATATTTACCCCATTTTGAACAAAGAAAGTAACTCAACAATACAGTCATATATGGCACCAGACATTTATAACATTATCATTCTCCATAATACACATATTTTTATTCCAAAATTCAAACATCAAATTAAATTGAAATATATCAAAGTAAAAAAATCAGAATATAAATGTAAAGTGTAAATACTAACAACTCTCTCTACATGCTCGTGGTGGGTAATAAATCCTCCAGTGTATACGGGAAGACTCTCTCCCCTCGATCCTCCACATCTATTGGTAAAATTACGATTTGAAATGGACATTGCCTTGAGTGATGTCTAATAATGCTGCCAACGACTCCATATTTCTTCAGAAATATAAGGAAGTCGTACACCAGTCTTATGTATCGCACCAATAAAGTCTCTATAATATGTACGGGCTCATCTTTCCCATGCTTTATAAATAATCGCGTCAAATTCATAATCCCAAAAAAAATATTTCTAAAAAGAAGGAAAAAATATGATAAGTACTTATAACCTACAATATTTATCTAATTAATGTATAAAAATTAATTACATAAAATATTTTTTACCTTAAGTTCCTGATAATAAAAATTCTTTGTCCCCTTAGACATATTCTTCCATATATAACCCTCAAGATCAATCTTCTCCTTAAACTTGGACATCATGTTTCTTAAGCACAATCCAGACAGAATCAACCTAATATAAAAACAAATTTATATCATTTTTAAATTTAAACCTATAATTCCCTCAGTTCCAGGCTAGAGGTCACCTCCTCATCCATAACATTTACCCATGATATCTCTGTCGATATAGGGGTGGTGGATGGTGTAAAGCTATTGGATAGTGTAGCAGCAGGTACAGAAGATGATGTCTCATCTGTATGTGTAGTAGCTGGAGGTACAACATCTGATTCTATTGCAGCTGCAGAATGTGATGCTTCACTTGGAAAGTAATTGGTTCCAAATCGTGGTCTGAACTTTGATCGCATCATATCCTGATTTCTCTTTGGTGGCATATTTTTACATGAAATTAATATTTTATTGAAAATTAAAAAATATACCCTTTAGATTTTATGTTCAATATTCGAGCAATTGAAGACAATTGAGTCATTGTCTCATAATTTGGTCATAATTCTTGGTCAACTGAGTATAGTAAGTCAAAAAATTGTTTTGCATGTGAATTTGATTCTTCTTCAAGATTTTCTATATTTCCTGAAAGGTATAACCGCTACGTCATAAACCATTTGCATGTAAGGATTTTTAGTTGCACCCTCATTATTTGTTCTAAATTCAATCCCCCCTTTAAACTCATCCACATTTATTGACAAGTTTACTTCATTACCCCTTAAGGTGCTATAAATCAATAGCTTCCCATGTCATGTCCACTCAAAATAATTTGGAACAAACCCTTTTCTCAACAAATGGCCATTCACTTCATCAAATGTTCCATAATTTTCCGTAACTATACAACTTACTACTTCTTTAACGTTTTGATTGAAGTTCGTACACTAAGTTCGAATTAAAAGAAACACTAAGGTACGTGACATTGTTATACCATATGAATCGAGAAAGCAAGTTCTCGCTGTGACTCCTAGGCATGTGGAATTTTTTACCGATAAGCCTCATGGGAGTTGCATCACGAATTTCCAGCCTATATACTATCCTAGGGGTTTATTATGACTCAAATCATCCATAAGATCTCAAAATCATTTGACATACAGTATATACTTATGTAATTATACATCTACTTATCAATGATTCAAACAAGACTCAAACATAAATACTTATACTAGTAAAGAAGAACATTAAAACTCAACAATGATTATAAGAATATTCTAAACAACACAAAATCAAGATCTCCTTTACATTCACACAAAACCTAAACACAACAGAATTGTATTATTAAAGCAACACATATGGTAGACATTAGTTAAACGACTTACTTGGATGGAGATTTATCTAATTTAACTCTTAGTATTAAGGTGGAGCTTTTTCTTTCTTTTCTTTTCTTTTTTTCCAGATCTCTTTATCTTGCAACTTTTTAGTTGCTTAGTTTGTTTCTTTGCCTTTTATAGAACGATGTCTCTATCTTCGTTAGATTCTAATAATACAAAACTAGTTAACATAGCGAGTTTCCTTCTTTTAATTCACCTTCAAATCTTTCTTCTTCTCGAGCAAACCATACATTATCTCAAACTCTCTCTTCAAAACTCAAGCCTTCTTTTTTAGACTCTTTGAACTTGGCATGATTGTGGCTCGAAGTCACAAGTGTAACTTGCTTAACCAACTTAACCATCTCCTTCACCTTAATCTGCTTCCTTGACCCACTGCCTCACTATTAGGTTAAATTGGTGCTAAGTTATTGGTGGCTTCTCTACTACATTATGCTTCAGTATTGTCCCCCACCATAGTACTTGATACCCTTTTATTATGATCTAATTAGGAGATAGTGGGCTTATTTATAATGTAATCGTATAAGAATTTAAATCATTTGATTCATGACAATAACTTCATATATTTAAAATAAAATAATACTATTTTAAAGTTCAACGGTAAGAGGACAAAAAGATCGAAATTGGGATAAAACAACAACTTTGTACCTAACAAATTATGTTATATGTTATATGTTGCCACCAACACAGGAGATAGAGGAGGAGGGGGATGCCGAGGATAGTGGCACGACGAGGACTCGCAGTGGAATGACGACAATGGTGGGGCTTCAGTAGGCACAGAGAGGACGGCCATGATAGGAGAGAAAAAAATTAGGTTAAACGATGAAGGAGGGGGAGGGGAGTTACGGAACACCAAACGGCGTCATTTTCATTTTATTAAAAACGTTGAAGCTGAAGCAAATGTTGACATTTACCTCTAAAATTTACGGACGGTATTTACTAATGAAAATGTATTCTGTCGGTAAATCCAAAACTTATTTATTCCACCAAGCATTCCCGCCTTCTTTATTGATAGGAATTTTCCACCATTGCTATATTCCATCAAAAAAATTGTAGGGATAATTTTCCTCCATATTTACCGACAGATATTTGTTCCGTCGATAAATAAAAATTTTCCTTACAATATTACTAATGGAATATGATTTTCTGTCAATAATTTGCCACGGTTTTATTTCCGTCGAGAATTTTCCATCGCTAATTACTAATTTTCTTGTAGTTATAACTAAAGATGCATAATCTAATCCATCTTCCTTGCTTTTGAATTCTTTATAAAATTTTCCCTATAAAGTGGAGAATTATGGTTTTCCATTTTTCACACCCTCAATACCCAAATCATGTAAATAATTTAAACATTCAATCATTATATTATTCTTTTGATTAACAGATGAAGCCTTAAATCCATTATTTGTAGTGTATATCATAGAGGTTTTTTTTTTAAATCTCAAATAAATCATTCTTTCTTTTTTATTGTTCACCAATTGTAATCAAGACCTTTTCTAACATGCTAAGTATGTCATCTTTGCCTTCCTCTTCCTAGGAGATTTCTTTTTCTTAGAATGAGAATTTATAACTTAATATCTTTTTTCATTAAATGAACAAACTTTATCAATATCAATTCTATGTTCCTCTTTTATACTATTTGATGGAGATTTTGTTATATACATGCAAACCAACTACAATAGTATCTTTAAAAATAAGTCACAAGTTTAAAAACTCTTTGTGTCCTTTTTCTTAAATTTACGAGACATTTAATTTTATGTAGTTATAATGATGAAAGGTGTACACAATAAAAAATATGATACATCAATAAGTAAAGATATATTTTACCTTAAATAGATTTTGCCTACATTTATCAGTAGCATTAACTTCACTAGTGACAAAGTTGTAATTACTCTTTATTTTAGTAAGTTTTTGGAATTTTTTAATCTAGCCTCACTGTATTATACTTTTCTTCAATTAAACATTAACATAATCTTTATTAAATTTTTTTGAAGGCTTGTCTTAATATTCTTCCAACCTAATTTTAAAAAGATAGTATTTGTTCGATATCCCTTCTTTAGTTCTTCAACAATTAACAAGATTAAATTATCCCTATGGCATCATCCTATACTCCAATCTTTTTTATTTATTTCCACACAATGATTAGAATCAGTCTCATTGTTTAAAGCATTCATCACTAGAAGTAATTATATGTAAGTGATAATACTAAAAAGAGGCAAAAAATTAAAAGTAATTACATATAAGTGACAATACAAAAAAGTGACAAGAAAACATTATATTAGTTAAGAAATTTTATTACAAGCTTCATTATCTTTATTTCAAAATGATATTTTTATGTAAGCTTCCTATGATATCATAAATATAAAGTGTAAAGGAAAATTTGCAATTGTCTCATATTGTTCATCGAATTCCCTAAATTTGACATTCCATTCTTATTTTCAAGTTAAATACCACAATTCGCATTGACCAATTGGTTTCAACATCAACAATATTAGCACATCATTTGAAAACTTTACAAGAATGCAACATTATAAAAAAAATCATATCTTACTAATACAATCATAAGAATTAAATAAATTAGTTGATATCTATCAAAAGGATGCATATATTCTTTGTTTAAACACCAAGAGTCTAATGTTTCTTATCCTTAATTAACTTATAAATTAAACCAACAATCAATTGTTGTAAATCCGAATTATTGTACTCTAAACAAAATTCATAAGATATCAACCAAGAGAAAGAAAAAGAAACAACTTGTGCCTAAACTTATTGGTGGTTTTGTGTACGATTGTTTCTACTTCTTATTTGGTATGTCCTTTCCATATCTTACCTTTTACATCAACTCTTTTAGTTTATATGCATAAGAAGACATATGGTGCATGGGATTAAAAGGCTAAACCAAAGCACAGTTTCTATACAAATGATTTCATTGGTTCTTGAGAGCAAATGGAGTTTGATGTTATAACTATTGATACATCAACTAGAAGCTGCCAAGCTAGCTTGTGAATTTACATTCAAAATGTTTAGTGTCTATCAATTAAGTATCTACTTTAGGAGGTAGTTAATAGTTGTTAGTGACAGTTACAAGTTCTTTAGATCTATAATTTTAGTAAGATAGAAACATTGATAAGTTTCTTTTCTTTAAAGATAAGAAATCACCATATCCTCATTCTCTTTTGCTATTCTTTTCCTTTAAAGCACCATCTTGAACTAATATAAAAAGTACAAAGGAAATTGTGGACTCTCTCTTCTTTTTTTTTTTTTTCATTTCTAGTGTTTGTTTGCTTCCCAACCTTAATAATCTATTTTGAGTCTAAAGTTCCAGGGTTCTTATTGTTATAATCATAATGTTATCTATTTTCTATCTATTTCCTCTTCTCGATGTTATCTATTCTTCTAGTGGTAGTTGTGTATAGGCATTTAGTAGTATCACTACTACGTATAAAAACCATCCTTAAATATTTATAAGCAACACCAATACATACATACACGACACATGCATATTCCCTGTAAAAAACCACATTGGGACAATTCGAAAACAATAACAATACATGCATACGCTTTTGTTTTATGATTAGTTTGAGACTTGAACAAGAACTTCAAATTCATAAATAAGTCACTCACAATAAACCAGGCATGGATGGAAAACAAGAAACTAAGGCAATGAGAGAAATAAACAAAAGGGTTAAAGAAACTAAAAAAGAAGAATACATATAAATGGAAAAGATTCAAGATTTAGATATATAGGTTTTGATAGTGGATCGACAGACCTGAACAAAAAATTTCAACATAATCCAATTAAGATATTGTCCTGAAGAGGTTTTAGTATGATGAGAATGTTTAGGCTAATAAGGATATTAAGTCTGATATCGATGTAAGCCCTAATAAGGATGTGATGGCTCGGTATGATGCATATAATGATAAAGTAATTGGTGGAGTTTATTCATTTAATGTTTTAATTCCAAATGACTTCCAACTAATAAAGATTGACTTCATTAACTAGAAGAGTTTCCTTGATAGTGATGAGTACCTTAGTGGAGACAAGCTTAGGGATGCAATTAGGCCTAGTATAAGCGTTAGACATGAAGCAGGTAATGGAACATGGGAATGGGCTTTAGATATGGAATTTGGCAATCTAAGACAATAAAGGATGTTGTTATTGATTATTCAGTAGCTACATGATTTAATGTTATATGAAAAAAAAAGTGAGTCTAAGTGGATTAGAGTGGTATGCATTAAATGATATAAGTGGGATTGTATGCAACATATGATAATAATAACAAATGTTTCAAAATTGGGACATATAGACCTGAGTGGACATGTTTCACAACCAATAAGCCTAAAATGGTATTATCCAAGTTTTTAAGTAGGCATTTCAAAGATAAAATTTTAGAGAAGCCTAACATAACCACAACTAAGATGATTGAAGAATATAGGGAGAAGTTCAACATATTTTTGAATTCAAGTATGTGAAGGGCTACCAAGAGGAAGTTAAGCAAGGAGAGAGCATTAGCCTATGCCCGTGAATATTCCATGCTTTAAGGTTGTATCAATAATTTGAAACTTAGCAATCCTAGTTCAACTATAAAAATACAATTGTCAAGGAATCATGATACCTTATTATTACAATTTAAAAATTTATGTATTTGTTTTGCATTAATAAAAGATAGTTAGAAACATTTGAGGCTCATACTTAAGATGGATGGTTGCTTCTTAAAGACTAAATTTTAAGTGTAGTTAATTAGTTTAATTGGAAGGGATGGGGATAGAGGTATATATCTTATAACATTGGCTACTGTTAAAGTGGAAAATATTGATTCATAGAGTTAGTTCATATTGTTATTAAAAGTTGATTTGGAGTTAGATCATATAGATGGATTCACTGTAATATCTAACATGCAAAATGTACATGTATCTTTGTTTAATATTTATTAAAATATTGCCTCATGGCATGTGTCTCATGCATCTAATATAGATGCATCTTATGATTTATTTGCATATGTATGGATTGATAAAGGTTGTTAAGACACACTACCTAATTCATGCCATAAAATGTGTGTCATACATATTAGAGTGGAAAAGACTTAAGGAGACAATTTTGGGCATATGCACGGTCAACATATATTGAGGATTTCAATGAGCAATTGAAGAGGCTAGATAAAATTAAACTTGGATGTGATGATGTGTTCTTTGAATATAAAGAAGTCTTAGGCTAGGTTATATCAATTGTTCGAGTCAAAGTGTCCAACTGTCAATAATAACATAATTGAGACTTTTCACAGATAGATACTACCTGCAAGGTACATATTAGTATGTTGGAGACTGTTAGGAAAATAATTAGGAAATCTTAAGTTTCTTTTGTTAAGAAAGGGCAACCAAATAGAAGACGAGCAATAAAGTCAAAATTTAAATATCATACAATGACATCCATCCATATGAAGATTGAACTAAACCTATTTTGCAACCATATAAAAGATGAACAACAAAATCAAAATTAAAATAAAGCCTACAATTATATTTAATAATATCAACCTTAGCTCTTGCTTCTTTTTAATTAACATTTTAAAGTCTTACTTCATAATGTTTATTTGCTCATCAAGTACCTTCGTTTCTTTTAAACTTGTTCTTATTTCAACCTGTTTCTTAAGTATGAAAATTTCTTCCCTTAACTTTTGAATAATATAAATAGTTCTATTAGGAAAATTTGTTATTGCACCATTGGAAAAAACTTAAAATTATTGACTAGTTAATTATGACATCCCAAAAATCTTCTCCTGGGATTGTTATTGCTCTATAAAGTCCTAAAAATTCTTTTGGTTCATAATAGCAAATCAATTTTAGCTTGTATTATAGCTGGAACTGCTAGAATAATTTCATTCCAGTGATATGAACAACAACTTTATGCCATTCATCATTTATTCCGGCCATAGGTCCATTGAAAATGACATAAGTTTTACTTTCTTTAAAGTCGTCTTTTTTCTAAGAGATGGGTAAAGGTGTCTGAGTGATTTGTTGAGGTGTCGACCTGTTTACAATATTATTTACATTAGTTGGAACTTACATCATTGCTTACATCATTCTTCAATAATCACGTCCACTGAAGAGCTGTCATCTTTGTCTTTGGAGGTGGATGGATAGTGGGTACATTGATGAGAAGGATATTGCTGGAGTTGCTGACAAAGAGATTGCTTCCAGTTGTTTGATAATATGCTGAATACTTCATAAATAGTTAAGAAATTTGTGTCTATTTTTTTGATGAGTTAGAAGGAATCAGTAGCTATGGATGTATGATAGGCTGACGTCGTTAAAATGTTTGGTCCTCCATAATTGAGTTTGATCAATGATTCTGGGGTAATCTTTAAACATTCATGATAAACTCCTTCTAGACGTTGTAGATTAAACTGATTAATGAGATCCTAGTTGAATTCATACCTTGGTGGTTCGTCAATAGGTGGATATATACCATTGTTAATACCTATTTGTACATACGCTATTCTAGATAGCTGTATGTCTGAATTTTGTAAACTGTCTGCTTTTTTAAAAATTGGGTAATTGCTAAAAACTTTGATGAAGATTTCTCTTTCTTTTGCAAATCTTTCTTTATAATTTTTGATTGTTAGAGTGAATCCAGCTGGAAATTCCGACAAGGCTGTTTAGATTAGATAGGTAAATGGTATCAACTAACCCACTTTGGAAAAAGAGATAGGTAGTGAGTGCATTTGTCTCTAGAAAGATAATTACTTTGGGTCCATAACGTCTTCTATTTTGGGGATAATACTTAAAGATTTTTTGTTCCTCATTTCATTCATTAAGTGCTTGAAAACAATCATAAAATATTTCAAGAGTAATTTTCTTCATTTCGTCTTTCAAGGCTCAGATAGGTACAACATTGATCCTTTCCATATTGATTGGTTTGCCAAGGGTTTTCATGGTAGTGGAAGTTGGTTGTTTTTCAAGAACTTGTTTATATTGCAGTTTCAAAGAGGGTTCTCTGAATTCTGTCAAAGCTTTCTCTGCTTCCATGCGGGTATTATAACTTTGATGAATATGGAAGATTTTCTGGTGATATGAACAACAGCTTTATGCTATTCATCATATATTCTGACCATAGGTCCATTGAAAATGACATAAGTTTTACTTTCTTTAAAGTTGTCCTTTTTCTGAGAGATGGGTAAAGGTGTCTGAGTGATTTGTTGAGGTGTTATTGGCTAGATATTTTGTGGTTGTGGTTGAATATTGGTTATTTAAAGATTTGTAGATTGTGACTGGGTTAGTGGATATTTGTTTTTCAAGAAGGGTAATAGTTGCTCATACCTGATTAATTTCTTTAGTTACTATACCCACTTGTTTTGTTGAAGCTTTGTTAACTCATTTTCTTTTTAAATGAGTGAATCCTTCAAGCTGAGGATGACTGCTTCCATTCTCTTGTTAATATATCTGTAAGACTATTAGTAGATGAATTCATATAATTGATATGAAAAGTATATTGATTTAATTCGAGTTGCCATCGAATTAATCTTCTTTGATTATAATTAGTTTTAATATTATATCTGGTGAATCCACATAAATACTTAGAATCTGTTTGAATATAAAATTTAGCAGGTAAGAAATCAACTTTCCATTTTCTTAATGTTTTAATACATGCAAGTGTTTCTTTTTCATGAATTAGATATTTCCTTTCAGTGGGATTAAAGGTTCCATTGATATATTTACATAAAAGATATTTCTTTGAGTTGGGTGGTTGTGCTAGAAGACAGTCGACTTATGTATCAATACTTGCATCTATTTATACAATCAATGTATCCTTAGCATTATAATTGTATAATGCTGGTAAATCCTTACAAAGATTTTTTAATTTTTATACTGTTTTTGTATCTTTTGTAGTCCATGTCCGTTAAGTTTTTGTACTACATTTAAGTCGTAACTTTTTTGTTTCTTTAGCTAAGTCTTTAAGAAATCTTTGATCAAATATATAAAAAAACTTTTGAACTTTAGTTATATTTTTTAATGTGTCAAGAAAATTATGTAATTTTTTAAGAATATTTGGATATAATTTAAGAAAATTAGGAATTCCCTTACAATCACATAATTTAGATGAAACTATTACTATTGCTTATAAATTCTATAGAGAAAATTTAATGACTATAAGACAATATCCGTTTTCAATAACTTATCAGATTAGTTACGCTTTAACTAATTCACATCATAGTATTGAATTTAAATATATAGACAAAATTTACATTGATCAGTTGTTTAATGACGTAGCAAAATTAGGAACGTATCTAAGAACTAATATATGAGAAATACCAGAAATAAAATACCCTATTAAACTATTAGAATTATCTAAAGCATGATTATCGTTTTCTGAAAACAAACCTTTTAAAGAAAATTCTTTTTTAAGATCACAATTTGTAAGATTAGAAAGACCTATTAGATTTACCGAATCTAGTATAAGTTTAGAAAAAAACTATTTAAATAACTGAACCAAAAATAATAAAAAGGAAGAACTAGATCTAAATAAAGAAATAGTTTCTATTAAAACTCAACTAAAAGAATTAACAAAACATCTTAAAAATACTTTGTAAGTATTACTAAACAATTATCTAAATTATTAGATAGACAAATAAATATTAAAATTCAATTAAAAGAGATAATTACTATAACACAACTCCTAATAGAAAATAATCAAAAGTATATGTCATTACAAAAAATTAATCTAAAGTAAGTGTAGTTGGTGGCTCTGATACCATTTTTAGTGTTGACTCTTTCAATATTTTAGACTCAGATTTTGTTTTCGATATTTTTGTCTTAGATTTTGTTTTTATTAATTTTAATATTTTATCTAGTTTTTCAATTATTGGATATAATATTCTGAATAACCGTTCATAATTCTTATATATTAGTTTTTGAATTTCGCTAAAGTCATTAATTTTTTGTAATGACATATACTTTTGATTGTTTTCTATTAGGGGTTGTGTCATAGTAATTATCTCTTTTAATTGAATTTCAATATTTGTTTAATTTTAAGTTATCTACATTTAATATATTGTCTATCTTGATTTCTATCATGCTAATGAAATAATATTTTATGATTTGCTAAGCTATTATGTGTGTTTTGTAAATCTTTCTCTAGTTACTATACCCACCTGTTGTTGAAGCTCTGTTAACTCATTTTCTTTTTTAATGAGTGAACCCTTCAGGCTGAGGATGGTTGCTTCCATTCTCTTGTTAATATATCTGCAAGACTATTAGTAGATGATTTTATATAATTGATGTGAAAAGTATATTGAACGCATGAATAATTTAAATGATCAAATAATAGGAATAATGAATAAAAATCTAGCTTATGGAAAAATAAATTAAAATTTTTGTAATGACATATACTTTTGATTGTTTTTTATTAGGGGTTGTGTCATAATAATTATTTGTTTTAATTGAATTTCAATATTTGTTTGTCTATCTAATAATTCAAATAATTGTTCAGTAATACTCATAAAGTATTTTGAAGACATTCTGTTAATTGAGTTTTAATTGTAACTATTTTTTATTTAGATCTCGTTCTTCCTTTTTTTTTAATTATTTTGGTTCAGTTATTTGAATAAATTTTTCTAAACTTATACTGGGTTCGGTAAATTTAATAGGTCTTTCTAATCTTACAGAATGTGATTTTAATAAAAAAAATTCTTTAAGAGGTTTTTTCCCCAGAAAACGATAATCGTGGTTTAGATAATTCTAATAGTTTAATAGGTATTTTATTTATGGTATTTCTCATATATTAGTTCTTAGATTCGTTCCTATTTTTGCTACATCATTAAACAACTAATCAATGCAAATTTTATCTGTATTTTTAAATTCAATACTATGATGTGAATTAGTTAAAGCATAACTAATCTGATAAGTTATTGAAAACGGGTATTGTCCTATAGAGGCATTAAATTTTCTTTATAGACTTTATAAGCAACAGTAATAGTTTCATCTAAATTATTTGATTGTATGAGAATTCCTAATTTTAGATGAGAATTAAATTTTATTTTTCCATAAGCTAAATTTTCATTCATTATTCATATTATTTGATCATTTAAATTATTCATGCATTCATCAATAATAGTCATTCTTATTAGAGAATCTATTCCTTCTTAGAAAGCAAATTTTTATAAGATTTGAATAGTAGATAGGTGTATATATCCTATTTTATGTCTCTTATCTTCGGAAATTTTTTTTGTAATTGTTTATAAAATTGTTTTCAATCGATTAAATTGATATGAATATGTCCATTACGTTGGTTTATTCTAATTGGTGTTTCATGAATTATCCTTCCATAATAAATTATATTTTTACAATTTATTAGTTTTTAAAAGGATGATGATTAATATCTTGTCCGACTTTAAGATTTAATTGTATTCTAGCAATTTGTTTTTCATTTGATAATAATGTATTAATATGAAACATTCTAGTAGATTCTAAATTATCTACATCTAATCTATTGTTTGTCTTGATTTCTGTCATGCTAATGAAATAATCTTTTACGATTTGCTAAGCTATTATATGTGTTTTGTAAATCTTGTTTCTATGACTGATATAGATATGTAGCATTTTCAAGCTTTCTATGACTGATATAGATATGTAGCATTTTTCAAGTTTTTCTTTTATAGGTAATAATCCATTATTATTAATGAAAATTTGTAAATAATTGTATCGTTCTTCATA
>JAOTAX010000006.1:29603758-29619080 GCA_025629825.1 Erythroxylum guanchezii
TTTCTCTTATAACTTTTTCGTTTGGCCTCCGATTCACTCGATTTTCGAAACATTGGTTTTCTAAACAAATTTTCTACTCTCTCTCGCAAAAATGTAGAATTTTTAGATTAAGTTGAATTTTTTCAGAATTGATCAAAGA
Source organism: Erythroxylum guanchezii (assembly GCA_025629825.1). Lineage (NCBI taxonomy): Eukaryota > Viridiplantae > Streptophyta > Magnoliopsida > Malpighiales > Erythroxylaceae > Erythroxylum > Erythroxylum guanchezii. The sequence continues at coordinate 29,603,898 of JAOTAX010000006.1, forward strand.
GAGAGAATTAGTCGGACAACATGTTTCCGTATTTCGGTGATTTCTTAATCTAGGAAGCTCCGATTGAAGTGATTTTCTTTACTGATTATTATAGAGGCATGAAATTCCATATTAGCTTAGGAATTGGATTTTCTTTTTGGCCCTAAGTAGATTAATTTTATTGACGGAAATTAAAATGAATCTTACAAGATTTGTTCGGAGGACATTAAGTGAGTTTCTTCTGTGGTGAGGAATTCCTCCCTCGTGGGTTGGCGCGTCCAGATGTCACGTAGGACGTCGGGCCCGCCACTGACCGGGGAGGGGTTCCAACACAAACTTTGGCCAATCGAATGTCAAGCTACCACACACATCATGATTAGTTTTCATCGGTGTACATAAACAAACTCATTTTATGAAACTATCATTCAAAGATAAGCATAAACTCACAATGGATTTTTCTCACGGGTTTCACTCATTTCACTCAAGTGTTTATAGGTTGTGTTTCGCTCAAAAACTCCCTATTGGAAATCACACTACCATAGGCTTGCAAATACACCAATTCTCTTCTACAGTGACTACTTGCTAAAATAGATCAAAAGGGCTTTATTTGAGGTTGTAATGGGGCTAAGGTTAAGGTGTGTCAAAAGGATTTTTGAGGAGTTCTTCACAAGCAGTCATAAAGCACTAAATATACAAAGGGACCACAAAATGTATTTATGAGAATTGCATGTAAATAACTAACTACTCAAAATTTATTTTTGCTACTATATTTGATCCTTTTCTCTTTTTTCTTCTTTTTTTTCTTTTGCTTTCTTTTTTTCTTCTTTTTTTTGTTTTTTTTTAATACTAAGGAAACAATAATCAAAACAATAGCTAAATACAATGTGCACTATGAGTAGAAGTATCAGTAAACTCGTCTCAGAAAATAAAATATAGCCAAAAGTCCCAAAACTAACTAACTTAGTGCTTTATTAAACTTGTGAATAGGTAAGGCTAACGGGGTTTGTTGTTTCAAAATGAGGTTTTTTTTTTTTAAGAAACAAAAGGGGTAAAGGCTCAAAGGGGTTTGCAAGGGTAAATAAGAAATGTGGGTCGTTTAAGTCAAGGGTTAAAAGAAAAATGGCCTTAATCATTTCTATTTAGCATGCATCTAACAGATTCAAACCGGTTCAGAGCAAGTTCTGAAGGTAATCACCTAAGGGAGTATCAAACACACAAAGAAATAAAATGACTTTTGAATGGATTCATAATGGCTCAAATCTTCACATAGGCTCAATTGAAAATCTATTATGCTTTCATACGTTACCTAATCACTCAAGCATCAATTTCTAAGTAAACTTATGTAACCAACTACTTTAATCAATCAGCATGATTCACCTTCTATTCAATTGGCCTAATTTGTCTTCAAGCACACAATTCAGTCTCATTCCAACTACTAAGATAGAATTTCATGGTTCAACACACATCACATGCAAATTAAAAGACAGAAAAAAAATTAAATCAAAATGAATAAAGAAACAGTAAATCAAAACCCACAGTCACACAAACATTCAATGTTCCCCTCACACTTAATCTACATTGTCCTCAATGTACTCGCAAAAAGAAAAACACAAGAAAATAAAGAAAATAAAGGTTAAAGAAGCTTCTCTGTTAATGCATCAAGGTGTTGGTGGAAAAGGCGGTTGAAATTTCTGTTGTTCGAAGAAAGCAAGCTGATTGTGCTCCAATCTATCTAATATGCGCTCCATGCGCTGCAGGAGTCACTTTATTTCCTTGACATTGTGTTGAAGCTATGAAACAAACCTGCAATGACACAAGACAACAACGCAATCAACGAAATCGCAAGTTAGGGTTGGTGGGTGGGTTGTCGATGAAGACTAGGATAGAAATTGTTTAATGGATGGTAAGTGTGATTTAATGCCCAAGAGTTGAATATTGATGTGCACAGCTGCAGTTGACAATAACGAGAGAAAAGCTCAATGAAAGAAGAAGTGGGAAAAGAAAGAAGGCGGTGGAAAACATGAAAATTCTCTTCTTCTTTTTTTAAATTAAAAGACAAAAATTAGAATTGTAGAATTGAACATAGTAAATTAAATTACTAACTAAACTAAATTAAATCTAAGAATGAAAATAAAAGAAAATTGTAAAAAAAACACATAAAAGAAAGGGATACAAATGGAGTGCCTCCCATTAAGCGCTTATCAAAGGTCATAAGCTTGACCCTTGACATATACACATCATCCATTATCGAATGGATGCTTGAGTCCAACAGGAAGCATGCTCAAACTCCGTGAGGAGCCTAGACCACCTTTCCTCAAAGTAGGCTCTTTATCAGCACGATGCTCTATGACTTCTGATGAATGAAACTTCATCGCTTCACCATCATACTCTAATGTCAACTCATCTTTTCGGCCATCGCCCTTCTCACACCAGGATGGTCTCTGTAAAAGTAACGCCAATGGTTGTGGAGACTCAACATCTTGCTTGCCACCTTTGATCTTCAGCTCGCTTGCCTACAGCTCTCCTAAAAATTGCACTTCTTGCGGCTCTTCCTGTTCTTCTTCTTCTTGTACCTGTAAACAACTAGGAAAAGAAAACGAAATTCGATTAGCGACAACATGAACTGGATCACTTACCTTAGGGGGTTGTACATCCTCCATCTTTTCTCGAACTATAACCTCTTCCTCTCCTATCTCTGCTTGCTCTTCCTTTATTGCTTCTAGGTTCTCTAAATGATCTCCACTCTCTGAAGGAATGCACAACTCCTCCGCATCACTCTCCTGTTGGCTAAAAATTCTTGCAGACATTAGGGCTTCCATTCGCTCCGCTAAGTGGCTTAATTGATCTTCTAAGGCCTTGAAGCTACTCCTCGTTACCTGCTGGAATTGAAGAGTGCTTGTCGCCAAACTCATTATGATCTCCTCCAAAGACATCTTATTAGCTTGTGGTGGTGGTGGAGGCGGAGGCTCTAGAACGAAGTAGGACTGCTCTTGATAATAGCTCGGTGGAGAAGCGAATTTGTACTGTGTGTCCTGCAAAATAGGACAAGTACAAAAAGAATAACCTAAAAATGAGCAAACTTTACATACCTTAGCTTGTTGGTCATCCCTCGGTACTTGCGCGGCTAAGGATGTGAAATCTGTAATTTGATGGTCAAACCTGGAAGTAGCAACAAATGGAAACTCATTATCATAATAAGGATAATATGAAAAATCAGAATCAAAAGCATACTGATAATGAGCCATGTCGCTAAAAGATAAAAAAAATCAGAAAAAGCTGTGAAACAAAAACAAACAGAAGATAAGGTAACTAACAGCAACGAAACCAAAAACAAAAATAAAAACATCACTAACAAAAACCGTTAAGAAATTCCCCGGCAACGGTGCCAAAATTTGGTGATGCTATCGCCTGCAACCAAATTCAAAAAAAATCACTTCCGTTAATACAATTTAATGTAGTAGTGGTAAGTGGATATCGTTCCCACGAGAAATTTTTAACAGTAAAGGTTAGCGAGTTTAAAACTAAAACAAAGTAACGAAATGGGAGGTTTCGTAATTAGGAATTAAACAGAAGTTAATTAGAATACGAAATTAAAAAATAACTAAAAACAAAATAATGAGAATTTAATAATCAATAGAAACAAATCTTGGTTTCTGGTCTCCTTCGTTATTGAACTTGCGTTGATCATCGACACTAAAAATAACCAATTTATTAGTTCAACATGCGTCGTGATAAATTTCTTTACCTATTTTCTCTTATGTTTAGTTAACCAAAACATGTATTTGAATTAACCCTTATTAATTAATAACCTGGATACGATCTCAGATTTAATTAATAGCTTTACGAATCAAGAAAATCAACGAACTAGACAACATACATATGATGTATATTTATCCTAGACAATTATTTTTCCTAGAATCATGTCCCTAACGTAGTAGACAAAAATCCTAGTCACAACTTTTGATTAAAAGAATTGAACGTCAACCTGTTTAATTTAGCGATTGATTGAATAAAATCACAAACTAGTTGCGCACTAGCTGTAAAATCAAACAATCAAATAATGACCCAGAAAAATAATTGATACTTGACTAATAAATCGATTGAAATAAAGAATAGAATTCTCAAAACATGTGAAGTTCAATAACTAGGATTCCGTAAACCAAGAAATAAAAATTTAGTTACCCAACATCATGATTTTCCTAACCATTCCGACTGTCACTGGCGTAGGGACCATCATGGGCGATGCTCTCTTCTTTTCTATTTGCCGCAACCCTATCTATTCTGCTCTAACACAGCCCTGTCCCTTTTGCGTCCCCTCTTCGTTCTCTTTGTACCAATTAATAGCTCCTTTTATTGTTGACGCCGCCGAACCCCTTTTGCTCCCCACTTTGCGTGATTTTGCTTTTTATTTCCCAAAATCCCTCTTTTTGTCCACGTCTGCCTCTTTAAAACCCTCATCCCTCTTTTGTTTTTACGCAGCCCCCTATTGTGTGTTTTTACATAAAACGACACATGCTTCCCATTATAGCGTGTTGATGGGATAAATACACACGTTGATGCTTTGGGTGTTGCTTGGACAGATGTCATTACTTATGCTTACTCATTTGGTGTTGCATTTTGGCTGGACTACTGCCACTTTCCAACGTTGTTTTACTTTAGACTTCCAACTTGCCTTGTTTCAAGCTTCTGGTTGCTGCACGAGGCCATGTCTAATTAGTTTCAACATCTAATTCAGCTCTTTTTGTCCCAAAATCGTCGCAGTTCTTTTTATTTAGTTCCGAAATACACCTTGACATAAAACAAGATTAATTCCCGTTAAGTATAACTTCAAACCTCAAGAATAAATAAAATTAACACACAAAAAGATAGAAAATAAAGACGCTAACAGTAAACTTAAGTCGATTATTCAAACGTTCCAACCTCTTGAAAACACCTTCGTATGGCAAAGCTGTCTCAAGTATCAAATAAGTAGAATTCCACCTTGTCTTTCAATCAAGAAAATAAAATACAATCAATAATTCTTTCTAACCTTTCACCCATGAAATCCAAACCATCCTTGACAATAAAGTTTAATTTATGAACGCTACATCGCATATGCAAAAATTTTCCATTTAATATAAGAGAATTGGCACCAAGCTTCTCATGTAGAAGGTTCATCATTACGTCATTTGTTTTACAATTATCTACAACCACAGAAGAAATCTTGTTTTCTAGGCTAAACTCATACAAACACTCCTTTAAAAATTTCAATAGAGTCTCCTTTGCATGTGGATATGTAAACCTATAAAATAAAATGATAAAAAATTTATTACAACTTAAATATAGAACATAGAATGGTTTTCTAAGTAATTAATATCTAGCATGTATAAAGGAACTAATTACTAAACATGCAAATTACTATATCTATATATGGTAACCAAGATAAAGATTAAGCAAAGTATTTGCATATAACATCTTAAGAAAACTTGATATTATCAATAAGGAAGGACACATGTTAAATCTAAGAAAATTAATTACCTTAGAATTTGATTTCTTAGAACCCAATCTCCATCAATGAACTGTCCGGTCACAACCATGTATCCTTTCTTTTGGTTGTCCACATGTCTATAGATAGCAATCCTAGACCCATGGTCCTCCAACAGTTTTTTCAAGTTTGATTTTTCACTTAGAAACATTTTTAGGATATCATTTCTCAATGTATTACGAGATATTATCCTGAATTCATTATTTAAACTCACTATAAACCTTTTGAAACCAATGTGATCAACCATAGACAAAGGATACTCATGCATTACAATCATATTAACTATCTCTCTTCTTGAGAATTCCTGGCTAAATTTGTAGCTTTGCAATGCTTTTTTCCCATCAGACTTATTCCCACTCCCAATTAATAATGTTTTCTGGCCTCCAACAAGCCTTAAATTTTTCTTTGGACAATACCAGATCAAATGCTTATGCAAATGTGAAGTCTCGTTCGTACCTTTAGTAGAAAGCTTCCCTTTGCAATGCTTACACTCAGCCTTATCAACACCTATCACATCAACAAAGTAAACTCTAGTCACACAGGAGAAGGACAATTTTTACTTTTAGTTGCACCACAATCACCAGAGTCCATAGCTGCAAGCTCCTCTTCATCATGAGGTGGTTTAGAATTTCTTTGTTGTATGATTCTCAACTCTTTTATTAATGATCTCTTGATGATTCTAAGACATTGTCTCTTTTAACTTATAAGTTGCAAAGAAAACAACCTACAAAATTAACTTAGTAAATGATTAGTTGTCCATGGCCAACTTTGACCAATAAAAGTCAAATAAAATAAAGCCTTTATTTCAATTTTCACCTCATCCCTTACATTCTATAAGATTAACATTTTTTTGACTGATTGCTATTATTCTATAATAAACAATTTTAATTTTTCAATTAGGAATAAGGTAGTACACTAACATTGAAAATCTATCACATTAGATGATGTTCCTAATACCACAAAATGTGTACAACGAAGATTCCAGTGGCAAGCATGCAGAACATGGTTATTTATTTATATGGCTACATTATAAATTCAAAGTCACTAAAGATCATAATGCTATGGTAAGTGGACATTTTAGAATTATTTTCCTAATAATGAGATAAATAGGTTAGAATGAGAAATTAACAACGAGATCCTAGATTATCAACTAGAATAAATGAATTAAATTATTATTCTATTAAACATTTTATTATTATTAACTTTGATATCTTCTTAAAATTATTAAAATGATCAACCAACTATAGCTGAATGTTTAAAATTAGGTATGAAAATCCAAAATCCAAAAATGTCTCTTGACTACACGACTAAAACATATGATTCAATATTAAATCCCCTGACTAGTTGTTCTTATATGTACTACTGAAGAAAAAAGAAAACTCTAATTAGATAATCAATAAAATATAAACAAATTTCATAATTATATAACTAGAACATATTTATTGAAGAACAAGTTCTTTGATTTGTTATTCCAACTGTGAAAAAGGAAAAAAAAACAAACAAGAAAAGACAAAACAGAAGTGGACACTTTTTTTGCGATTTCATCCACCAAATTTAATAAATTGGCAATTATCCCTATGCACTGCAGCATAACTTTGAAATTAATTTGTTGAGAGAATGAGACTTTTGAGAGAATGTAAAATGGTATTTGAAAAAAACATTCATACCAAGTCTAAGAGTCTGCAGATGTAGGCTTTACAAAGTGGCTAGTAAACATCAGAGAAGCTTGAGAAGCAGTTGGTGCTAGTGACCGAAAAACCACCGCACTGAGTGGGAGGTTGGTGGCTGCCGGTGAAAAGTGAACTGACAGATCGTGATTCGTAGTATCTCCTTGAGGAGTCACTAAGGGGATTATTGTCTAATTTTGTTTTGATCATTGATGAGTTCATCTATTGGTAAAAACATTGACATAAGATTGGGTATATAAAAGATTGAAGGTGTAAGGGAAAACGTCACCATTTGAAGGAATTAATTAAGATAATTTGCTTTGAGAACTCAAAGGTCACTAATGGAATGACTAAAATGAAGGAACTCCTTTTACCTGGAAAAAGGTGAGGACTGAGGAGTACAGTGGAGATTTTAAAGTTGTTTCTCCTCAGAAAATATTAATATTTTATTATATTCAACCATAAATATTCAAGAAAAAATAGAAAAAATAAAGTTAATAAAAAATGGGTCAGGTATGGGTATCCATCGGTTTGGGTTATCACTAGACCCATATTCAAATCTATATCTACGTCCATTTTTCAGCATCCATTTAAAATCTATTTTTTAACCTCCATGTCCATTTTTTTGGAAAGTGGTATAGATATTAATCGGGTTGAAAACCTACTGCAGTAATGCATATAAACAATTACACGCGGATAGAAAATCTAAAATATTATTCAAACCATTTTGCTAGATTTAAAAGGAATCAATAGTTCAATACTATAAGTGAAAGATCGAGATCAAAGCAATAGGACACATTGTATCATTTGTGTAACATCCCGTTCCCATACTAAGGATTAGAACCCTAAAACTCTGTACATATGAGATCAAAGAGAGATTAAGAAAAATGCATGTCATGCTCATGCGTAATGTTAGCATACACACACGTGAATTTGATTTTTTGCACACTAAAATGAGTATACATGCATTCATTGACATTTTTCAGGTATAATTGATCTATAAATGTGATTATATTGGGAATTGTGAATTATATGTGTTAAAAATTGAGTTGGAATGTATAAGTAGTGAATTATAATTTTTGACAAAATTTGAAAATTTTCTGAAATTTAAGGGTTTTTTGGAATAGGAAAAATGTCAAGTGGCAGAACAATTGATAAATAGTAGTAGAAATAAGAGTCGAATGGCAATGGAAATTTTTAATATGTGACATCAAGATTTAATGACTTATGTCATTAAAAATTGGGAGAAATTTGGGTTGAAAATTGGAGGCAAATGGACTAAGCAACTAAGTGTTATTTAGCATAAATCATTTAAGTGGGAGGTGTCGTGACAAGTGTCATATGACACCCATCAAGTTTTTAAAACCCACCTAATTGCCCGTTTGAAAGACAACTTCATTGTCTTTCATTTTCACAAAAACACATTCTCATCTTCCTTATTCATCTCTCCATCACAAAACTCCTACCTCGCTCCATCAAGTGATTTTTGACCTTAATCTTATATTAGCCACTTCAATACCTTGCTATCCTCCTCTTGTTGCTAAAAGACCCAATCTATTCCTTCTTCAATAATAATGATCGTGTATGCAGAGAGCTAGGGTTTCTTGGTGATTTGAAGGAGCTTAGGAACTAAACGTGTAAGTTAAACTTTGTTCTTCATGGGGGTCTTAATAGAAGCATATTTGATGATAGTTAGAGGTTAAATGTTCATGAAATGAGGAAGGGTATATGCTAAAATGTGACTGGGAAATGTGGACAGATTCACGTCTTGCTTTGGTGTTTTGATGGATAAGAGATTATGGAATGATATAATGTTGGATTAATTGAGATAATGGTGTTTAAAGTGGCTGGAATATGCTAGATGTAACAATTCCACTTGATATGCTTCTGTAATTTAGCCATAACTTGTTTTGTAGATATTTAAATGAGATGATTTTTAATTTGGACTAAACTAGAGACATATGGCTACATTTTTCATAAAGACACGGAATTCAAATTTTGTCTTTAAGAGTTTCTAAATTTGACTTGAATTTGACTACTAGGTAGGAAAAAGTGTAGAAAAACTGGATACATAAAGGGTTTTTGTTCTGTTTCCTTGATGGATTAATGTACATCTCTTTGGGTGTTTTTCTGATGAAATAAAATGAGTCTAGAGCTAAAGAAAGGGAGTAATGTGGTATCTTGAAATGGGAAGAATTAAGGTGATAGTTAGAAGTGAAATGAAATTGAAAATGAAGTTGAATATGTGTAGGAAGTTAATGATGAATGTTTATACATGTGTATGTTTTGTTATTAGTGTTCATGATCAATCATAGGCTATAATTTTTTATGGATGATATTAAGTTGAAATGGAGTTAGAATAATGGGAAAATGAGGAGAAATTGAATTAGAAATGATAGACAAGCTTAATATACTGAATGTAGTAAGTAAAGAGTTAGAATCTAGAAATTGTGAATGCATTTGGACATACTTTGGTGCCAGAGGCATAACTTTTTCTGCAGAACATGGATTGAGGTCATCTAAGTATGTTTAGAAAGAGGACTTTAAAATCTACAACTTCTATGAAGACCCTAGGGAACATATTTTGATGTCTAGAGGGTCAAATTTTCAAGTTTCTGTAAGAGACCCATAAAAGTCCGTTTAACAGACATGGATGTCCGCCTAACGGACATTCACGGGTCAATGGGTCCTAATTAAGACTTAAATGAGACTTAAAGTGAACTTAGAATGATGCCTTGATTATGTGACTAATGTGTGATATGTTTGAAGTGATAATTGGGGTTATAACCTAGTGAATGAATGGATGATATCCAAGTACCAAAAGTGTAATGAGAATGAAGATGTGCATATGATTATAGTTATGATCCAAAGAAGTTGTGTAATATGTATTAAGTAAATGTGAATGAGAATTGAGTAATAGGAGAGCATATAATGTTAGAAAAGAAATTACGAGAAATTGGATTATGACATTAGAAGAACTAAGTATTCTTGAGGTGTAAACTTAAGAATAAGCTAGACACATATAAAGGCTAGACATATATAAAGGGTAAAGATTGAATGGTGAACTTACAATGATCATGTGCAAATGAAGTGTAAAATCTAAGTTCAATTAGATATATATATATATGAATTATGAAATGAGAATGAGCATAAGATGTGAATTTAGATGATATACCATTGTCATTGAGCATGCATTGTACATGTTCCATATACACATTTGTGCATTAATGAATACTTAAGATTGTGCAATTATTAATGTGTGTGCAACATGTGTATTGCATGGTGTTGATATGCAGGATAGAACGTTCACATCCAGACGTTTTCGCATCACAGAAGCTAATGCTAAGTTGGAGCGTACTGTGAATAGACCTAGATGGTCTTACTTTATTGCTTGTTTGTTTATATTATGCATTGAATGATAATGAATGTGATTTGATTGTTGAATTCCGGACAATGAAGGTCCGATGATTGTGATATATGAATGAAATATTGAAGTGCTACTTGTATGTGAACATGATGAAATAAGTGCTTCTAAATGTGATCTCTGAATGTCGGACCAAGGTCCGATGAGAATGTATATGAGAATGTGTAAATGAGATCATGTGACTGACTGAAAATATGTGATTGATGCATTTCATTACATAAATGCATAAGAGATAAAGACAGTTGTGACCGGAGTAGCCACCGAAAAAGAGCTTAAAGTTTAGAATATGAAAAAGAGCCTAGAGCTTAGAAAGTGATTAAGAGCCAAAGGCTCACAATGTAAAATGAGCCCGGTATTCCCAACGGATACGGGGCAGTTATTAATGAGCCCAATATCCACAATGGATACGGGATAGTTATAGGCACTCGGTCACAACAATAACAAAATTGAAAGTGAGTCTTATGAGCATCATATATGTATTTGATGTGTATGATTTGAATAATTTGACTGATTTTTGTACGTGAAATATGTTTCAATGAATGTGATTTGTATGAATTGTATGTGTTATGTAATTGAATGAGCCATCAAGGATAGTCATTCACTGAGTTCGCAAAACTCACCCAAAATTTGTAATTATTTTTCAGGCTTAGAAGAGTACCCCGTTAGGCAAACGGGAGTATACCTACTACATTCAAGTAAGAGGTAAAGGTCGAGATCAGTCGCGTCTACATTTGTATTTTCTTTATTTTGTATCAAATTGATTCTTCAGTAAATATTGTAACTTGTGTATTCGAATATTTCTGTTTTGTAATAACTTTCTAAATTGGAAATGTTTGTAAATGATTTTGCAATGTAATGAAATTCTGACTACAAGTATTTTGTATTTGTAATGGGCCCAAATGACTATTAAAATTCTGATGATTGTATTGCTGCGATTGAAAAAGTTTTATGAATAAAGTGGGCCTAATTTAATAACTGATTTCCGCATATGTGTGTTGTTTTGAAAAAACAATTATAACGAGTTTGATCGATTGATTGTTCTAACATGTCACCCTTATAGGGTACGTACTTAAATATCACTCAGGACGTCGGGTACGTCTCTCGCAAGAGTGGAGTGCTACAATTTATGTCAGAGTGGTACGCTAAATGTATAAACCCTTTGTTGGCTCTTAAGACGGAATGTTTTTCCAAATCCAATGCTACTTATTTTTGCAAAAATAACTAAAAAATGTTCAACAAAATCCGTTCCTTTTTCTTCTTGGGTAAAGGGAAGGTTTCTACAAAAATTCCTAAAATCTATTTTTTATACGTTCACTCTTAAATTAATATTTGTTCACAAAATAATTCTTATAATTTATAAATAATATACGATAATATTTATAGTTTATTTACACATTAGAAAATTTTGAAGTGTCCATTATTAAATTTTATAGAAATATAGATGTTTTGTAAACAAATATTAATATTAAAAATTAATTTATAAATTGTAAAACATTTGGTAATAATTCAAAATTTATGTAAAGACCTCCGTAACTAATTCATAAAATTTACCAATTCTTTATCTTAGGTATCTCAATTCATAAATATATATTACTTTTTGTATAGAAAGTAAAATAAAGTAGTAATTTTGAATAATCTTTACAATAAATTATTCTTAGTCAACATTTTAAATGAGTTTTAGAAAAACAAAATCTTATCTAAATATGGATATAAGTCTCATCACATTAAATTGTTATATATGAATACAAAATAATTAGAATAGATCAATTCCTTACCTCTTTCAATAAATATCTCAATTCTAAGCATATATGACTTAATTCTATAGAAAATGAAAGGGATCAATAATTTTTCATAACAACTTTTTGAACAAACCACTTCTAAAATAAATTTTGTAAAATTGAATCGCAAGTAACTTATGTATGTAACTCGTATCATCTTTAAAGTAGCTTCAATTATCTTTGCTAATTCATAATAAACAATACACAATAGACAACGTTTCAATAAGAATTCGATTGAGACACGAGTCTGAGAAAATTTAGAAGTATGTAGTCTTACTCCTAGCTAGTAGAAATGTTATTTTTGATAGATCACAAGGAAAAAAAATTTAACGGATGTAGTCTTACTCCTGGCTGGTAGAAATGTTATTTTTGATAGATCACGAGAAAAAAAAAAGTTTTTTTTAAACGGTTAAAAGAAAATAAGAGCCAAATACATAAATAAATAATTATCTGCCTTTTATGTTTTCTGTGTTCCCTTAAATCTGTGTATTTGTTTCCACTGTTGTTTGCCTCATCGTGGTTTTTTTTCTTTTTTTAATATTGTATGTTGTGGTCCCCTACGGTTGTTGTGGTGTTGCATATAAGCCGAGGTACCCTATGCTTATTATGGTGTTAGATGTAAGTCGTGGTCCCCTATAGTTATTGTTGAAGTTGGTGTACCAGTATAGCATCAATGCAATTCTCACCTTCATCATGATCCATCTAGTAGAAATAAATGTTCACTCTTAAAAATATATTCATATTAATGCCTCGTAATGATTGTTATTATTGAAAATATCGATAAATCTGTGTCTTGATTTCCTTAACTCCATGCTCAAGTTCAGCCTCATTTCAATTGAAATGAGTTTGCTTAAAATCATCAAATTTCCTTTAGTCATGTGTTCTAATCTCTTTACTATGATACCCCATTTTTTTGATTAAAGATATATGATAATTCTTCATATAATGAATAAGAAATTGAGAGATTAAAGAGAGAAACAACAAGTTAGTGATTATATTTTGCCAACAACTTTTTAACTAACTTCCTCAACTGGCCATTACACTCAATTCCCTTATTCCCTATGTTGATATGAAACATGTATTCTTATAGGTGTTCATTAAAAGCTACAAAAGCATAACTTTTATTATTATCTTCTTTCAGATTATGTTGTTTTCCCCTCATCTATTGCAAGAATGAGGAAAAAGAGGAATAACTCTTAACCCCCGGAATTTTTTTATTTATTAAGCATGATTTAAATAAATTTTGAGGTCTTAATAGATTAATTATTTTATTTTGTGGAGTTAATTAGCATGTTAATGTGAGTAAGGTTATATGACAAGGGGTAATTGAATTAAGGCAGTAAGATGGTATCAAGGGCAAAATTGGCAAGTCACTTAAGCTGAAAAGACATAAGGCTTTAGGTGAAGGGGTAAAGTGGACATTTTAGGCTTATTAAGCGTATAAAAGGGAAGAAGAATTTTGTGTCTTGCATTTTGGAGAAGCAAAAACGTGATTGAAGAAAAGAGAGAAGAGAGAAGCACGAAAAAGAAGAGAAAGGAGAGAAAAAGAAGGAAAATCAAATAGGGTTCCATCTTTCTTAGCTTTTGAGAAAGATTTTGAGGTTTTTCAAAAAGAGAAAAAGAAAGAGGAAGATTAGAGCTTCCATTAGAGCCAAGAAACAAATTGTTTGGTGAAGATTCAAGGTAAGTTTATGTTTAATCTTTGGATTTTTGGAAGGGATTTTGGTTCAAAGAACTTAGGAAATGCATGGGTATAAGCATTCTAGGGTCAATTTCATGTATATGATTCTTTAGGTTTTCTCAATTGGAATGGCTATTGATTTGGGATTTTTATCAATGTTGAAGAAAGTCAAGAGAAGCAAGGGGAGTAGAGGCAATTTGAGCAAAGTTTAAGCAAGGAAATCAAGGTGGGTTTTATGTTTATAATTGAGCAATCAGTCATTAAGGTTTCTTTTTTTTTCAAATCAAGAAACTAAAAGGATTTCAATTAAAGGTTGCTTTTATTGTTTTTGATTGATTTGAAAAATCGCTACATATTTGGTGCACGAAATTTTGATGATGAATTGTGAATGGCTAAATGATGGGTTTTCAAAAAATTGCATGTTCATGAAAAACAAGTTTCCGAATTGTGGCCATTTGGGCAATCTGTTTTCAAGTCATGAAATACATGTTATATGGGTTTGGTTTGGTCCCTTAAGTATATCAAGTGCACTTTGACTAAAGGCTTCTCCCGCCTGCCTGCTAGTGACATGGATCTCCTTCACGGACTCCCATAAGTTCACGACTACGTAAGACCATTAAATGGGATTGTGATAGTACGTTCTGTTCATGGCTACACAGGACCCTTATGGAAAATGTGTAGTACGTTCTGTTTTTGGACCTACCAAAATCATTATGATGTGTTTATGTGTTTACATGTGTTGACAAGTTTGATGAATGCATGACTTATGTGAGTTGTGAATTGGTTTAATAAGTTGAGAATTTTGCATTTTATGATTCAAAGAGAATTTGCTATGACCATGAATATTTTAAATAGTTTTTGCTTGTTACTGATTATAAAACTATTACCCACGAGCTTTTAAGCTCACCCCCACTCTCCTTCGCATATTCAGGTGATGAGCAAGAGATCGAGTGAAAGAGAGTCAAAGCATCACTCGCATTTGCATGTTTTGTTTTGTTTTGGATTAATTTATGTAAAACATGTTGGCCCCCGAAATTTTCTTGAGGAATTCAACATGATTTAGATGAATTTTGAGGTTTGATGAATAAATGTTGGGAGTTAATTATTATGTTAGTAGGATTGATTTCATG
>JAOTAX010000006.1:29633315-29647109 GCA_025629825.1 Erythroxylum guanchezii
TTCATTAATTAAAATATAATTCATTTTGTAATTAATTAATTAAAATATAATTCATTCATTAATTAAAATACAATTCACTTTGTAATTAATTAATTACAATATTTTTTATAAACCAACTACTATCAATTGCAACGGTAATCATTCCTTCATTTTAACCAATCATCATAATTATAATGATTATATCCATTCCAATTCCTCACTATATTCATTCTCATTACCTTATGTGAACCAAGCGCTCCCTTAGTGAAATTTTTAAATGCCAATACATTCTAGACTAAGTTCACAATTTATTCCGTTATTGTAAATTGTGTTATAGTGCCACTTTCCTCATTTCATTTCTCAAAGAGAGAAAGAGAGTTGAAAATGTGCTTCAAGTTCCAATATTCTCTACATTCCTCTAGAAAAAAACAAAACATTTGACATTTTTGGCTTTGAGAGAGTAAGAAACGCTGAACTGAGTGTCCTATTAGGGGAAGAAGAATGGTAGGCGCCGTCCGACTCCGGCTAATAGTTTACTCACGAGATATGCAAAACGGAAATAGGTTTAATGATGACCGAAGTTAAATATATAGATCTTTAGCTTATCCTTAAATTTTTCTTGGATTGAGTTTTTGGATATGTAATGTACTGTAGAATTAATTATTTTACTTATTATAAATACAGCAGTGTAATACCTAGTACACTCGCATAATATACGCAGATAAGGTGATGGAGGTTTTGTTGTGTTTTATCAAATGATTAATGGACCATGTTTTATGGTTTCCACATTATATTGCATGTAATACGTCCATGCAATTAACAATTCGTAAACCATATGTTGATGTTATAATTGTTTCTATCGATTTTTCATATAGATAAGAGAAATATTTAACTTTGATAGTTATGCATGTTTGTTAATGGTATCATCTTTAGGCCATTTGAACTCTAAAATCTTTGGTTGGTAATTTACCCACTCGGCTTACATTATTTATAAATGACTCGAATTTTTTGTCAGATTGAAGTTTGATCACATATAGTTGTTTCGGCAATTCGATTGATTTTTAAATAAAATAATTTTATTTTATTTAAATTAATATGAATTAAATTTGATCAATTTTTAATTTTAATTTAATTTAAAATTTAATCAATTCTAATTTCGAATGTTAATTTAAAATGGATGAGAGGGGTTAAATTGCCATCCCAAAGGTTATTGAAATTAAATTCAACTAACCTTAGTAAAAGTTTATGGGTATAAATCCATAGTCTCAAGTTAATGAGAAAACAAACACCAAATGCTACATAAATACTTTTGCACGGGGCTATCTACATATATTGTTTGCATTCTGTTGAACGCTGTGGGACATCAAAATTGATACCTTATACAAAGTTTACATGAAAAATACAATTCCTTAATTTCTTTACATTCTATAACTAGAATTTAAGAAGCTTTAATAAGAAATTGACCATATATTCATAATCAAGCCGAAATTCCACTAGACCAGCTCAATATAAACTGTTGAGAAGCAAAGTCAAGCTGCCAATAAACTAAATCCTTGTAGAATTTTATTCAAGAGGGCTTCGAGTTAGCACAATTACAGCCAATGAAAAGAAACTTTAAGGCAACGCTACTTTGTTAATTACTGGTCAGATGATAATGCTCATTGATGTGCAACAGATGTTGAAAGTATATTTATACATTAATGACGAAGGAGTCACAATTTGCACTTTGATTCCTAGCTGTTAAGATATAGGTGATTATATCTTATTATTTAATTTTAGACATTATTTGGCAATTAGCCCAGTTGTGTTTATGTAGGACTCTTCCAAGACAAGTTTGATAAGGTTTAATCCTAATTGGATGGGATTTAAATAGACAGTATATTTTTTGGATAATGGCTATCCAAGGATTAAAATTTTCTAGGAATTTTGAATGGACTATGGCAGATGTAATATGGTTGAGTTTCACGTGTATAGTGGGCTGAATGTTGTCATTTTTGGAAAGGAAAAATGACAAGTATTAGATGACTTGGCAGCTGGGATTTCAAGGGTGATTTTTGATAATGTTTAGTAGTTGTTTGTGTGAAGATAAAACTCTATCCACTGCAAAAGTTTTTTGTTAGATCACGTAACCTAGGCTATATTATTTTTTAGCTATATTTTCTGGTGGATCACAAACGTAGGATGTTTTGTTGGTGTTGCATTTTTCTTTGGTTGTGTTGTCGTTAATTGTAGGTGTGCAACAACTGTTATTTTTTTTAGGCTTTTGCGTGTTTTTGGCGGGTGATTCGTGACTTTCTGCAACTAGATATTCTTCTACTATTCAACGAAAATTGAGGATGTTCTCTGGGAGTTTTACAACTTATTTATTTTCTGGTTTATGTACTCTTTCTGCGTTTCATCCTTTGTATGGCTTTTGGTAAACTAATTAGATGTTGAATGTGTGGCTGTTGATGGTGGAAGTGGTGTCCGAAAATTTCAACAACTGAATACGACAGTATTATTGGCGAACAACTTCTGATCTGTCATTGAAGGAGCTGAATTAATTAGGGAAGTTGTTTTTCTTATCTCAAGTATATTCGTCTATGTTCTCTATTACTTTTAATCGATTGAGTTGTTAGTTTATTATCTTTATCATTAAAAGTTGTTAAGGAAATTCTCTATTGAGATTAGCACAAATCGGTCATATTATTAGGTGTGAATTACTTTCATAGGTTGTGAGGACGAGGGATAGTATCAAGGGTTGAGTGAATCGGTTCGATAAAGCCTTGTATAAAACTATTGTCGTTAGTAAAAAATATCAAACTAAGTGAGGGCCGAAGACGTATGTAAAGTGTGTCGATTGCATTGACAAATTTCTGGTGTTGATTTGCATTTGTAAGTTTAATTTTCTATTTTTGATTATAATAAAATCAATCGCGAATGAATTAGAAACTTTGCAAAATTACATTGGTATCAAAGCGGGTCACCAAATCAGAACTTGGTACAATAAGTTAGTGCAGATCTGCATTTTGCAAATATGGGTACAAGAGAAGGAGCATCAATTAATAGGACAACGATGTTGGATGGTTCCAATTATCCTTCGTGAAAATCATGATGAGAGTCTTTATTCAGGAACATGGAACAAAAGCGTGGAACTCAGTTTCGCATGGCTAGACACATCCAATGATAACTGATGATAAGGGAGAAGTAGTATTGAATGATCCATCTGAGTGGACAAGATCTGAAGAAGATAGAGCACTTGGAAATTCTCAATCCATGCATGTCATCTTTAAAGCCATTGATGAAGGTTGTTTTTCAATGATATCAGCTTGTGAATCGACAAAAGAAGCGTAGGACACTTTACAAATTATATATGAGGTATCAAAATCTGTGATATCCTCAAAACTTTAGATGTTAGCTGTGGATTTGAAAAGCTGAAGATGGATGAGAGTGAATTCATTGGAGACTTCCATGAGGGATTGCGTGACATAACAAACCAAGCACATCAACTTAGGAAGAAATATTCTAATCTAAATTTGGTTAAGAAGACATTAAGACGAATGATGAAAATAATGATACAATCAGACCTGTCCAAAGGGAAATCGCAAGGAAGAATCAAAGGTTCATTCCTACATGTCATTTTTGTGGAGTTATTAGGCACATAAGATCACGATGCTATAAGTTGTTACAAATGTTATTTCAAAGGATGCAAAATCGAAAATATACACACTCCTCACCAAATTTCCATCAGCAGCTTATGATACTGAGGCACACTTAGGTTAAAAAGGGTTAATTGCAAACTCTCATAGTTCTTAAATCTATGAAGGCTACTTTTCATAATAGTTGGTATTTTGACAGTGGATGTTCACGTCATATTACAGGTGAAAGGGCCTACTTAAACGATTATCAAATTTGTATGGATGGGCATGTGACTTTTGATAATGGAAAGAAGGCTTTGATCATTAGTAGAGAAACACTATGCGTGGATGGATTGCCACACTTTGAGAATGTGCTTCACGTTAATGGATTAAAAGCCAATTTGGTAAGTATAAGCCACCTTTGTGATGATGGTTTATTGGTTAAATTTACAAGTGATGGGTGCAGGGTGTTAACCGAATAAGGAGAATGTCTTATGACTGGGAGACGATCAATAGACAATTGTCATATATTGCAAGTCATTGCCACTTATAAAATAGCCTTATATAATGACAATATAGATCTATGGCATCAAAAACCTGGGCACGTTAATTATGAGCTTATTAGCAATTTAAAGAAAATGGAATCTGTGAGAGGTTTGCCTACAATGAACAAAGAAGATATGTAATGCATGTCAAATGGATAAACAAAAGAGAGTGCCACATAAAAAGGTTAGCCACATTACTTCCTCACATATTTTGGAATTAATTCACATGGACTTGGTTGGTCCAACGTAACATGATAGCATTGGTGGAATGAGAAACTTTTTAACTGATGATGATGATTATTCTAGATACAATTGGGTATAATTTTTTAAAGAGAAATCATATGCTTTTAAGGCTTTTAGAAGCTTATATGTGCACGTTATGAATTTGAAAAATATGACAGTGTTGAGGATCCAATCAGATCATGGAAAGGAATTTGAGAATGCAAGCTTCAACAATTTCTGTGACAAACATAGTATTATACAAGAATTTTTAGCACCTAAAACTTCACAACAAAATAGAGTTGTAGAGAGGAAGAATCCAACTCTTCAAGAAATGGCTAGATCTTTGTTAAATGGAAGAAATATATCAATGCAATTTTGGGTGGAGGCAGTGAACATGTCATGCTACATATGCAACAGAGTTCATCTTAGAAATATCTTGAACAAGACATCTTATGAACTATGGAAGGGAAAGAAACCAGATATAAGCTACTTTCAAGTTTTTGGCAGTAAATGCTATATTTTTAGAGATTAGGAACAGCTCGGAAAATTCGAAAGCAAGAGTTATGAAGGGATTTTCATTGGCTATTCAACCCACAGTAAAGCTTGTTCAATAAAAGAACTAAGAAAGTGTTAGAGTCTATAAATGTTATAATAGATGTGTCTCAAATAAATGATAAAGTGGCAGAAGAAAATTCACAAAACCAGCCTTGTGGACTAACTCCAATAAGCAACAAGACAAGAACCAAAACAATTAGTTGCTACTGGTGAAGAAATTGTGGAAACAGAAGAGTTGTCAATTGTTTTAGATGATGAAACCACCAAGACACTTGATGTGGAAATAATTCCTTTGAATAATCAAAATTTGAGAGAAGATGATTTGAACAGGGATCCTCCCCTACAGATCAGAAGAAGTCATCCAAGTGAT
Source organism: Erythroxylum guanchezii (assembly GCA_025629825.1). NCBI lineage: Eukaryota > Viridiplantae > Streptophyta > Magnoliopsida > Malpighiales > Erythroxylaceae > Erythroxylum > Erythroxylum guanchezii. The sequence continues at coordinate 29,638,604 of JAOTAX010000006.1, forward strand.
AACATAATTGGAGAAATCAGTGAGAGAAGAAAAGAAAGGGAAAGAAAAGAGTTGATTATCGTGAACTCGCGGGACTTTTATGTTACACATCTTCATTCGAGCCTAAAAATGTTAAAGAAGCCTTACAAGATGAGTTCTAGACAATAGCTATGCAAAACAAATTGACTCAATTTGCTCGCAATGATGTCTGGGAATTAGTCCCAAAACCATCTGATGTGAATGTGATCGGAACAAAATGGGTGTTTCCTAAAATGGTGGAAGCATTTATGGATTTAATGACACATGAATTTGAGATTAGCATGGTAGGTGAATTGAACTTCTTTTTGGGTTTTCAGATTAAACAAGTGAAGGATGGTATCTTTGTATTGGAAACTAAATATGCAAAGAATGTAGTGCATAAGTTTGGACTTGAGAACGCTCGACATGCTAAAACTCCTATGAGTGTATTTACGAAGTTAAACAAAGAAAATGGCAAAAGCATTTATGTCAGCTTATATAGAAACATTATTGGTAGTCTACTGTATTTAACTGCAAGTAGATCGGATATATGTTATAGCACCAGAGTATGTGCTCGCCATCAAGCCAACCTAAAAGAAACACACTTAACAGTGGTTAATGGGATTATTAGATATGTTAACGGTACTTCTGAATTTGAGATTTAGTATACATATGACTCTACATCTTATCTAGCAGGGTACAATGATGCTGATTGGGCTAGAAATTTAGACAAATGAAAAAGCACTTTAAGGGGTTGTTTCTTCTTAGGTAACAATCTGTTTTCATGGTACAGTAAAAGGTATAGTTTTATTTCACTATCAAATGTAGGAGCAAACTATATTGCTGCAGGTAGTTGTTGTTCGCAACTTCTTTGGATAAAACATATGTTAGAAGTTATGGAATTGATCAGGATGTGTTGACAATCCTATGCAACAATAAGAGTGCTATATACATCTCAAAGAATCCAGTTCAACATTCAAGAATGAAACACATCGACTTTAAGTATCACTTTATTGGAGAGCTGGTGGAGAACAAAATAGCTACTCTTTCATACGTAAATATAGAAAAATAATTGGTGGATATCTTTACAAAACCTTTTAACTCAGTTAGGTTTGGATTTCTTCGTGAGGCTTTAGGACTACTATATACTTTAAATTTTTGATGTATTTTTTATTATTCAAAAAAAGGGGGAAATTCGAATGGGGATTAAAAATCCCTAATTTGTCTTCTTCTTTTTATGTTGCTGCCCACCGAAATTACCTTATCTATTTTCTTCCTTTTTGCAATTTGGTTTGTTTCTTGTCTCCATAGTTAGCCAATTTGTCTTCCCCCCTTCACGAAGTCTCACCTTTCTTTCATCTCTTTGGGTTTCTCTCTCCATTGACAACACCCACTTCCTTCTCATTGGGTTATTCAGTTTTTGAAGCTAAGATGGGTAAGTCTAAAGGCATTTCTTCATCCTTTGGTGAGGAACAATCACAGTCGACAACCATTCCCTCCACTTCCGTCCCTACCCTACACTCTAGTCAGCTTCAACAACATCCACCACGTGGAAGAACAATTACTAGTGTTGGATCTTCATCGAAGGTGCTTACTGACATTCCTAACCCCTCCTTTGTTTGGGAATAGTAATCGAAACAAGATGATGTTGTGCGTGTGCTATTTTTCATGGTAGAGAGCTCTAATTCTAAATCAGAAGAAGCTTCAGTTGAAACTACTATTCCCAACTCTACCATTATGCCGCCACCGAATGTTCCTATTACTGCTCCTTAAAATTTGACAAAGAAACTAACTCCAAAATTAGTCTGACCACCACGACGAGGCCCTTCAGTCACAATGTCAGTAAATGATGTTGTGTCCTATAAGTTCTACACTTTCGCTTCAGCACATAAATGGGACACTATAGCAAACATCGGGTTAGTCCTTGATCATTCTATTAACTTCGATGAATTTCAGTAGTTTTGTTTAGATGTTCTATTATCTAAAAGAAACCTATTACAAGCTACCTTGTTACCGCAACACTTTGATTTTGATTTGGCAAAAGATTTTTACTATAATTTGGATAAAGATGTCTTGACCAAATTTGATGTATGCTATCAACTGATTTATGAGAGAGATAAACTGATTTAATTTGATCATGATAGAATGAAATTATTTTTGGGGTTTGATAATTACTTGGTAATCTTGCGTATAGTGCTTATTAGAATGTGCTAAATGATATGATTGCTACTGTGTTTACTAGAGGAAGATTAAATGCTTAGCTATCTACTTTTGTGTTATATGCTTCTATGTTGACGCAGAAATACGTTGTTATTCATAAGTTGGTATCGGTAAATTGGTTGCCAAGTACACATATGGTATCAGTTTATCCGACACAAGCTAAGCTTATTTACGCCAGTGGAACTGGGGAAAACTTCAATTTGAGGAGACTTATCATGGAAGTAATGTTAGCAATTATTAGTAAGCCTCATTCCTTATTATACTTTCCATGCTTAATCACTTAATTTCTTTATGCCAATGGTGTTCCTTGGTTGGATTTGAGTACTCTTGAACCAGTGACATTGATGAATATGTCACCAAGGATTTTGAATGTAAATAAGCAAGCTCTGGTGGTTGATCTACCTTACACTCCATCTGGACCTTTTGATGCATTGGCTTATGCATCTAGCAAAGGGTTCTTTGGTTTTTAGATGCTTCTTTATTGTACTTTTTGACATCTTTTGTCCTAAGGGGGAGAACACTATGTCGAAACATCCTCTTTTGATTTGTTTGACTTTTTTTGAATTTGGATATTTGTATCTTTGGATAATTGATTAAGTTTGAATCTTGTTGACTGATTAAGGGGGAATTCTCTTATGGTTTGTGAATTTAATGCTATATGTCCAATTATCTCCTTTAGGGAGAGTTTCAAATATGTAACAAATAATGCTAAAAAGGGAGAGATTGTTAAGATATAGGTGATTATATCTTATTATTTAGTTTTGGACATTATTTGATAATTGGACCTAGTTGTGTTTATGTGGGACTCTTCCAAGACAAGTTTGATAAAGTATAATCCTAATTAGATGGGATTTAAATAGACAGTATATTTTGAGATAATGGATATCCAAGGATTCAAATTTTCAGGGAATTTTGAATGGACTATAACAAATGTAATATGGTTGGGTTTCACGTGTATAGTAGGCTCAATGTTGTCATTCTTGGAAAGGAAGAATGATAGATATTGGATGACTTGGCAGCTGGGATTTCAAGGTTGATTTTCGATAATTTTTTGCAGTTATTTATGTGAAGATAAAACTCTATGTGCTGCAAAGTTTTTTGTTGGATCATGTAACCAAGGTTGTATTGTTTTTAGCTATATTTTCTAGTGGATCACGAACGTATTTTCTAGTGGATCACGAACGTAGGCTATTTTGTTGGTGCTGCAATTTTCTTTGGTTATGTTGTCGTTAATTGTGGGTGTGTAGCAACTATTATTTTCTTTTTGGGCTTTCGCATGTTTTTGGCTGGGTGATTCGTGACTTTTTGCATTTGTATATTCTTTTACTATTCATTGACAATTAAGGGTGTTCTTTGGGAGTTGTGCAGCTGATTTATTTTCTGGTTTATGTACTCATTCTGTGATGTTGTTTTTTATCCTTTGTATGGTTTTTGGTGAACTAATTGGATGCTGATTGTGTGGCTGTCGATGGTGGAATTGGTGTTCGAAAATTTCAGCAGCTGAATACGACAATACTATTAGCGAACAACTTTTCGTTCTGTCATTGAAGGAGCTGAATTAACTAAGGAAGTTATTTTTTTTATCTCAAGTGTATTCTTATATGTTCTTTATTATTTTTAATCACTTGAGTTGTTAGTTTATTATTTTTATCGTTAAAAATTGTTGAGAAAATCTTATATTGAGGTTAGCACGAGTTGATCGTCTTATTGGATGTAAATTACTTTCACGGATTGTAAGGACGAGAGATAATGTTAAGAGTTGAGTAAGTCAACTCAATAAAGCCTTGTATAAAACTATTGCCGTTAGTGAAAGTAATAAGCTGGATGATTGCCCCGCAGGTGTAGACAAAGTGTGTTGAACTGCGTTAACAAATTTCTGGTGTTGATTTGCATTTATGTGTTTAATTTTTCTAGTTTTGATTGTACTAGAATCAACTGCGAATGAATCAAAAACTTTGCGAAATTACATTCTTTCAAAATTTCGCTAGCATGTGCATACGTGTGATATAGTGATTACAATATAGTTCGGATTTATGTTTGATGTGGTGGCAATTGGATAGCCTACGAAGTGTGATCAATAAATGTGAGATAGAGAAAGAGAGGGAACATGAATTATTGAAAATGATTGAATATTATAGCTTAAAATATAACTAACTGAAACTACTTATTTTAAGAGTTTGATTTCTCTCCATCGTAACGTGGAAAGTGAGTTAACTTGAACTAAAGTGGTAATCTTGTATAGTATACATGTATGACCTTACCTTCTGCAGAAAGGTTATTTAGGAAAAATAAAAGTCTTATTTAGACATGAATTGGTCATCTTTTAGTAATATGACGGTTTCTACATAAATTTAGGGCAAGTCTTTTGCATAGAAGTTGAAAAAAAACACTTAAGGAATGAAGGAAGATAAAATACATTTAACTCAATGCTAATCAATTATGATAAATCTTTATAATGATTAAGTCACATGTATTTAAATAAATATAAAGGATGCTTTTGTATAGATTACGAAATAATTCTTATGACTAAGTCCGAGCTTAAATATTACATTTGTATATGGCAATTTAAATACATGATAATGCTTGAATCATTAGTTTGAAGCTATTAAAAGGAAATAGTGGACTAATATTTATTGGTAACAAAAAATTGCGAAAAATTGTTATTGCAATTGTAATTTTGAAATATTTTTTAAATTCCTAACTTTCGTGTTATAACTTATGAGTTTCAGGTATTGTTTTCTCATATTAGTTCTAATCAAGTTTCTATTACTCCAATGAATGTTGTATTTAATTAGTATATATTACTATAGTTATCTTCAGAGAAAACTTATGTAGCACATGTCGCTAATTCTTTGAAGGTATATACATTATTGGTTTATGTCTTATAATCAATCGGTTGGTTGTAATTTAATGACATAATTATTAGTCATTATTTATCTTATGCATATTCAGATGTATATGATAAAGTCCATAAATATACATTGCAAATAAAACTACGATGATATCATAATTATAAAATTTATATTGTATTTATGTATTATCTATAATGTTCCTTGTCATTATTTTATTAAAAGTAAACATTAATATAGCGTAAGAAAACTATGACATATTATATTTATTCCTTATGAGGAAAGTATCTGAACTCGTAAACTAAACTATAAAGATACTTAAACAAACAAGTGGGTGCTTGTTAGATAATAATTTCATCGAAATGACTTTATATGAAAATTCTATTTGAAATATTACTTATATTTTTTATGAAAATTCTCATTATGATGATAATATAAGTGATCATTTGACCTAAGATTTCTAAAGTATATAGTATATGAGTTGTTATGTTTCAATGCTACTTATAACTTATTTTATTCAAAGATAGCTTTAATAGTAATCATTGGATATAGTATGAATTATATATAGACAATTGATTTATCAATATATAATTTGTCACCTTAAAGTGATTAGGAGGAATGCTCCATTATTCTTAATTAGTATATATTCGAGAAATCTTTGGCCAAAGTGAAATGTCAATTTGAAAATAGTTTTTAAATATTATTAATTGAATCAATTATTAATGGCATAGACATTAATTTTATACTCTATGTCTAAATGAAATATTTTATGATGATAAAATTCCGAAATATTTGGGTTTAGATGATAATCTTGATTTATAGATATAAATTATTTAATCAGAGAATTAAAGATAAATTAAAAGAGTATAGCTTATCTAATCCTAAATATGATTAAGATTATAGTTTGTATTTATTGCCAGTATATTTAGGAACTTAATAGATCATACACAAAGAATAGGTTGAAGAGTGTTTTGATCAAGTTGGATTTTATTGTAAAATTTAAGAAATTTTATATTTAAATACGAGATATTTAATAAATAAGATGAATATTAGATATTGGATCTTATTTGAGCATAATTATTTAATTAGAATTAATTGCAATTAAAATTTTAATTTTAATTGATAGGTTTAATCATTTTAGTTATTTAATTGAAATAAATTATAATTTCAAATAGGCTTGGGGTTATCACTTCTGACCTAACCATCTCTGCAATAATAGTAACACATTTTGTGGAGACCATGTACTTATGTTGCTATAGTGGTTGAGATGAATTATCTTCAAAAACGATTCGAAAGAAACGATAAGAAAATTATCAAGTTTCACAATAAAGTAAGAATTATGATTTATGCTTAATTATGTTTTGTGTACTAGTCATGTTATAAAATTTTAAGCAATATTGACTTTAGAATATCATATCAAAAAGTTTTGTATTTATTGTACTGTGCATAGTATTTGATTCCCCCAATCTTTTGACATGCATGACTTATTACAAAGATGTTAATTGAAGAATAAATAAAAAAACAAATTATTCTTAATAAGAAATTTAAATGAAAACATTGATGAAAATAGCAAAACAAATAATGTCAATCCTTATAAATTTAACCTAAGAATAAGAAAGTAAGAATATTTTCCTGCATAAAATATGATAGGTTTATAAAATAACTCCATTAAACTAAATTAGGGGAATATACTTCTAAAATCACCCGAAGATGGGATTAGTCTTAGAAAAAGCCTTCAAACAGTCTATTTGTAATGCCTAGAAACTGAAACTAAAAAGCAGGCAGCTTATGTTAGACTGTACCAAAAAGTTGCTGACATTTTTAATTTGACAACTTCAAAGAAAATATTTAATGCCTACATTGTTATTTAAAATTCTTAATTCCATATTGCTAGCTATTTATATGGAACGAAGGTTCAAATTCTATCAACTGTGTGTGGCGAAAAATGTACACAGTTAAGGTTTTTAATGTAAAATAGAAATTGTCGTCCTACTAATTAAAATCGCATAGTATATAGAAAACTCGTAAGGGAAAATCTTGGTGGAGAAAGATGTTTCAAGCTCTTTCTACCATTGAACTATTAAAAGGTTCGATAATACTAGTACACTCGATTGGTCGGAGAAATGAAGAAGACCACTGCTCTCCGTAAGGAGAATCTTCTTCATACGAAAAACAAAACCAAAGGTCATAACAATGCATTAGAAAATTATTTTTAATTAGAAAGAAAAAAAATCATAATTTAATCAGTTCTTATCCTTACACAAGTCTTTTGTACAGAACACAACTAAATAATGATGTTAACATGAATTTTTGTTTTGTCGCGTCTAAACACTACATTCCCGTTATGCTTAAAAGGCTATCACAATCAAAACCAAAAACTACGTAATTGGTATTGGAGACTCCTCGAGTAGGCTCTTTAAATGCTCCCCTTTGAAAATTTCTTCATAAACTCTATCGACTATTGATTAGCCGGAAAAGCTGATATGGACACGTCCAAATGGCTAGACCAGCCTCTCGCCATGCACGGTGCATCCATTATCTTTGATGTAGATGCAGCAAGCGAAAGATATAAAGTGATGATGTGATTTTTGGAGTTTCTGGTTTAGGATTGGCACTGAAAACAAAAGACAAGTGCGACATTATCATTAGAATTGTTTCTTTTTCTGATTGTCGACAACCCAATTTCAGAAAACTCGTTATGTAACAAACTTTTAGAGTCCGTTTCAAAGGAGAAACAAATTAAGTTGTAAATTTGTTGGAACTGGGGGAAGCCAACATAAGTTGCTTTAAATTCCTTTTATACGTACTTGCATTTGTCAACCCAGAATGTTATTTTTAAAGTTCTTACTGAGCAGATTCGTGGTTTCTGTTGTTCATATAAGTTTTCTCTTGTCAATATGGTTCTACAGGATGATGCAAACAGAAAAAAAATGTACTGCTATATATATATATCCACTACTCGCTAGATGCTTTGTTCAGACGTCAGACTTTAACCTTATCTTCAACTCTTGTATCTTTTTTATCTACACTGTTCATAAATGGCCACGAACAATGTTATGAATACCGTACTGGATTTATAACCGGATTGAGCTCTGGAATAGAACTGTACCGGTATCGAGTACCGTTTCGAAATTTTTTTAAAATTTATGAAATAGTCCTTAAAATTTTTAAAAATTGCAAAATAATCCATACTGATATATTAGATAGTTGTACTGCATACTTTACTAGTTTACTATTTACATCAACCATGCTTTCAAAAATCTTAATAACAACTAATAATGACAATTAATATGAAATAACAATAATTATCTATATATAATATATATCTAAATATAATAATTATCTGTAAATATAATAATTAATTGTAAAATAATGAAAATAATTCAAAATTTTGAATTATTAATTATTTTCTATTTTATCAAAATTTTGAATTATTTTTT
>JAOTAX010000006.1:29666105-29677189 GCA_025629825.1 Erythroxylum guanchezii
ATAGAAAGATTGGGGTTTTGATTCAATAGGATTAGGGGGTTTCAAGAACCTTGTTTTCTTGGGGTTTCCGTATCAGTTTCCAACCATCAGCTTCTCATCTCCTTTAGTTGACCTTCTCCTGGAATTGAACCCCTACATTGTGGAAGCAACATGGTTAGATGCTCCACTATCTAACCACCAAGAACTTGATGTGATTATAGCTACATTGGATTCATGAATCATATAGGCCGAGGAGTTACCTGATAGTTCTCGCTTAACCTTCCACAGCTTGTACTTCTCGCAATCAGTCTTCCTATACCCCTTCTTCTTACAGAAGTAGCACCTTATACCCTTTAAGTCATATGGCCCCTTAGCAATGCTAGACTGTCCAGTCTGAATCTTTGAAAAGGGCTTGGATTTTTTACCCTTACCCTTACGTTGTTGGGACTTAGCATTCCCCTTACCTTTGGCAGCTGCAAATATAGCTGTATGAGGAGAACTCTTAATCTTCTCCTCCACTGCAACACAATGGGAAATCAAGGCATTGATGTCCTAGGTCTCATCTTGAGAGATGTAGGAGGAGAGTATCTAGTGTTTAATGCACTATGTGATTATCAGGAATTGGTAAATCAAGCGCCTTCAGCCTAGTCTGAAGGTGTACCATCCTGATAATGTACTCTCGAACCCCTCCTTCTCCCATATACTTCATGGAGAATAGTTCCTTACTTAAGGTGCTTTGCTCCGCATGAGAAAATACCTTGCATCTTTGGGAAATGTTATCCATAAACTCCTTCGCTATGGTCGTATCCGGTAATCCACTCAGTAGATGATCTAGGATTGACCTCTTGATGGTCAAATGACTCATACTATTTAACTACTCCCAGATCGTCATAACTGCTTTATTAGCTTCTGAGCTGATATCTGTAAGTGGAGAAAGTCTCTCGATGTGCATCGCCATACTAATGTCAGCCATCTCTAGTGCAAACACCATATCATTCTTCCACTTCTTGAAATTGAAACCATTTAAGGTCTCAATTGTAACAGCATTGTTTTTTACAGAAAAGGTGACTGTAAAATCGAAAAGACAATGTAAAGATCAGTACAAATGTAGGATAACAATGATACCTAAAGCATTAAAGCAGTATCTCTTTTGATAATCTGATCACACATATTATGAAACACCTTTGGGTTGAATATATAATATATGTAATTAGACCCCCTATATAAAAGCGATCAGAGTACAAACTATCAACTCTCATGACACTATTACCTTTGGGTGAATAGATCATTTAAGCAACGATTTTCCTCCATCTAATGCCTTTATGAACATCTCAAACCCCTATATAAGGCCAACATCTTTGGGCAGAATAACCAAATATAAGGCCAGAGATATCTCCCAATATGTGAGCAGAACAATCTAAAATACTGACTTGAAACGCTTTGGTGACTACATTCTCATCAGTACCCTAGAAAGTCCACAAATACAAATGTTACATCTTGATGTTGTCCTTACATTCTATATGGGTATAATATATGTGAAAATCGATTATAACTGTAAAAACTAGATTTACAATTAAATAATCACATAATAATACTAAAAACATTGTCTTTAAAATTTATTTGAGACTTTTAAAAAAAATCTCAATGAGAGTGACTATCGTACTTTTTTGAAAACCGAACCTACCGCACGAGACATAAAACTTTAAATATCTCCCTTATGTGCAGTTCGAAGTATAAAAATGCACTTAAAAGTAGCTTAAAAAAGCTTTGAAACTTTTTCAGAATCCAATTACCAACGTAATAAATCCAAAATAATTGAAAAAATCACTTAAAAAATTCTTCGACCCGGAAACTAACCCAAAAGGACCCGGGGTAACTTTACGGGAATTCTAAAATTTTCCTTTTCTCTTATTGACGTCAGCATGACATCAGCGTAGCACTATGTGCTGACGTCAACAAGCGTCAGCGTGCGTGTGAGTGAGGACACTCGCCAGATGCGTTTGGCACTTATGTAGCATGCGCTCCCCAAGTGCACCCGCACAATCATTGTATGGCACGTGCTTTGCATGCACTGCCACGTGTCTTGATCCCTGTCATCTACATGTCGAGACCGATGCTAGCACGAGTTATGCACGTGCCAGCCATTCTGCTCTTGTGGGAGAGCATGCTGCACGAGGCACGTATATCCCTCAACCCGTGTAGCCACTTGGCGGCACGTGATTGGCGTGTGCATTGTACTGTAGCACCGCCGCACGCGCTTGACGATGCATCACCCTCCAATAAGGAGGGCAATTTCCGGCGACCTGGGATCCAACTTTTCACTCTTTTTGGCTCATTTTTTATAGCTAGCCTTATATATACCACTTTTACGTAATTATACACACAAACAAAACCAAAAAACAAATCAAAAACTAATGAAAACCATAATGAATGGAAACCAAAAAACTTTCATTTCTGGCAAGTCGATTACGTAACCGCTCTGATGCCACTGTAACACGTAGGATAAACCTTATTACGTGTTCCGGATCATTCATGAAAGGGTTAAAAACGAAGGAAATGCGGAATACCTGATTTCGGTTCCATCCGATGTTTCGAAGTAGTTTCTGAGGCCAAAACGAGCTCTAATCTCCCAGAACCTTTACGAAATGTGATCACTGTTACTCAGTTAACGCCTTTCTTCAATTTTCTTAAGACGTAAACGCTTTTAACGGGTCAGATGATCCGTATGCTTACGAATTACATAAACAACTGAAGAAGACCTTAACTTTCATATATAGCTTCCATATCGAGCTTGTGCATATCGGGCTTCCTTATCACAAGCTCGATATGGGTTCGGTCTACGCTAATCGAAATCCATTTTCCTCTTAAACTTCGACTCATTAATATAGATCATTTATTGAACTACTTTATTACTTTTGTTTGGATTAAATTATGTAATTTGACCGATAAATTATTAAAAAAATCAAGAATACATTTAATAGTTGTCTAATATTACGAAGAGGGACAAAATTATCCAATATTATATTCATGACAACAGGAGACCAAAGCATATGAACCTCGGAACTTATGTTTCTGGTTAATAGCCATATGTTTCACTAACCATATTCAGTACAGCTTTTAGTAGGGTCGACTTGTTTTCTCCCGTTGGAAACAAGCTAAGCTTGTTTTCTTTTTTATTCTTTGTTGATAATTAACATCTACTTCCTAAAGCGTTCAAGTCAAAAAGGGAACTTACATTAGTGAGCTAGTTGAGTGCAAGATTTCTCTGTCAACCCAAAAACATATTTTAAAAAAGACTTGAGAATTATTATTTAAAAAGATTTTATCATTATTATAATTTATATAGATTAAATTATGTCTATATATGAATAAATAATTTATGATCAAATAATTAACTTTACTTTAGAATACGAACCGTTAAATATGCTGTGAGATTATTTTGGCTACATCAATAAGCGAAGCGAATGTGTACTGGGAGTTTGTTTGGGGCAATGCACGTATCTTGACAACTCAAATCTTCCGAGAAGTTAATTAGTGACGCTGCTGATATCACAACAATTTTATAAGTCGATTGATAAAATGTTAGCTGCAAAAGAAGGGGGAGTTCATCAAGATGCTTGAATTAAGTAATAATAATTGTGTCCGACAATATTATAGCAATCAGCCACTTTATCTGACTATATGGCATAGTAGACACAGTTGTCTGCAATTTTTGCTTGATATTGGCCAGAACTGACATAAAATTGACGAGCTGAACTGCTCACCGTATCTTCCCAACTGACTATATTTCAAAACACTGAACAAAAAGAGCGCGGCACGTTTGGTGGATACTGCATAGTGGGGCGCACTAGCTCTTCAAAACTATAAAGAAAAATGAAATAATGAACAACCTGCATATGGCCTACTCTACACTATCTGGTTGCAGGAACGACTCTTGTAAGTAAGGGTTGGAAGTTATAAAAAGAGCATAACATCCAAGATGAATTCACATCCACAAGTCTAGGATATAGAATTGAATAAGTTAGTTGGTCCTCCCACAGGTCCCGGAACAAAACTTTAATCTCTAACTGCATTGGCATACATGATCTTACTTGCTACACGTATTTACTGCATGTTAAAAAACCACATTGCCACCTCAAAATCAATCCAATCCTCACTTGCTCCCTAACTTTGGCTTGAGTAGAAGGCATTGTAGGGTACTTGGCAATTACTCCTTCAGCTTCAATCCGTATTTTGGTTTCTTCGGTGGGTCCTAGAAGGGAATCCTCGTCAAAATTCGTCTCCTTGTGACAGTCGGTTGCTAAAAATGTTATTGATCATCTGAAGTACTTACACGGCTCTAGCAAGTTTGATCCATTAACTTGAGCATCTAAGTCGATTTATCAACACTATATTCGTTTGATCCATTAATGTTCAAGGTCTTTGTCATTTGAGATACAAGGATAGAATCCTACAAGATTACATCCATGACGATCCGCGGGTTTTCTTAAATGGAGATTGTTTCATATTAAATAAAACTAAGAGGAATTATTAATTTATGGACACGATTTGAGAGCAGAATATGTCAAAACAGTTATTTTTTTATTATATTATAAGGCCCTCAATTCATGGAGGAACATCATTACAGCATTTTCCTTTGATTTAGATACAGACGTGTCTTTATCAGGAAGTCTTCAAATTTTAGGTAGGTTTTTCTCTTATACTTCGCAGAGAAATGACTAATTGCATGGGTGAATATTAGAGGAAGCTCGCGGAGTTTGATCTTTGATCCCTTGGGACGGACAGACTTGTATTTAACCAATAGAAACCGACAAGTAACATCACATGATTCAAGTCATTTATTTACTTTCTCATTAAAGTTCAGTCACTAGGACCATCATAATATTGTCGAGGAATTATGGTCTGGTCATCTTTCTAATTAATCTTTAAACTTGACTACAAAAGTTTATGAGCTACATGTACTGGTACTTGTCTTGGGATGGGAGGGAAAGTTAAAAAGTGGTCCCAGGAAACAAAAACATTGTTCTTGCCAAGGTCGCGAGCAACCAACGTAAGAGACTAAAAAGGGACAAACAGAGACCACATATTTCTCAGGAATGTAAGAGCTCCCAGGGACCTGCTTCTTAACGGCCAGCGACCTCATGGCCCTGCTATCTTTACCATTCTGCTAAAAGAGAAACGACAAAAAAATTAGTTATCACCAATTGGGCCATGCAATGCAAGTCTGTCAGTATAGTCAGGAAAAAGTGACAAAAAGAAACCACGGTTTATACCAGGAACTGTAGGTCACAGTCTGAGAAACCAGAGTACTTTCAGCATTCATTGTATCTACCCTTCGTCGTAAAAGTGTGCAGCTGTATCTCTCTTCTACACCACAAACTTGTATTGGCCAGAGTAGGTACCTTCGTTCAAATACTAGGCTTTCTATGGACTACATTTCAAGTTGCCATTTTCCTGCTAAAAATTTTTTCTCTGGCTGTTGGAAAAATCATACCTAATCATTTTAAAGTGCAACTGTTTTGCCAGTTATCCGTGAACCATCTTCAACTTTACTTTCCACTTCAACCGTAAGACATTTTTTGCCAAACTCCTTCAGATTTCAATGTCTACATCTAATCATATCACTTGCATTTCAGCTAGAAATATACTCCAGGGCGAGCTATGATTTGTTCACAATCTGAAGTTTATAGATCATTCAAGCAATTGAAGCTAGCTGCTTCTCTGCATAATTATGATACATAACAATTTAATGGAATGAAATAGGTTAGCCATGCTGTTTTATTTCATTTTCTTTTCAACTCAATATAATGCATAACACAAGTCTTACTTACGCACCTCGGATTGAATGTGAAAGGGGAAAAAAAAGAAATGTAAAAAATATCTTATTTCAGTTCCATGACTTTAAATGAGCTTTCTGAAGCCGAAATGAGCACTATTCTACCGACACCTTCACGAGAGTTGTTCACAGAGACATAAGTAACGTCTTTCTGTAACTTTCTTAGTACTTGAACCTCTGAATGAGTCAGAGTATCCTTACGTTCACGATTTTCTTAAACAGCTATAAGAGACCTTAACTTTAGATTTATAGCATCCATATCAAGCCTCCCTATCACAGGTATAACACGAGTTAGATTCACACTGACTGGGGTCCATTTTTCTCGCTGGACTTTAGCCCACTAACCCAAATTCTTTATTGGACCATTTTATTATCTTTATTCGAATCAAACTTGAGTAGCTTAACCGATAAGTTATTTAAAAACGTTAAAATGTAATTAATTTTGTCCACCCCATAAGAAAATGTCTAACATTTTTCTCCTTAGACAATAACTAATTACATTAGTTGTTACAAATGTAAAACTAATTTAAAATACAATTAAGTCGAGTCACTGTATAATTCGAGCATGTTAAAAAACTAGTTGATCCAAAGATAATGAAAGTCTATCATTCCGTCCCACAAGGCTTTCGATACCAAAAATTATCAAATACATATGTCATGTGTGACACAAATCTAATACAGTCACGCATATCTAATACGTCACTAAGATGATTGAGAAAATATAGTGTGACTAACTATGATGATACTTGTATGATCTGAAATGTATCATCTTTCTATTTGTAGGTCTCAATTTCTCTGAACTTTATACTAAATAGTATTAGAGAAATTCGTTGTCTCTCACTGAATGATAGACCGCATTAAAGAAAACCTGTGTTTCTCTGACTGAATGCTAAACTGTATTAGAGAAAACCTTTATGAGATTAAACACTATCTCCCTATGTCATGTCAAAATCCATAGATTTACATATTAAACTGTATGTGTCCTAATGACATAGGCCCAAGATATATATATATATATATATACACACACACACACACACACACACACACACACCTAATGACCTTTAAAATGCTTAAGATCGACACAAATCTTAAGACTTTTACCTGTATTATGACAATATATATAGCAGCACGTATGAATGAGAACAAAATGATGATCATCTTTATTAATAACACAAATGGTCATAATACCAAAGAAATATACAAATGTATAAGGAGCAAATACATTGAACCCTAACTAACAGTGTCTAAGCACTTCAATACACTCATAATGTATACATGTGTCTCAAAAACATGCGGGCAAAATCCCTTTAGTCGAAGGATTAGCAAGCATATCCTTAGTCCTCAAATGCAAAGCCTCAATGTCACCTTTCTGTATCAATTCCTTTATGGTCAAATACTTAACCCCCAAATGTTTAGACCCTGTGATATTCTTATTGTTGTTACTGAACAACACCGTAAATAGATTATCACAATATAACTGAATAAGTCTAGCCACTGAATCAACCACAAACAACTAAGAAATTAAGTTTCTGAGCCAAACCGCCTGCATGCATAGTCAAAGAAGTCACCAATGTCTACTTGACACTTTTCCACGATATTGCACCATCTACTATGTGAAGATGTAATCCAAATCTGTATATCCTATACTAGGTTAAGATTGTTGACCTCTCTGAATGTGAAGATATAATCCTTAGTTCTCTTTAAATATCTCAACACTACCTAATAGTCCAATAGCAAATGTAATGTCTAGTATAGTACACACCTAGGCATACATCAGGCTACCAACCACACTAGAATAACACACATTCTTCATAGCCTCTCACTCGAAATCATTCTTTGGACATCGTTCCAAAGATAATTTATAACCATGAGAGATAGGTGTTGCAACAATTTACAATAAGCCATATTAAACTTTAGAGCACTCACTTAATGTATGCACTCTGCGAGAGGTCAAAAGAGTGTCGAGATTTGTCCTAAAGAATCTGAATAACTAGGAAAAAAGACACCGCACCAAGCTCTTTCATGTCAAAATGCTTGGCCAAAAGTTACTTCACCTCATGCAATATGGTCAAGTCATTTGATGCAAGCAAGATATCATCCACATACAATAATATGAAGATAACTCTGCTCCCCCTGATCTTGTAGTACAAGCATCTTTCAACTTTATTTTCCACAAAGCCAAAAGAGGTCACAACCTCATCAAACTTAAGGTGCCACTATTTAGAAACTTGTTTCAAACCGTATATCGATTTTCTCAATTTGCAAACCTTGTCAGACTTTTCTTGATCCTGAGATCCTTCAGGTTGATCTATATAGACCTCTTCATAAAGGTCATCATTTAGGAAAGTGATTTTAACATCCATCTGATGTAGTTTCATATCATAATGAGCTACTGTTGCTATGATCACTTTTAATGCATCCTTAAATGATACAGGAGAGAAGGTAACATTAAATTCAACCATATCTCTATGAGTGAACCCTGTGATAACCAATCGAGCTTTAAATTGCTCAAATTTAGCCTATGTGTCCTTTTTGATCTTAAACAACCATTTAAAACTGATGAGTTTGTAATTTTGAGACAAATTAGCTAGCTCTAATACCTTGTTATGTTTCATGAATTGCATCTCATCATTTATTACATCCCATCAAAAATTTACATGGGGTCCAAAAATAGCTTCTGAAAATATAAATGGATCTGCAACATGTCCAATATCATAGTCTTATTCGGCCAAATAGACTATTAATCAGATGGAATAGCAGGTCATCTTAATCTAGTGGATCTCCACAGCTACATTGGTTCTTGTACCTTAGGAATCTCTGTTTGTACTATTCCTATACAGACATGATACTAAAACCTTGATCCACTAAATTTGACTGTATGAGTGGCAGATACGAAACAACTATAATATTCATCATGTTGTCATCTGAAGGGTAAGAAGGACCACCCTTATTAAAGACATCATATTTTAGAAACTTAGTTATTTGTGTTTATACAATTTTAGACTCTTTTTCTCTACAGTAGAATCTGTAGCCTTTAGGGTGGTTGGGATATCTAACTAAATAGCAAAGAGTAGAAAGAGTATGCAAGTTACTTTCATGAGGATTATACATGCATAGGTCAGCAGGGTAACCTTATACATGAATGTGTGCAAGGTTAGGCTTCCACCCTTTTGAGATCTTAAAAGATGTCTTTGACACTGACTTGCTCAAGATTCTGTTAAGTATATACAATGCGTTCTTGATGGCTTTACCCTAAAGATAATCAAGTAGGTTAGTTTTGCTCTGTATTGACCTTATCATGTCTTTTAGTGTGTGGTTACACCTTTCGACCACACCATTTGCTGAGGACTACCTGGCATAGTGAACTAAGTCACTATTCCACATATCTAGCAAACGAACCTTTTTCTTGTCCAGAAACCCCATGCTTGCTATAATGCTCTCCTCTATGGTTAGATATGACAATTTTGATAGACTTTTCCAATTAGTTCTCCACTTTAGCCTTAAAGATCTTGAATTTCTCAACAACTTTAACCTTTTCTTTAAGTAAGAACACGTAACCATAAAGGGAATAATCATCAATAAACCACTGAAAATATCTCGAATTGCACAAGGTAGATGTATAAGGTCCACTGTATAATTCTACAACAGAAACATCAATGACAAAATGATAACCTTCTTTGTCTAACACTGATATAAGATTAGATTATGTCAAAAGGATAGTATATAAAATGTGTCATATAATACAAGAACAAACCCAATATCGAGATTTAAACATACATCCCCTAAATACATTGCACTAACTTCTTCATTGTTGCCAAATATCAGTTTAGCCTCCCTTTTGTTTGGCTTTCTCCTGGAAATGAACCCCTACATCATGAAGGCAACATGATTAGATGCTTTACTATTTAGCCACCAAGAACTAGATGTGGCTATAGTAAGATTAGATTTTTGAATCATATAAGCCAAGGAGTTACCTGACAGTTCTTGTTTTTCTTTCCAGGATTTATATTTCTACTAATCGGGCTTTTTATGTCTTTTCTTTTTGCAGAAGAAGCACCTCATATTCTTCACATCTTGTGGACCTTTAACAATACTAGACTGACCAGTATGCATATGCAGAGAGAATTTGGGTCTTTTATCTGTAAACCTTTAGGGCTTGACCTTTCTCTTTCCTTTGGTTGAGGCAAATAAGGCCGTATAAGGAATATTCTTTAGCCTCTCCTTTTTTGCAACACAACGGACAATCAAATCATTGATGTTCCAAGCCTCATCCTATAAATTATATGAAGTGACCAGAATACCAAACTTTGGAGGGAGTGTGTTTAAAGATTGGTGCACTATTAAAGCATCAGGAATCGGAATATTCAGTGCCTTCAACTTGCTCTAGAGGTGGACCATCCTAATTATGTATTCTCACAGTTCCCCTTCTCTAGTGTACCTTATAGAGAACAACTCCTTAATCAAGGTATTTATCTTTGTATTAGACGAGATCCTGTATCTCTAGGAGACATTATCTAAGAATTCCTTTGCTATTTTCGTGTCCGAAAGTCCACTAAGCAGATGGTCCAAAATGGATCTCTTAATAGCCAGGTAACACATTTTGTTTAACTGATCACAAACTGTATATGTTGCTTTATCAGCTTCTGTGCTGACGGATATAGTGTTGGATCGCATATGGCTCGAGTATTCACAATACGCAGCAGAAAAGAACATAAAGCAACAAGAAGTATAACTGAAAACTATAGCATGTATGAAATTACCTCTTGACGCGGATTGGTTGTTTCTTTTTCAGATTTGTAGACACTGCAATGCACAAATGTCCTCTACCGGTATCTACACGGGGATGAACGATCCGGGTAGCAGCTAGTATGTGCTAGCACGTCCAGAAACCTTTTCGAACACCGCACGATCTTTCTCTCGGAGGTGGCTAGGGTTTTCGTCTCCTTCTTTATTACCTCTAATGAGACATAAGATTTCTCTACTTATAGAGAAAACCTAATCCCATTAAAGCCCAATAAGTTTTGGCCCATATTATATCTTATATAATAAAAGCTCGATAACTTAATTCAGTCTAGTCCAATAAATATATCCACATATATTTATTCAATGCCTAATAAATTAGGCCTAAGAGAATAAGCCCAGATTACATCACTCTTTATGTGCGACCTTGTAGGCTCATTTGATGTTGACAATGGGCTTGATCACACTTCAAGGCCCATAAGTCATAAGCGGCCTCTAGCAAGACATTATGACTACCCAAATCAAA
>JAOTAX010000006.1:29677289-29694525 GCA_025629825.1 Erythroxylum guanchezii
TACTATCAAGTCACATACTTGATGACATAAGCCTAATACTATTCATGGAACGTAAATCACATTACATAAACGATATATATGCAAATATAAAATAATACCTCATAATATATTATTAATAAGTCATAATGCTAGTACAAAAGTCACATATGTCCATTGGCTTAGGGCACACTACTAACATATAGGTGGAGATGGCCTATCCATAATCATGGCCATATTAATATCCTCCATCTTTATTGCAATCTCTACGTCCTCTTTCCACCTTTTAAAATTGAAACCAGTTAGGGTTTCAATGGTGACATTGTTATTGTTTACAGAGAAGGTGATTGCAAAATTGACAATGTAAAGATCAGCACAAATGTAAGATAACAACGATACTCAAAACTATAAAATAGTATATGTACCGAGAATTCGATTAAATATATCATGAAACACCTATGGGCTGAATACATAATACATGTAAATTAGACCTTCAAATAAAAGCGATCAGAGTACACACCACTAACTCTCATGACACTACCACTTGTAGGTGAAGAGATCATTTAAGCAACGACTTTCTTCCATCTAATGTCTTTATGCACATATCAAAATCTCATATAAGGCTAACACCTGTAGGCAGAATGGACAAACATAAGACCAGAGACATCCCCTAAATATGTAAGCAAAACAATCCAAATACTAACTCAAAAGGAGACTGTGGTGACTGCATTATCATCAACACTAAAAAAGATCCACAAACATAAAGGATACACTTATATATTATCCTCATATTCTATATAGGCATAAAATATGTGACAATGTACCATGGATTCAAATTCTCATTATCATATACTAATAATGAAATCATTATCAATGAACTTTATTTGAGACTTTTGTTCCTACAAAATCTCAATTAGAGTGACTATCATGTAATACTGTACACGAAGCTTACCATATGAGACACAAAAACCTCCTGTATCCCCCTCATGTCAAGGTCGAAACATGAAAATTCACTCAAAACTGGCTTTAGAATGCTTTATTTTCTTTTTCTGGAGTTAAACTTTATTTATTACCAATGTAATAAATCCAGAAAAATTTCCAAACTCATTTTTTAATGAAAATTCCGAATTTTTTAAGTTTTTTTTACTAACATCAGATTTCATGTGGAGCTGGAGGGCGCGTGCAGTGCACGCTCCACACCTGATGCACCTTTGGATGCACCAGGTGCGTTTGTTGCACCTGTCAAACGTGCATTGACTCGCGCACGCGCCTTATACGCATAGACGCTTCACTGTTCTAGCGCATGTATTACACGAGCCAGACACGCGTCCTCGCCCACGCACCACATGTCTGGATAAGTGGTTGGTGCGTGTGCACCACCTCTGGGTAGGTACTATTCACAAGCTGGCGCGTGTATCACGCATGTGACATATGTCCTTCATCTTGCTATAGCACACGTGGCTCGTTACACGCCCTAGATCCACGGTCTTTGTGCGTGCATTGTGAACGTGTTGTATACGAGCCCAACGATCTCTCGTACCTCACTGGAAAATGACAATTTTCGGCGAGTTTCAGGTCATTTCCCATTTTTTGATGTTAGCCACATATAGCACATATTCAAGCATCTATATGCAAGAAAAAAAACTGAAAAATAGATTGTTTTTCTCCGAAGTCTTTATGGGAAAAAAAAACCAAAAAGCCTATATTTTTGTCCATCCGATCACGTAACCGCTCTGATATCACGTGCAGTGCGTAACATGAGTCTTAGTTATGCATACCAGATCAAAAGTGCAGGAAAAAAATGAAAAAATGTGAAAAATAATTGATTTCGGTTCCATGACTTTAGACGACCTTTCCTAAGTTGAAATGAGTGCTATTCCACTGACACCTTCACAAAAGTTGCTCACCGAGATGTAGTTAATGTCTTTCTGTAACTTTATTAATATGTAAACTTCTGAATGAGTCATAATTTCAGAACGATTAAGATTTGCTTAAACGATTATTGGAGACCTTAAGCTTATATTTATAGTATTCATATTGGGCCTCCCAATCATAAGTCCAATATGAGTCTAGTTCATATTAACTGGGGTCCCTTTTTCTCGCTACATTTCAACCTACTAACTCAAATCTTTTATTGAGTTACTTTATTATCTTTATCTAGATTAAACTTGAGTAGCTTAACTGATAAGTTATTTTAAAACGTTAAAATGTAATTAATTATTGTCCACCCCATAGAAAAATATCTTACACATAAGTCCTACTTAGTTATCATCCACTAAAATCTTGTATTTGAGTTAGCTTAAGATTGTCAGTCAAGGCGAAGTAATCATAATAGAATTCAAATTATGATCCACAAATCATTATCAATTGCCAAAAATAGGCAAAATGATAGAAATGCATATTCTTTTGTCGAATGTGATGTGCGTAGCAAAACAACCAAGATTATCAACGTAAAAATGCTAAAAAGGCCTCATCGAGGATTAAGTTAAAAAGGATAAATTTACGAATGCAACCACAGGGTGATTACTAGAATTTGAAGGGTAAGATCTAAAGGGTAGTTGGCCAAATAACTTCCACAATACTTCATTCTCCATTTCAACCATGACCACAAATCAAAGTTTGGAAACCGTGGCAAGTTGTAAGGATATTGATGATAACCTCACTCCTTTATGGTGCGAAGCCTGCAGTCGTTATCTCTAATTGCTTGCTCTCCACTTACCATTTTCAAGTTAGATGGGAAGTATCTCGTCATGGTTTTGGCATTGATTTGGATGTAAGAGAAGGGAGTCACGGTTCTTATTCTACCTGTCTATGGCCTCTTTCTTGGTCTTGAGGTAGTGGTTCTACCATCCAAGTGCCTCCAAATATTTGTTCTTCTGACATACGGTGGTACAATAAAATGTCGTAAATAAGGCACTGTATACTTATGACCGCAGTCTTCACTGATCCATTTTACCTACTATTGGCATATGGTTGAAGGATAGCATAAAAACAACAATTTCCATCCTTCAGACCACCATCCAAAAGTTGAAAAGAAAATATATAAAACAAAAAGGCTTTGATTACTGCTCAAAAACAACTAAAAGACTCGGCTTTTGTTTCTTTGTCATTGTCAAGTGTTAATTGACTTAAACCAACTTTTGTCATTACTTACTAATCAATTAAAACTTTAGCATAATACTGTTCCAAGTTCAAACCTAGGCCACTTCTAAGTTACAAAATAGAGGGTTCGGAGGACTATTATATTAAATTATCCTTGACCTGGATACGAGTTATATTCAATACATTGGAGAACATATACTAGTTAGGCTGTAACTTAATACTTAAAAAATAATACAAATAGATTAAAGTGTTCACCTTAAAGCTTGAAGACAGACAATAATAGAGAGACACTTGCACAAGCCAACTTTCTACAGCCACGTGCAGGGATATAAGCCCACAATTCCAACCTTAGACACTTTGACATGGGCAATTCTTAAAGAAATGGGCAAGTGAACCATAATTTAGTGATGGTGAAATTCAACAATCCATCTCTTTCTCCTGTATTGCTTGCTTGGATGTAGGACATTGCTTGCAAGCGTGACCTTTCGTCCACTCCTGAAGGTCATTAATGTATGTTTTAACAACTTCCGTCTCTAGTATAAGTTCCAAAAATTTTCTGGTACATATAAATTACTGTACAAATTCTGTAAAGCACAATCAAGAAGTCTAAATGCCTGCTTCTCATGGTAAGATGTGAACTACTTTCATTTGTTTAAAACGTTGGGCATGCTTCGTTCTTGCAATTTTATAGGGAGCTAACCTTTTCCCATAAGATGACCGTAGGTCTCAAATTCAAAATAATCAATACCCAGGTATGCCCACACTCAAGTACAGGTGAAATCCAAGGTTCAACATTATGTCTGCAAATGCATCAAGCATAAATTTCCAAGATGAATATTCATATCTGGTTGATGTCAAATAGTGGTCGAAAAATTTTCTTGGAGAAACTGGTAAAGTTCCTATGCTACCAAAGTAGGATATTCCTCTTGTGGCAGGAGAGCACCTGGCACCTCAACGAATTTGTTGACTCCTTTGGCTTGTTTAAGCGCTTCCATCTCTGCCTTGGATCTCTTAGGAGATCCTGAGGTTGAGACAACAAGGATTGGTATATTTCCATCCAAACTTGCAAAGAGTTCGATGAATTCATCTCGGGACTGAACAGGATCAAGGAGACCTGTCAAGAAAGCAGCAGGGGCATAACGAGCACCCTTCCTTTTAGTTAGTGTGTATCTACTTTCAATAATATCTGGGGTCACATTGGCAGAGCTTGCATAAACATGTGATTTGTACTGGGATTCAATCGCCTTCATGTTGCTGACAAGCATGTTATACATCATCCAACCTACACCTGGCGCCTGTAAAGTACCCCTAAGCAACCCGTACCTGGTAGGTCGAAGGACAAGAGAGATCATTGCAATCCAATCCACCGAACAAAACATACCGACAAGAAGATGACCATCTAATATTACATTAAAAGCTACATGAAGGTTCCACTGAGCAATCACAATCCGAAGTTTCGTTGAAGATCATAACAACCACAAAGAAATACCCCATCAGAGGGGGACCTTGAAAGGACATCTAACTACACATTAGAAATCAATTGGTTGCATGCAAAAGATTATCTGGCATCCACGTGAATGATATTGAGATTTTGGAGGCATGAATAACTCTCATATTTTGTTGCATTCCATTTATATGAATAAGGTGATAGTGAAGTTGGCCATACCTAGTCTCCATGCTGCTATCTCCACCAAAGACAATAGGAAGTGGACCAGCCCAAGTAGGTGCAACAGCAGCAATTGCTCTTGGCTTCACCAAACCTTTTTTGGCAGCACGAACTGCTATTGTGGCAGCATGACCTCCTCCAAAGACCACAAAATTATCTTCTGAATTGACCACACAAAATTTTAGCAAGAATTATTGCCTGATAATTTTAAATAGACATTACCTTATGTTAAAAGGTTAGGATATCAACAGTAAATGCTCTGCAACATAGGGCACAAGAGGAGCAAAGAAACATATGATGTGCTAAAGATTCAATGAACATTGTTATATACCGTGAAGAACATGCCACAAGAAAGGCCATGGAAAGGCAGAAACACAGAAGTAAGAAGAGATGAATTTTGATCAGAAGAACATTATTATAAAGTCCATAAATACTGTTCCTATAAAAATGAAATGAATACTCAATGGGCCTCAAAGATATCAAGAGCCAACAGAACTTCCACCTCTGTTGAAGAGTCAGTTAAAGTTTCTATACATAAGGTTGGGAGAATGTGCATCATCACCAACAGATCCGCCATAAGGGAATCTTCAAAAGGACAAGCTTGTTGAAACCAAAAGAAGGTTAACAAAAGTAGAATAGCCATTTGGGTTGTATAAATGGCAAACTTATCAAGCTCCTGAACTTGACTTATAATTTTCATTTTCTGAATAACATCAATTGAACCCCAAAGTTTGGCAATTACAGACAATTAAGCAACAAATGTTAAACACAGTGAAGTACATGATTTCAAATGATATGAAACCTACTCCTCTTCATCAGAAACCATACTTAACAGGCCATAATGATAGATGGTGTTAGGATTTTCATATCATTAGTGCATATTGACTTCAATGGCTAAAACGTGTCACGTGCTGTATGTTGCTTCACTGTCCCAACATTTGTGGTTTAATTATTTGTCGCTTTCAAATTCTTGGGCCTAACTGATTCTCCTACAAGCACAAAGGTTGAAATGGATATTGAATGAACAAATGGACCCTTGTGAGAAGATCAAAGATTTTACATCATGGTGACAAAGAGAAGAAAGCAGAGTTTAAACTTTCACCAACATATTTATTAAAAAAAAAAACTTTCACAAACATGCAAAAGAACACACTATTCTTGTTCCGGTTTATTCTACTTCTTTAGGGATCTTGTGGGGCAATCATAGAAGCAAAGTGTTTCACCATTTATATAAGCATTTCATACTTGAAGCAATTTGGGGAGGATAAAGCATAAGCTAAATAGGATGTGCCCTAAGTAAAACAGGAATGAAGAAAAATGAAAGCAGTATAAGCGCTGAATGTAAAAGCATATACAACAAGCATACAAACATATATTTTTTTCCACTATAATTAGCAACATCCAGGCTATCAAGACCATTAATAAAGCACTATATCAATGAGTACAAATATGCTCAACACATAGATAATAGTTTTAGCCACCTGCAAGTTTCCATGGACTATCTGGTGAATTTATGAAGTCAACCAAAAATTTCTCCATAATATCAGCACTGTAGTCCATCTTTGGCCGGTCAGAGTAACCCAAACCAGGCCAATCAACAATTGTTGCCCGCCAATTGATTTTTCCTGCTCGTTGGACAATGTCCTTAGCCACTGATCTCCATTCTTCAACGGTACTAACATCAGAAATAGTTGGTACTATAAGGATATTTTTGGCTGGATCCATACTTTCTCTAGCATGTTCTTCATAATAGATGCCTACAGATTTGTCTTTGAATTTCCACTGCCAGTTATTTGACTGAAAGCAGAAAGTTTATAAACAAAACAAACACAAGTTAGCTTTGATAATTATACAACGATTTGAGCAATATCAAAAACTAAAGTCAATTCACTTCCTGCTGATTGTTTGATACTTGATGACACTAGATAGATCATACAACAAACTAATCATATTCTTCACTTTGCACCAAATTGTTGTATCTGCATTTTAGAAAAAGGACTAAATTTGTCCAACAGAAGCTATTGGGGAACCAGAAGACCTAATGTTTGTTTAGGGAGAGAAACTGATGATCTGTGGGTTCTCAAACAATTGTGTTATATGCACGACCCATTGACATGTGTCGTTTTGTTTCCTGATGGGGCTAGAGCCAATAAATAGGCAGGTTAGTTCCCGAATTCCAGAAATTATGGCTATTTGCACAGTGATAGAGAATTCAGAAACCAGCTACTTATCAAGTTGATCTCTGTTTTACATTTCTCTTCACTTTCATCTAAAGCCGACATTCATTATCAGTGTTTGGTCTTGTGAAATCTTAGACTTGGAATATGAAGCAAGAAAATATGGAAAACCAGGATGCGAAAATTTCTAAAGAACAACCCATGATTCTGTAACCCAATTTCAAAGCTGAATTTCTCTGACATGCAAGAAAATCTTATCATCTGATCATTGTAATCGAGATTAATTGAGTATTCCAAACCTCTTTCCACACAAAAAAAGTGCAAATTCTCAATTCCACTATCAGAACCAACGTCCTTATCATCTCAACTTAGATAATTCACAAACGAACCTTTACTGAACGAGACTAAATCAAGCAATTAACTCGTCTCAAATGTTCTTCCTGTTCTTAAGAACAAGCTTATAGTGACAACTCTCAAACAAACTATTGAAAGCCCACATTAAATCCGAAAAGATAAGAGCTTTGAGGAAATAGAAATACATAACAGATACATAAACCAGAAAATCAAATTCCTTTTGCTCATAATAAAAAATGGGCATTGAAGCGCACCTTAAATTCTACGCGAACTTTATCGGCCACGGAGGCTGTAGAGTGCTCAACGGAGGTTGAAGAAGCTTTGACCAAAATGGGTCTCAGAAAATCCGCTGTTTGAGAGTGAAATGGCTTGTAAGTTCTATAAGAAACGTTCGAGGATAGCGCTGACAACAGAGGAGAGGAAACCATTGGTGTTTATGGGGTTTGTGGGTGTGGGGAGGAAGAACAGAATTCCGAATTTTCGAGTGTCAGCGCAGTACAAGCAGAGCCATAAAGTCCACTCAAATTTTTGGTGTTTGTGTTGAAAAATCAGACAATCTTTGGAATTACACAATTTACATGTCATGACTTTGGCCCAATGTTGTTCTTTTCGTTCATGTTCTTACTCTTTAACAGTCATAATTCATATCAATTCCAGAAACATACACTGTCCAAGTTACATTTGAAAATTAATAAATTTCTAATTCATACTTTTTTAAATTGACCGCTTGGTTTGATATCTTGTTAATAAAGAATTTTGTTATTAATGGTATCACAATTCATAATATTTGAATTTAATTGATAATGTATTAATAAATATTAGATAAAAGTAGATTTAGTTAATAAAAAAATTATTTTTAAATTTTATCAAATATATAATTAAAAATTTGAATTACTTATATAACATCAGTGCAACTACCCTTTCCAAAGTTGCGCTCGAAATCACGCATGAACAATAGTATGTATTCAGAAGACTTTACTTGAACTGAATTGCCACTGTCCTTTTGAATTCATTTGCTCGCTTTCTCTATTCTCAAATAGGGGTGGGGTTCAACTGTTTCCTTTAAAACAGCCCAGCATTTGATCTGATCCTTCACTGCCATTTCCCAATGGTATCATGTCTCAGTGGGCCTCTTGAGATTTTTCTTCTTCCTGCCTATACGATTCATGTGTCCGCGATGCAAGAAGCATATTCTTACTCTGTTTCAGTTGTTTCACCCTTCACCAGTAATCTCTGCACGAGCAAGAGCCACTCTTATAAGTGTGAAAGCGGCTTCTATCTCTAACCACAATCTCCAAATTATAGACCTGAGAAATAAGTTTCATCAACGTATGGCAATCCCTGCAAATCCTCAAATTCTTTACTATTCTTATGGTCTTTCCTTTGCAGAACCTGGCTATCCCAAAAGCTACAGCTAGCTTTTCACTATGCATGGTGACTGAATTTTCCTTTTCTTCCAGCTCTATGTCATGCAAAACACTCCCAAGCTCTGGTGTATAACCTCCTGCCCTAAGCCTCAACATTATCTCCTTTAGCTTCTCATAAGCCTCTTCTGTAATCTTATCATGTTTTGCACCAGCTACAAAAGTATATATGATTCTATCAACTTCAATTATGCTCCATCCGGGAGTTTTCTTCATTCCCTGGGAAGTCATTGCTCTCCTCACAGAGGCCATATCCTTCCATTTTCCGGCAACAGCATAAACATTTGACAACAGAATATGGTCGCCTGAGTCACCGGGCTCTAACTCCGAAACTCTTTCCTTCACTTTCTCCGCTAACTTGACATCACCATGGATGCTGCAAGCCCCAAGAAGCGTCCGCCAGATAATAGCATTTGGCTGCAGTGGCATTTGACATATAAATTCATAAGCCTTTTGGACCTCGCCTGCTCGACCATATAGATCAACCATACAGCCATAATGTTCAACAGATGGCTCCATGTTGTACACGTGCTTCATTTTATCGAAAAATTCACAGCCCTGTTCAACCAACCCAGCATGACTACAAGCATACAGAAGTGAAATCAGTGTGATCCCATCAGGCTTAATACCAGACTCTTCCATCTCATGGAAAAGACTGATCGCCTCTTCTCCGTGACCATGCATTGCTAGCCCCGCCATCATAGAAGTCCAAGTAATAATGCTCTTTTTCTCGGGCAGTCGTTCAAAGACCAGTTGAGCCATTCTGACATTCCCACACTTAGCATAAGTATCCAATAACACATTGTTCACTGCTACAATCCAACCAAACCCAGCTTTCTCAATGAATCCATGCAGTATATTGGCAAAATCTAACGCCCCTGCTTGTGCACACGCTAAGAGCACCCCGGTTAAGCTGACCTCATTTGCCCTCATCCCCTCTCTTCTCAACTCTCTAAAATACTCAAAAGCCTCATCAAACAATCCACTATGAGCACACCCACCAATCACGGTGCTCCAAGAAACGTCATCCTTATCTGGCATCTCCAGGAAAACTTCTCTTGCTAGATCCAACTCCCCTGCTTTTACATGCCCTGCTAGCATCACATTCCAAGAAGTCAAGTCCCTGAAAGGCATAAAAAGAAACATTTGCCTCGCAACCTTCACCTCTCCAGCCCTCATGTACGCCGTAAGCAGCGCATTCCACGCGACAATATTCAGTTCGCGCATTTCCTCAAACACATTCCTCGCAAAATCAATACACCCACATTCCCCATACAAACTCACCAAACCAGTCCCGACAAAGAGATGGGTATTCAGCCCAATAGTTAAAGCTTGACAATGCAACTGAATTCCACCCCTCAAAGACCTCAAATTGGCAGCCGCTTTGAGGGTAAACGCAAAAGAGAAGCTATCTGGAACGTGATAAACCGATTTCTCCCTCATCTCAACGAACAAAGCAATAGAATTATTGGGTCTATCTGATTCAACGAGGCCTCGAATCATCGTATTGTACATAAAGATATCTGGCTCTGGGGTATGACGAAAAAGCCTGCAAGCGTAGTCAATACCGTCGGGGACTAAAACGGAGCAATGCAAGAGCAGTTTCCCGGCGATAGAGTGATGAGAGTCGAGGCCAGTCTTCAAAACGGTAGAGTGAACTTGCTTCAGAGAAATCAGAGTCTTGCAGTGATTTAACAAAGAAAGAATGAAGAAAGGCTGTGAGCTGCTCATTACAGATAAAGGTTCCTCTACTCCTACTGCATACTCAAACAAGAGCTGTAATACACAATAGTAGTACGAGTCATTCTGCAACACAGCAAAGCAACATGAAGATCGTACCAGCACCTGTGACATGGGCACGTAGCGGTCACCAAATGATCAACCGATTACATCCAACTACACAGCAGCAAGCACCAGTCATCGACACTAACAGATGGAAAATGAGTACGTAAACCCGTGTTTCATGAATCCTTCTCTCTCTATTTCATCATCATCCTAGCAATGGCTTGCTTGATCCTTGTTTTTTTTCCTAAAAGTTTATCGTTGAATTAAGCAATTTTTATTAAATTAGACAAAGAAATTTCAAATACTTATATTAAAATAAACATACGTTTCTTTAATGTTAGCTTTCCTTATCATCAAATATTGAGAGTATTCATGATTGTCCGATTTATTTTTATATAAATAATTGATACTAATTAGAAATTTATCATGCTAAGTATTAAGATAATGTCATTTAAAATGATATTGACTTCAACACAGGTACCAATTTGGTCTTTAGTATTATAAGAAACCTAAAGCACAGGAACATCAAACTGATAAAAAGGATCTATTTTGTCAAGGAATGTTTAAGGTATTTTTGCGTAATAACCCATTACCATCATTATTCAGAGGACTTGCAAAACGAAAAGGCTGAATATTGATGTCAAGAATGGGATTCGAACCCATGCCCTTTCGGACCAGTACCTGAAACTGGCGCCTTAGACCAACTCGGCCATCTTGACAAGCTGCAATGGGGTATAGTACAGAATAATAAATCTTAGGTACTTCATCTTCCAACTAAATCACTCTTTCTTCGTGTCCTTTTACAGACTTCTCAAAGACCCACTGTTACTGTTACAGATTAATTAATAAACTAATATATTGTTTGTTTTCGTTTTTTTCTTCAATTTTTTTGTTGTTATCTTTTTTATAAAAAGAAAATTATATAAGTAGAATGTGTTTGTTTAATTTTGTTGTGATTTTTTATTTTTGAAAATAAAAATATCACAATAATTTTACAAAAACAAAAAAATATTGTTTCTTTAAACTTTGACACCATGTTTTATTTAACAGAAAAATAAAGTATCTTTATTTTTTATTTCTATCGTCATTTTTAGTATAACTTCGTACCTAACACAACATCCAGCAAATTTTTACAAGACCCAACTCCAAGTCTCTTCACCACACATAAATGAGGCAGCTCCAACAGTAACAACGAAGGCTAAAGATTGAAAGAGATGTTAGAATCTTTAAGAAAACCAGCAGCAGAACCTCATCGTAGAGGAGTGAAGTAAAATTTGGTGCAAGTAAGTCTTTGAAGTAGTCACGGCGAGGATGGGAAGTTGGTGAAGTTGATGGACCAGTACTGGTGTAAGATCTGATATGCATCTTTTAACCTAACAAAAAAAGAAACGAAAATCCTAATAATTCAAAGGGCAATTGTTTCTTCAACATCAAGCACTGGCAATGGGTCTTGTGTTGAGCAGTAAGCAATGAGTTTTTGTTTTAATGGACTTTGGTGACGTTGAAATAGGGTCTAGAAGACTTTCGGTTTAGGGTATGCCTGTGGAGTTGAAGTTTTCATATTAGTGATTGATTTTTTAAATATTTTTTATTTCAATGCTAATTTTTAAAAATTTTAATTTAATTATTAATTTTTTAAAATTTGTATAAATTTTTATATTAATAAAATTTTATATAATTTAAAAATACAATTAATTAATTTAAAAATACAATATATTATATTAGAAATTATTAATATAAGAGTATAGTTACAAAAATAAAAATAGGAGAATAAAATCAAACATATTTTTAATTTTAATTTTTTATTACAAATTTAAACTAAATAAGTTTTTATTTTCAGTTTGATATTAAAAATTTCATCCAAACAAATTTTTATTTTTTAATTAAAAATTAAAAATTAAAAATAGAAAATAAAAATTAAAAAATAAAAATCGCAACAAAAAAGTAGAAGGAAAACTAAACGACCTCTAAAATTTTATTTTCTTTAGTTGATGAAACGCAATCCCTTTTATCGTTGTGAACTTCAAACTTGAGCACTTAAAACGATTAGTGACTGACTAATCCTCTTCTTCTACGTATTCTCCCTGTGACCTCTAACATGCACATGCTTTCTTCCATTACTCCCCATTTTTCAAAATTTAAAATTAATGTGTCGATTCGATCTATTCTATTTATTTACATGATATTAAGGGTGTTTCGTCTATAAAGTTTAGGAGTCTTATTCTTGTCAAATCCCACTGCTCTTACGCAAGACCAACCTGATGTTACACTACTTAAAAGAGGAAGTTGGATCGATATTATATCGGGAATAGATCGTACATGTTTCCCATTGAGCTGTGGGGTGGAGCACAAGTTATGATGCCAAATTGCCAACTACTAACCGCTGCAGACCCAACAACAACTGAAACGTATAAGAAATGGAATTTTCATGTTATGTTGATATCTAGAACCAGCCACATTAATTATTACATGTAAGCTGATTTATCGATCTGGTTAAAAGAAGGAAAATTGGTTCTTGGTTTCAATGATTAGGAGTATAAGCAACTTTCCATGGGAACCAAATTAATAAAATGTTGACTCATAAGTGTTAATCATACTAAATTTTTAACATAATTTTGAGAGTATTTTTATAAGATTTAGTACTTCATATGATTTATATTTTATGTTTTGGATTTATTCTAACATTCTAAAAAATTAAAGAAGGAAGCTAAGAATTATAACAAGTTGGAGGTCAGATTTTAGAGGAACAGCACACTAGTTCTTAAACATGACAACAATACAATACTGTGTCTAACCTTTGTTCTACCCTAATACATTATGCTTCTTGGAGAGTTTGCCATATGATCAAATACGTCTAAAACATGGACTCCTGTTCTTCAATACAACCTGTAAGCTGACATATATTTGGATCCTCAAGACCTGTATTTCCAAGAAGAACCCTCAGATAGATGACAAAGGAGCTACCGACATAACATGACCTAAACACAACATGGTGATTTATTTCCAAACAGTAAGGCAATATGGAACAATGCTGGCGTTAAACTTTGCTAAATTCTTAGGGTTTTGTATTATAAAATGATACAAAAGAGCAAGAGTTAGGTGCAAAAGAAGGACTAAATTAAAGTGTCTTAGAACAATAAAGGGAGAACCTTGGAAAGAAGTTCAAGATTCCATCAAGATTCAACAAAGAACATAAATATTTCAATAATTTAAGAATTCATGAGAATTACTTTTTTTATCTTGTTATCCATTTTTTATTGTTATTGGATTTCTTTGCTTTAGTATGAACTACGTCCCTTAGTAGGGTTGGTGATATAACTTATATTGGATATTTTAATTATCAATTAATTATTAGTTATTGTTTGGATTGAATTTATTCTCTTTGTTCTTGATTCTTGAATTTACACCTAACCAATGGGAATTATATGAAGGAATGAAAGGAGAAGTATAATATGCGTATTAGGAGAATAAATACTCTAGATTTACTACTAGAGATATCTTAGCTAATTTTAAAAACTATAAATTAACTATTCTTAGTGAATTTAATTAGGTTAATTTCACATCGAGAGTTACTTAATTAGATATACATGTGTGAACTTGAGAGTGGGTATAGATATCTTAGATTAATTATTATTTCAACTTTAATAATAAATCTTGTTTGATAGTTGAAATTTCTCATAAGTGAACCTCAAAGCCCTAGCATTTTCACCTTTCATAAATTCTTGTTTAATTTAATTTTATTATTTGGCTAAGATTAATAATCGTAGTAGTTAAATAATTTAATTACCTTTCATAAAATCTTTTAGTGGATTACTTGGGGAGGACATTATCATCTTCATTGAAGAGTTTTACTCTATGAACTAGACAACTCTATTAAATGGTCTTACTAAAGATGACTTGCGTATATGATATTTATTGTATGAGAGATTGAACATGGAAGTGGTTGCTTTCAATTTATGTGGACTCTTTTGATAATTGGGATCATATGTATGTTGCCTTTAAGCTACGATTCTTTCCTCCACGTAAGCCTATCGAGCTTAGGATAAATTTATAATTTTTGCATAAAAAGAGTAGGAAACATTCCATGAAACTTGGAAGAGATATAGATAATTTAGTTACTAATGCCAACACCATCAATATTCCTTATAACTAGTTATGTAATTTTTTTTTTATAAAGGTCTTACTCTCACATATCAGACCTTGGTTGACATTGTTGTAAAGAACTATTTCTCAAGGAAATTATTAAATCCTTGGCCAAAAATTCATCAAATAAAGTTAAAAAGGAAAAAAAATTCTCTATATGAGATTTAAGCATCTTCAAACTTGATAGTACAAGCACCAGATATTTTTAAGCAGATGAAGATCTTGTTGAACTGAGGCATGAGTAATAAGGATGTACGCCATTAGTGTGATATGTAAGTGCATCCTCTTATGCATGTATGAACATGTAGTCTACCTCAAATTACTATAAAGATGTAAAATTCATAGTGCTTATGGGGGAAAACCAATTGTTAATAATTATAACCTTGGATGGAGAAACTACTTAATTTTTATTTTCTAGAATGAGAAAGGAACTAGAGGAAGTAGACCTACGAGATCTTTTAAGTTCTAACAAAGACCTCAATTTCAACAACCACCTTCTTTACAAAACAATAGGATAAAAGAAATGCTTAACTGATATGTCTCTTCCATTAATGCATAATTGGATAACTTAAATTAACTTAAATCTTATATTGATCAACTTGACAAGATGATGTAGTCAAATTCTTCAAGGACTCACAAATTGAAGGTGTAAGCAAACTAATTTGCCCATATGGTAGGTAAAAAAGGTTAAGGCAAGCTTCTTAGTAACATAAAAATAAACCTAAAAGAGAGATTGTTAACTATCATACTAAGGCGTGATAAAACACTTGATGTTGTAGCCACTAAAGAAAAGAAAGTGAAAAAAATTCAGACAAGCCTAAGGAAGAGGATGAGGTGATTAAAGTTTAAAGGTTAAACAACAATATGACATTGGTGCACCAACCTATTGTCAAGTACTAAGTGCCACTCATTCCATACCTTTAAAGGATGGAAAAAATGAAGGATAAAGACAACTTCAAGAAATTCTTAGATATTTTTAAGAAATTGCACAATAACATCCCTTTTACTAAATCATTAGCCTATATGTCATCTTATGCAATATTTTTTAAAGAAATCATCTTTAATAAAAATAAGTTTGAAGAGTATATTGTAGTACCTTTAACCAAGGAGTGTTGTGCACTTTGGAAAAACAAACTACCACCAAATACTAACCTTATGCATTTATCTCTTTTCAGAAGCTTAAAATAGGAAAACTTAACCAAGTAATTGTGTCACTCTAACTACCTAATAATTTTGTTAGATACCCAATTAGGGGTATTGGAAGACTTATTAAAATATAAAACTATTTTTCCTTGCAAATTTTTTGATAATGGACATGAAATGTGGCATTAAAGTTCCCGTCATCGTATGGATACTGTCTATAACTTTTGCAAGGGCATTAATTTATGTTGCAAAGGATAGGTTGACATTGAGCGTAAGTGATGAAAAGGAGCACTTCAACATTTTCAAGACCTTAAAAGGGTCAATCTTTGATGATATTTAGCCTCTGTTTGGATTGACTTATACCAGTAGAGCTTTTGTTAGTAGAGGTTTTTTCTGTAGATCTTTTATGAGAAGAACGTTTCTAAGAAGTCAGTTAACTGTTTGGCTATCATTTAAAAACGAGCTTTTTTGAAAAAGCTTCATACAGTAGTAGACTGTTTGGCAATATAAGAATAAAAAGTACTTTTAATTTTAACTATATTTTATTTTGTAGTAAAAATTATTTGTGCATAGAAATATTATTTAAAGTATATTAAACAATATGCAAGAGATTAAAGAAGATGAGTTTGTAAGATAAACATGAAGATGCGTTTGTGGGTATTGTGAGAATTATATGTAAAACATAAGGGTAAAATGGACTAAAAAATAGGTTTATTAATTGATATGAAAAATCTACTCGAAAAAGCCATTTGAGAGGCTTTTTGAGAAGCTCCAAATTTGAACTTCTTAAAAAGCTGTATTTTGGCTGCCAAACAAGCTATATCTATTAAAGAAGTGCTTTTTTATTTTACAGCCAAACACTTATTTTTCTTAGAAAAAGCTTTTGGTGGAGAAAAGTGCTTATTGACTTCCCAAAAGCCCATCTAAATAGGCACTTAGTATAAGATAGACACTATTGATTCTATTGTGCATAATGACTTACTTAAAGTTATCTATGGTTACCCTTTAGAAACATGTTTAGATTTGGAAGTTAATGCAAAAGAGGAGGATCCTAACCTTGCAAAGTATTCTTTTTGGTTGGAAGGAGAGAGATATAGACCCTGACTTTCTCATATTTTTGAGGAATTAGAAGGAGGAAAACCTAAGTTGTTGGACCCTTGATCGGCTCTTCGTCTCGATCTAAAGATCAATCCCTTGAAAACCCAATCAAAAATAATTAATTCCAAGGATTGCAATATAGGGTGTAACCTCGGGTCGTCTCACTTAATTGGAATCGAACGGAAAAAGGTTTAAGCTAGCCTAATTGTCAAAAATGTAATTTAAGTTGATGGATCATTGATCAAAATTGAGGGAATTAAACTAAAATTGAAGAAGAAAATGCAAAAAGTATATTTTTGGATTTTTGGGGAAAATGAAATCGACAATTCAAATGACAAGTGAATGAGATAAAGTCCTCTTGAAAACAA
>JAOTAX010000006.1:29694625-29708851 GCA_025629825.1 Erythroxylum guanchezii
GATGAGTACCAAAATGGAGAAATTTGTTTGAGATTGAATTGTATTCGATTGAATAAAGAGAAAAAGGAATGAACAATATAAAAAAAATATATTTCGGATTGAATCAGTCTTAGGGTTTCTAACGCGACGCGACAAGTTTGTTACGTTTTCCTACAGTTTTGTTCTTTCCTTCGATTCGCTTTCGCTTTCGATACTTCGCTTTCGTTTTGATCCAATTTGTTTGTTATCCGATTTGTGTTGCCCTTTGTCTCCGATTTTCTTTTGTTTGCTTCCTCACGGATTCTGTGTTTCGTTTTCCGTTTTCAAATTTCGATTCGATACTTTCACTTTGTCATTCGTTTGCATCCTTTGACCTTCGTCTCATATTCCATTCGTTTGAATTTGGATTCTTCGTTTTTGACTTTTGATCGGCGCGTGTAGTTCGCTTTTCGTTTTTGTTTCGGTTGGGATCCGGTTCCGAGATCGGGTCCCAACATTTTTCACTTATAAACATGAAACCCACCTTAAATTTCCTTGCTTCAAACTTTGCTAAAAAATACCTCTACTCTTGCTCCTCTTTCCTCCTTTGATTTCTTTTATCAAGGACAAAATTTCCATATCAATAGACATTCAAATTGAGAACCCCATAAGACATATTCACTAAAATTGATCTTAGAAAACTTAAACCCATGTGCTTCCCAAGTTCCATGAACCAAAATCTTTCCAAAAATTCAACTAATCAAAAATACTCTTACCTAGATTCTTTACCAAATGAAGAGTTTGTTGGCTCTAATGGAAGCTCTCATCCTCCTCTTCCTTTTTCCTTCTTGAATAAACCTCAAAATCCCTCTTGAAAGCTTAGAAAAATCAAGACCTAGCTTTTTCTTTCTTCTTTCTCTCCTGTCTCCTCCACCGAACTCTCTCCTTTCTTCTCTCTTTTCTTTGTTTTTTCTTCTCAATTTCGTTCTTACTTCTTCCTTAAAAGCAAGCCCACATGTCTTATTACAAATTTGCCATTAATGAGTGAAAAATGTTCAATTTACCCTTACATGTAAGCCTTGTAACTTAAATGGCTTAAGTGATCTTCCCAAAAAGCCCTCATACATATATACTCTTGCTACTTAATTCATCCAAACCATATTTTAAAATCCTACCAACATCAACATAATAATTAACTCTAAATAAAATAATTAATCTAGCAAGACCTCAAAATTCATTTAAATCATGCTTAACTCCTTCTCAAAATCAAGACCTTTTTCTAATCATGCAATTGAAGGAATTTGATAGCACTTCCTTATAGGAAAATGTTCCTCATTGTCTTATGATTCCAATGACACCAAAATAATTCAATTTGGTTCAAAAATCTAAAAGTTATAGCTCAAACATTTTTGGACTATTACTAAACCGAGACTACACACTATACCCAACTTCACTTCAGAAATTGAAAGTCTTAGGGAATGAATTGAAATTCCATTCCTTCAGATAATTTGTAGCTACATGTCTCTAGTTTAGTTAGAAAATAGAATCAACTCATTTAGAGCTCTATAGATCAAGCTATCACCAAAATACTGAACCATGTTTAGTAATGTTTAGTAAAAATATCCAACTCATACTCTTTCAACCGATCTTCTCACTTTGATTCAATCAATCTTTTTCAAATTAAGCCCAAAAGCTATAAATTTTTATAGAGAGATAGAGGAATGAGTTAGGAATCCAATACTTCAAAGATTAGGTCATTTGAAGGTCTAGAGAAGAAGTTATAACAAAAAGATTGAAGTATGTTTAGAAACTAGACTTTTTTGGACAAATAGGGAAGTTGCGATCATGCACATGCACGATCGCGACATCCCGGTGAACCATGCGCACGATCGCGACATTCTGGTGGTCCTGCAAAGTCATGATCGTGTGCATGCACAACCGAGACATTCGGGTGGACCTGCGCTCTTTCTTCTTTACTGACATCTCAATTTCAAACTTTCATAACTTTTGATACAGAACTCCAAAATTTACAAACTTTATATTAATGGAAAGCAAAAGAAAGATCTACAACTTTCATGAAGAGCTCAAAAACAATTTTTTCCTTTATAAGGGTCAAAATTTCGAAATAAGGCAGCTGTGCCGAAAGTCCATCCTAAACAACATCCAAACATCAAATGATCATAACTTCCAGCCTCGATATCGAAAAATGTCATACTTGATAGCGTTAGAAAGCTAGAAAGACAAGCTACAACTTTTATGAAGACAATTTTATCAAAATCTCTCTAGATCATCCCAGAAAAATCACACAAGTTTCAGATCGAAAATCCAACTCTCCACTGTTCATTCTCAGAAAATTTTCAGACCTCCACTTTCCAAAATCCAACACTTCAATTTTTTTCTTGTTTTTCTACTCCATTTCAATCAACTCATTCAACATAATTTCATACTACTCCAAAATATGCAATTTTAGTCAAAAATCATCAAAAACCAAGAATTCATAATCAACCTATTCATGCTTTGTTACTTTTCTGCATTTTCAACTTTCATGCTCAATCACTATTATTCCTCTCAACTTCCATTTAAACTCAATATCATCCATAAACAAATTATAGTCCATGATTGATCATGAACATTAATAACAGAACATATACACATATACCCACTCATCATCAACTTACTACATTCACTACCTAAATCTTGTATATCATTTCAAAGTCACGAATTCTCCTTTTTCTTTACTCATAACTAATCACTAATAATTTCTCATTTAATAGTTCTAACTTTCAAGAAAAGTTCGGGGTCCAACATCTCTCCCCTCTTTAAAGAATTTTGTCCTCGAAATTCTCACCTGAGTGATCAGACAAAAGGAGGAAATGATGTCATATGCTTTCCTCATTCTCACAAGTAACTTCTTCACTCGCCTAGTTTCTTCTAAATAACTATAGTCAATAGACTCACTCGGTCTTTAAATCACTTATTTAATCAATCACTTTCTTAGCTAATTCCTCATTATATATATATATATCTCAAATTACTCACAATTTTTCGCTTTTTGTGTCAATAACACCAATATCAAATCATATTGATATTTCTTAGCATACTTGCATATAACACATTACAAATCTAAGACATCTTCGTTAGTAAAACTAACTCATAAGTCAATGGTTCAGTTCTTAACAACATTTTAGACCAATACAATTCAAGCTTAGTTGCTTCTTTATCCCAACCTGAGCACATCTTGAATTCAATCTAAGCACACTTTGGGAACGTGATACTCTTAGAAACAATTCATCCTTCGCTTCATAGTTTACATCTCTATAGTGTCCATACACTTAACTTTTATGTCCATCTCACTGTATTCCATACCTTTAGTTATGACCCATTAAATTCATTCATCTTTCTTCAATCACTTGATTCCTAATACAGATCAATTTCACTTATCTTTAACATCTCCAATCAATTATGACCTTCGACCTTCTTTGGTTCTATTCATCCAAATAAAGAGGCGAACGACTCTTTTTGTCGTATAACGCCGCACAGTATTTAATGTTATCACTATGATAATAATGGTGATACTTAAAGTCAATCAAAGTTGTACATTAATCTCAATTCCACTAACACATTCTTATGGTCGATCATAACTCTTGTCACCTTAATCAAACAACCACTTTGGTTTTAATTTCATCTTCTTAATATCATAACAATTTCTGTTTTCTCTACATTCTACTTATATGCTTTAATCTCATCATTCCTACTTGTCTCCCTATTCTCTTCAAACAATCCATGATAATACATTCTCATCTTTATCACATTCGGGGATATACACCACAGTATAATATTGGTGTCATATTCAATTCCACCAATATAAATGCATTGACTCATTATCTGTCATATGTATGCATATACTATTTCCCATTTCTAATTCCCCATAACTTTCAATTTTCTCAACTTCTAAAAAGGCATCAATCTTACCACTAATTATATTAGCTAGAACTCTGAATAAATGCCCATGCATGCGACTCAGATTAAGGATCAAGTACTACTGTCTACTATGACATGACTAAAATATATGTAACTTGACATGTATTTCAAAAAAGCCCATGTAAGATCTCAGTTTTAGCGATTTACAAACTTTACATCAATGGAAAGCTAAAAGAAAGATCTACAACTTTTATGAAGACCTCAAAAACAAATTTTGCCTCTATAAGGGTCAAAATTTCGAAATAAGACAGTTGTCCCGAAAGTCCATCCTAAACAACATCCAAACTTCAAATAATCATAACTTCTAGCCCCGATATCAAAAAATGTCATACTTGATAGCGTTAGAAAGCTAGTATGAAGACAGTTTTATCAAAATCTCTCTAGATCAACCTAGAAAAATCACACAAGTTTTAGATCGAAAATCAAACTCTCCACTGTTCATTCTCAGAAAATTTTCAAACCTCCACTTTTCGAAATCCAACACTTCAATTTTTTTCTTCTAGTTTTTCTACTTCATTTCAATCAACTCATTCAACATAATTTCATACTACTCCAAAATATGCAAGTTTAGTCAAAAATCATCAAAAACCAAGAATTCATAATCAACCTATTCATGCTTTGTTACTTTTTTGCATTTTCAACTTTCATGCTCAATCACTATTATTCCTGTCAACTTCCATTTAAACTCAATATCATCCATAAACAAATTATAGTCCATGATTGATCATGAACATTAATAACAGAACATACACACATATACCCACTCATCATCAACTTACTACATTTACTACCTAAATCTTATATATCATTTCAAAGTCAAGAATTCTCCTTTTTCTTTACTCATAACTAATCACTAACAATTTCTCATTTAATAGTTCTAACTTACAAGAAAAGTTTAGGGTCCAACATAAATTGCTACTATCTACATATAAAACACCTAGATATGAATTAAGGTGGTTACCTTCTCACTTACATTATACATATTTAGGAAAAAATAGTACTTATCCTATTATCATCTCTTATTCTCTAAGTTTTATGCAGGAAGATAAGTTACTTATGGAAGCTAATAAGAGCTTAACTGTAAGAAAGAACTTTAGAGAATCGCTAGGGTGAAGGACCTGGTTACCAAGACTAGATATAAACATTAAATTTAGTGCTTACTAGGAGTCAACCCAATAATTTAGATATTTTTGTTTTAATTTGGTAGCTTTTAGAATCTTTAGTAATAATTTTATTTTATTTTTGCACAATATTGATGTTTATTGCATATGTTTTTAATTTATAACATTTGTAAATTCAAAGATTTTGATCATGATTATCTTATTTTGATTGAGAATTGATAGAAGTTTGCAGGTTATATAAGAAATATTAACCTGAGTTATGTAACATTAATTAGACCAAGATAGATTTTGATAGCATTAGACAAGGTTGACATTCTTTTACTATTAAAGGGGGGTATTAGTTATTCTAGTTTCCTCTTTCCTCTTATTTTATATATTTTCATTATTATTATATGTGTGCAAAATAAGAAAAAAGTACAATATAAATGTGGGGGAGGAAATTAATTATTATGCTTATCAATTTTGTTATAATTAGCTTATAAGAGAACATTTTTAGAAAAATTTTTAACTCTAAAAGAAGATTCATTGAGATGATTCATTATAAGTTTGGTTATTATTATGATTTGATATCTCTAAGAAATAGTCATGAGTATTGATGATTAACTTAATTTCTATTTAATTACTACAAACATTCACCATATGGCTCCCTCACTGTGTAGCTATCCCTCTCTGTTTATATCTCCACCACTAATCTACAATCCTATTCTTACCTTTCATCCTCCCTTTGTGTTTTTATTCTAAATTTCTTCCCACTCCTGTATTGACTTCGCTTCGTTGAGTCCAAGTTGTTCCTCACCTACCAAAGTAACTCATAAACTGCCTTTGGAGCCCTTTACTACTTTCTAAACACCTTGATTCTTCTACACCTTTTGTTCCTCGCTAGTGTTATTATTGCTTCCTTTATTGACCTATTATCTTCTTCTCAGCATTGGCTCTCAAATACCCTTAAACAATCTTTTACCCATTAGTCCTCTTTTTACCTGTTAGCCTTTCCTTTTCAACCATGTTAGATAACTAAGAACCTTTCCTCCCTTTGATGAACCATCCACCCACCTAAACTCCATATATGAAAATACATCTTGACATCTTTAACAACACTTCCTTTGGCCAGCATCAGCCTTTGGCTAGTCCTCAAGATCCTCTGAAGTGTGCATAGGTGCAAGTTATTGACAACTCAAATCTAAAAGCTAAACTTAGCTACTATCCTATAGTAGAGTAATCAATTGCCAAATTATAACTCAACTAATGTCCATACTAAAACTAGGATCAAACAGGTGGAATGATACTATGATAGGATTCTTTTTAGACAAGAGGGTTTCCTTCCCAGTTATGAAAGCTTAAGCTGGAACAAATTGGAGATAGTATAATCTTTTAGACATTATGGTCAACAAAAATGACATATTTTTCTTTAAGTTTAGCTCCCCCAATATTGCCAATAATGTGTTAGAGATGGGACCATGGTATATTCAAAACAAACTATTTTTTTTATCCAAGTTTGGATACTTAGAGTTAAATACGAAGAAATCAATCTTACTAACATACTAGAATGGATATGCATACACGACATCCGACTCAAATACTGGATGACAGAGTGGTTGCCCACTTGGCTAGCTTTATCAAAAGACCCCTTTGTCTCGATTATGAAATAGACAAAACAAAGAGAATAAAATTTACCTAAGTCTATGTAGCAATTGACACTATGAATGAATTGCCAGAGGATATCCCAATTATAAAACTTGATTACAATTATGCATTGATTAAAGATAAGGAAAAGATAGTATATAAATGGAGGCCACAAACTCTCATTCCTAAAAGGATGTGGCAACCAACTAGGAGGACCTTCAAAATTGGTTGCTTTTAAGAGC
The DNA here is from genome assembly GCA_025629825.1 of Erythroxylum guanchezii. Taxonomy (NCBI): domain Eukaryota; kingdom Viridiplantae; phylum Streptophyta; class Magnoliopsida; order Malpighiales; family Erythroxylaceae; genus Erythroxylum; species Erythroxylum guanchezii. The sequence goes on from JAOTAX010000006.1 coordinate 29,701,551, forward strand.
TCATAAGTAAAGAGAAAACACATGATCAATCAAAGGGTTATAAAACAAAAGCAAATCCAGATAATGTTAGAGTAATTAGAAGATCAGATGTATACATTAGTAATCGTAGAGTAGAAGATAATCCATTAACCAATACTCAAATAGTAAATGGTGAAAGCTCCAATACTGTTAACCCATCATATTTAGAACAAGAATAAAGGAAGATGGCATTATGTAGGATAAGCCTGGTAATTCAGCTAACTTAGTTGCTATTGAAGAATTCAAGACTTTGTGCTAGAGAAAATCTAATAGGAAGAAGAGTCATTCCTTTTCTATCACAAAAATATGACCATTATTGCATAGAACATAAAGGGATTGAAGGCCCTTCTAAAAAGCAAGTAATTAGAGACTTTATTATAAAAATAAACCCAGCTCAAAAAACATTTTAAAGTACAGAATGAGTTGTTATTGCAATATCCATTCTATTTTGCCTAGCCATTGAGGACTTATTACAAATCATGACTTCCATCTTGATGGTAAAATCTTAGCTATTTACAACAAATACAAGTTACAAGTTCTCAGCTTTATAATTATTGACTAGCAAAATTTATCTATTGGTTATAAACAGGAACCTTAGCAAGTTAATGAATATTTTAACCATATATGCATATGATAAGACTTATTAGATATCCTCACTATGGGCAAAGCTTAAGGAAGTCTCATAAAGCACTAATAGCCTGTCGCTTCTAGTTAGAGACTTTAACTCCATAATACATCCAAAGGAAGTAGAAGGCTACAACTTCAATAGGCCTCTGTATGAAGACTTGAGGAAATGCATGCTTGATATTCAAGTCACCGACTTGCCTAGTGGGGAAAATTTCTACACTTGGAGCAATAGGCAAAAGGAAGATACCTTATTGAGGAAAAAGCTATATAGGGGCTTATGTAATTTAGAATGGATGTAATCCTTTCCTTACACTAAAGCTTTATTCCCTAACCTAAATATATTAGACCATTCTCTAATAATTGTTCATTTTGAATCAGTAAGCTCCACCCTTAGAGTTCCTTTTTGATTAAAAAATTTCTTAACTAAACTGATAGATTTTAATAAAGTTGTTATTAAGGGCCTCAGCTTACATATTTCTAGTTCTAAGTAGTTTCAATATTCTAAAAATCTAAGAAGCATAAAGGAACAGTTGTAATCTTTTCACAGGGTGAGCATCAACAATCCGCATCATCCTCTTTATATAACTAAAGCAACTCTTAGTAATGCTCAATTCAAGCTTTAACTCAATCCAACTTACTATATTCTTTAGGAAGTAGAAAAGAAGACCTTACATAATTACACGTAAATAGTGATCGTTGATTAGTCTCTAATGAAAGAGATATATAAAAACATTACTTTCTTTCACATGTTAGTTATTTCTAGAAAGTTAGTAACAAGATTATTGCTTTTGAGAGCATTAACACCTCTTTGACAACTCAAATTCAATTCATCAAAGAAGATAAAAGATAATTCTCAGATTCACTAAGGTCTCATTCACCTGGTACTTCTTACTATTATTGAATAAATCATTAAGTTTAAGTTGTTAATAGATAAAGTTGAAGCTCTCTCTAGGTTTGTTAATATAAAAGAGATTGAAAAAAAAAACACTCAACTCCTTATCTCCTTTCAAAGCACATGGCCTTGAAGGGTTTAACATTCACTTTTTTATTAAGACCTACCCCTTAAAAAGTGGAGTTGTGGCTGATGCCATTCATGAATTATTCTCAAGGAAAAGGATGTTTAAAGAATTAAATAATACCTTCATTACGTTGGTCCCTAAAGGAAACAAGTAAAAATTCTTGAAGGATTACTGGACCATCTTATGTTATAACTCTGTGTACAACGTGATGCCTAAGGTGATTGCTGAAAGCATGAAACGTATCCTACAAGCTCACATAAATCCTTCTAAAGGTGCATATATCCCCAAGAGGTAGATAATAGATAACATTACACTGGCTTAAGAGTTTTTAAAGCATTATAATGAGAAAAGAGGCTACAAAAATTGTGCCCTAGAAATTCAATTTTTAGAAGGCATATGATACTGTGGAATGGAGTTTCATACTCAACACATTAAGATCCTTTTTAATTTTATTGATTAGATTGAACAATGTTTGTGCACAGTCTCATACAAATATCAGTAAATGGTGAACCTTCTAGCTCAATCCAAGACTCTTAGGGCATCAGGAAAGAGGACCCTATATCCCTTTACCTGTTCGCTTTGGTGACAAAAGTATTTAGTAACTTTTAAGAAAAATTACCAAAAGGAATAGTTCTTTTAGGTTCCATTCCAAATGCAGAAGGTTAGGGACAATTAGCTTGAACTTTATTGATGATGTTTTTATAGTCTCCAAAGCATATAGCAAATTAATATTTTCACTTCACTCATTAGTGCAATGGGGTTGCTCCACAAGATGTTGGGTCTGAGCATAAATAAAGATAAGTGTAGTCTGTTTGTATTTATTAGTGCTAATAGTCAAGCTACATGGCTTTTTTTAATCACTGAGTTAGATTGGCTCAACTTTGATTAAAAACCTAGGTATCCCAATTTTATCAACTAGTGCTAAAATAAAGTGGTTTGAACTATACAAATCAAAGAAACCTGGAAGCCTAGGCATACATTCAATTAAAGTTTCCAATTCAGTCCTATTAACTAAGAGAATATGGAGATTATTACAAGATGAACATGCCTTATAGGTAAGGTGAATTTATATGTATTACATTAAAGATCAAAACTTCTAGAAAGCTAAGCCCCCTAGTAATGCTTCATCTTTAATGAAATTCCTATTCAAAATGAGAAGTAAGACAAGGAACTCATGCACAAGTATTACTATTAGTCCCATGCATGTTGGGCACCCCACCCTAGTGAGTCACAGGCCCGACATCCTAAGTGACATTTGAACGCGTATCCCACAAGGATGGCGTGCCCCCATCAGGACAAACACCAAAACAACTCACTTCTCCTATTTCCGAACATATTTTGGGAAACCCCAAACTAGAATTTCATTTTGACTTGTTCCGAACATTTGTGTCTCTATGTCTCTAGTTTATTTATAGACAAGAATCATCGTATTTGGAGATCCCATAACAAAGTAATGCTGAAAGACTCGAACAGGGTTTTGACCTCAATCATATTGCACCAGACTTGGGGCAATTAGCATAACTGTCATATGGGATATCAGATTAAGATCATCTTAGGACGTTTTGATAGAAGGCTTCGAGATTTACAACTTTCATGAAAACCTCGAAGACAGATGCTATCGTCTGAAGGGTTAAAAATGGAGTAGACGATAGCAACATGTAGACGAAGCAAAAAGCAGACAATAACAATAAGTAGACGAAGCAAAAAGTAGACGATAGCAAGAAGCAAACGAAGCAAAAAGTAGACAATAGCAAGAAGCAGATGAATCAAAGTCAACTTAAGACAAAGCAAAGTCAACTTAAGATGAAGCGGAGTCAACTTAAGATGAAGCAAAGTCAACTTAAGACGATGCAACTCTTAAGATGAAGCGGAGTCAACTTAAGACGAAGCAAAGTCAATTTAAAACGATACAACTTTTAAGACGAAGGGGAGTCAACTTAAGACGAAGCAAAGTCAACTTAAGACGATGCAACTCTTAAGACAAAGCGAAGTCAACTTAAGACGAAGCAAAGTCAATTTAAGACGATGCAACTCTTAAGATGAAGCGGAGTCAACTTAAGATGATATGATGTCATCATAGACGATACGTCTCTACAGATGATACGTCTCTACAAATAATATGATGTCATCACAGACGATGTGATGTCATCACAAACGATGTGACGTCATCATAAACGATACGTCCTTACAGATGATACATCCTTATAGACGATACACCCTTACAGATGATGTGACTTCATCATAGACTATATGTCCTTACAGATGATATTGCGTCATCACAAACGATGTGATGTCATCATAGACAATACATCCTTACAGACGATACCACTTGTTACTCCTAAACATCTCCCCTTTTAAGGATCATAACTTTGAACTCCGATGTCCAAAAATTACCTACTATAAACTGTTGAAAAGCTAGAAGAAAGATCTACAACTTTCTAGAAGGCACATTTGCCTAAATCAGCTTAGGTTAATCCAGATCTTCCCCTGACGTTTGAACACGAACTTTTTCCTTATGCAAACTTAAAAATGCAATGTATAAATTTGAGAGGAAGTCATGAGCAAAAATGTAATCTTATTCCATTTGCATCAAAAGATAAGAGTTTTACAAAGCTTTAGTGGGCATTTCAAGCTGCAAATACATTAACTTCTCAAAATCCCAAAATACAAAAGATACATGAATTATGAGTTGCTCAAAATGCAACTAAAGCCTTGCTTTGCAAGATTTGCTTTAAATGCAAAATAATCAAAGATTTGAGTGATGCCTTGACCCTTGATTACTCGATATCTTACTCATCACCTAGATTTGGGCAAGGAGAATAGGGGGTGAGCTAAAAGCTCGTGGGTAACAAGTTTATAATTGGTAACAAGTAAAACCATTTATAAAGTCATTTTCAATGCAGAAAAATTCACAGTTATGCAAAATGTGTATGCATCATTCTTATCAGCTTATCATGAACATGTAGCATATCAAAACGGTTTGGGTAGATCCATAAACATGACGCACTACACATTTTCACATAATGGTCCTGTGTAGCCGTAAACTTGAGGGAGTTTATGAAGGAGCTCCGTGCCACTAGCGGGTAGGTAAAAAAAGCCTATAACTTAGTCAACGTGCACGTGACATTCTTGAGGGACTACCACAAACCCATATAACACATATTTCATGAACTGAAAATAGTTTTCCCCAAATGGCACATTTTTGCAAAACTTGTGTTTAATGTGCATAAAATATTTCATATGCATTTCCAAAACTTGATTTCTTAAACTTGCTATTCTTTTAAAAATCATTTCGTTAATTTAATTCATCAACAATTAACACCATTCATATACAACCATGTAGCACAATCTTACAACATTTAAAAATCAATAAATGCACATGAATAAGGTAGTTGAAAAATCATTTCTTGAAAGAAACTTTAATGGCTCATTACTTAATTATAAAAGTGAAATCCACCTTGAATTTCCTTGCTTATAACTTGCTCAAATGTGCCTCTCCTCTTGCTCTTCTTGCCTCCTTTAATTTTCTTCAACATTGATACAATTCCCAAATCAATAAGAATTCCAAATGAGAACCCAAAGAAACATATGCATAAAATTGGTCCTAGAACACTTAACCTATGCATTTTCTAAGCTCTTTAAACCGAAACCTTTCCAAAAATCCAAAAGGTTTAACATCAACTTACCTTGAATCTTCACCACTTAATGAGTTTCTTAGATCAAAAGAAGGCTTTAATCTTCCTCTTTCTTTTTCCCCTCTTGCTCAACTTCAAAATCAGTCTTTAAGACTAAGAAAAATCAAAACCTAGCATAACTCTCATCTTTCTCTTCTTTTTCTCTTTTCTTGTGCTTCTCTCTTCTCTCTTTTCTTCAATCACATTTTTGGCTTCTTAATTGCAAGGCAACAATTTCCTCTTCCCATTTTGCCCCTCCTTCAATGCCTTAAGGTTTCTAAACTTATGTGACTTGCCAAATTTGCCCTTACACACTCTTACTACTTTAATACTTCAATTCCCTTAACTTAATTCATATTTTCTTACCCACATTAACATGCTAATTATTCCTAAATATTAATCCCTCAAAACCTCAACATTAATTTAAATCATGCCTAATAATAAAAATTTTTTTGGGGGCTATCAATGCATACTTCCTTTTAGTATGATTATTAGGCCCCGTTAGTGCTTTTAAGGTAATGTGATGAAGCTAACTAACTGAGAGTAGTTCTTAAGCCAAATGTTACAGTAGCTTAAGCACTCTTAGTTAGAAACACCTTCAACTCTTTTCCTTTAATAGCTCTTTCTGCCTTGCTATTAAATTATAGGTTGGATAGTACTAAACATGACACAATCAATTGGAAACACTCACCATCTAGTGAATTCACCAACAAATTGTGTTCAAAATTGCTCAATTGTTGCAATGACGAGGTTCTATGGCATAAGCTTGTATGAATTTAAGCATTTAATTGTATTATTGAGGTTATAACGGAGATCACAAACAGACCAGAGATGGTTCTAGACTTGAATGAAAATTTCTCAAAAAATTTAACTTCAAAAAGCTACGAAATGAGTCCTAACGAGCTTTAAAAGCCTTAAAATATACTTTGAAGATTTAGGTGGCTCTTTTAAATGAAATTTGGATGATTTTGGTGGCATTCAATGTTTTCCAAATTCAATCCAAAAATTCTTTCGAGAAATCAAAAAAGTTACTGAATAATTTCAAAATATGATGAAAAGCTCCAAAATTGGGATTGGAGTCCAAAGGAACTAAAACGGGTCAAAATGGAGGTGGTAATTTGAAATTATTGGAATAAAATGCTCTTTTTGGAAAATAATAGGTATTGATGATTTTAAACCCATTCAAAATTTTTAAAAGCATCCAATCAATGTATTGACCCTAATTAAGAGTATTTCACAGTCAATTTGATGATAAGATGGTTGTGGAATATTTTCAAAATTTCATTCGGTTAGTAGGTGAATTAAAGGCATTAAATGACAATTTGGTCTTTTTGTAATCATTAAGGGTAATTTGGCCTTTTTACATGACATTAGTGGATTGGTGAGTCCACTATAAGAAAATTTGGTTTCAGCAACCAAATTCTCAGCAACCATAGTAAAATGGTTGCTAATTATATACATTTTGCAACAAAAATTTATTTGGTTGCAATATATAAGTTACGTATATTTTTTACCGACTAATTAATACTTGGTGGCTATAGATGGTCACTAAAATTTACAATTCATGGATAATAATATAACGACCAATCTTAACAATTTTAGCGATAACTTTATGGTCGCTATAGAAAATTATTAATAACAACTAACTATTAAGTGGTCACTACAAGTATTTCAAATTTTCCTTTAGCAACCAATAAATTTGATTGCAAAATTTACATGACTTCTTTATAGCAACCACATTATATGATTGCTAAAGAAGTATTTATAACAACAAAATAATTTGTGGCTAAGTATTTTAGAAAAGATGAAAACAGTTCTTTAGATTCGGCCTATATAGTTTAAATTAGTTTAAAGATTTGTTCTTATAATAATTAATTATTATAATTTAATTTATATTAATTTTTATAATTCAAAATATATTTTCATTTAAGGAAAGAAGTTATCTAATAAAAATTTATTGTTT
>JAOTAX010000006.1:29719247-29730599 GCA_025629825.1 Erythroxylum guanchezii
TTCGCAAACTCACCCAAAATTGCAACATATTTTTCAGGACCGAGAGTAGACTCCTAGCTCCAGAGGGACTTTTCAAGCCGTGTGGATTATTTTGACGGGAGAAGTCATGGCTCACAGGTCGGTCAGCTAGGACTTTTGGGATGACCTAGATAGATCTGTTGTTTTCCTCTTTCATGTAGCATTTTGTACTAGGATTTTTTTAGGATTTATGTACAGATAGTACACGATGACAGATGTGTAAATTTCTGATTTTGATGAAATGAAATGAGGAAAAATTATGGTTTCAAAAAGTTCGTGATTTTATATTGATGTTTTATTATGATGCCATGTAAAGTGATTGTAGTGATCGAACATATCTCACCCTTATCGTAGGATATGTACCGGAATGACCTGCGGGTGTCCCGGTGTATACCCTGCGGTAAGGGGGCGCTACATTCCACTTGTCCACTAAATAAGCTACCATTTGTCTCATAGCTATAGGTTCACATGTCACATGTGATTTTATCCATTTGTCACTCCATAATTTGACAATTTGTCAATTAATTTCTAATACAATTGTCACATTTCTATTTATCCCTTTTTTCAATATTTTTCCTATTCTAAAATACCTCAAAAATTTTGATAAATTTCCAAAATATCCCAAATGTTTCCAAAAATGCGGAATAAACTCTAATACACACCAAATTTAATTTTCAAGATAATTAATTCATAATTCACCAAAAATATCAAAATATCCTAAATAATACCAAAATTGCCAAAACACATTTTAATCATATTTAACAACTCAATTGTACCCGGAATTGCCAAAGAATGCATGTACAATCATATGAATGTGCAAAAAAGTGTATGTCGCAATTAATTTATGCATGACGTGCATTTTCCTAATTTCTTAGAAATTTATCAAAATTCACAATTCTAGCCCTAACATGGGTAATGGGATGTTACAAAAATAATTAAGTGTGGGAGGATTTGGTAACTATTAATTAGACTACGTTTTTTAGAGTATTTTGCTTGTGTTTGGAAAATTTTATAGGATTTAATACTTAATGTGGTTTATATTTTCTTTTCAAATCCTTATTCTAGCCCTTCAATAAAGAAGGAATGAATTTGGGTAAGTTAGAGCTAAGATGGAGAAGTTTCAACATAATTTTAGAGGAACACAACACTAATATGGCCTTTGTTCTCAAACACGATAACAATATAATATCATATGCGATTTTTGTTCTACCTTAGTACCTTATATTTCTTAGAGAGTTTGCCACATAACCAAACACACTTAAAATAAGGACCTATATTCTTTAAAATGTCCTGCACATAAACTTGTGTTTGGGCCTTTAAGATCCACGTTCCCAAAATGAACCCTCGGATGCAAGAAAAAGGAGTTAGTATTACAACATGGTCTAAGCACGATACCGTGTTCTGCACCCATATTAGCGGTCGTCTTTTATGGAAAATTCTAAAAATAGACATTAAGCAACATGGTATGGTAAGACAAAATTGTGATGGTCTCGTATTGGTGTTTATGAAATTTTTATAGTTCAACTATAAAAGGATAAAAGAGGGCCAGAGTTTGGCAGTAAAGGACCTAAATTAGAGCATCTTGGAACAATAAAGGGAGAATTTTTTAGAATTAAAGATTCCATTAAGATTTAACAAAGAACATCAATATTTTAAGAATCCATGAATGACTTCTTCTATCTTGTTTTCCTTCTTGAATATAGTTGGGTTTCTTTACTTGATTATGGACTAAATTCTTAGCTAGGATTATAGATGTAACTAATGTTGGATATTTCAATTATTAAAGTATTATTAGTTGTTGCTTGGGTTAAATTTATTATCTTTGATATTGATTCTTGAATTTATGTCTAACTGTCAATATTCAATCTTATGGATTATATAAAGGAATAAAAGGAGAAGTATAATCTATGCACTAGGAGAATAAAAACTCTAGATTTAGTGAAAGAGATATATTAAATTGTTGTCAAAACCTTGATCACTCAAATTTACAAGTGTACAAAATCAAATAAACTAAGTTTTAAATCTAAAGCACTCTAGGTTATCATTCTCAGAAGGACTATAACTATTGAGTTTATTAATCCTAGCTAAGCAAAAAAATAAAATTAAAAAATAATTTAAAATTTTTATTTAAATCACTTAACTAAAAAACCAATGTGATTAAATATCATAAAGGATTTGATGAAAATAAAGAGTTAGAGCTTCGAAGTTCATTTATGAGGAATTTTAACTATCAAACAAGATTTGTTATAAAGTTTAAAACAACGATTAACTTAAGATATTTATACCTTTTTTGGTTAAACATGTACATCTCATTAAGCAATTACCATCTCTCATCATGTAATTAACCTAATCAAATTCATTAAGAGTAGTTAATCTATTAGTTATCATTGATGATTTTCTCTAGAGACTTTATTAGTTAATATCTAGTACTTCTTCATTAATACCCAAATTATAGACCATACGTCATGTAGTTTAAACCACGGTTTCTAAAACATCTTCTTAAATAGCAGTTAAAATAATATAAGCTATCTGTTGGGCCCTGAATTTTTTTAATTAAACATGATTTGAATAAATTTTGTGGTCTTACTAGATAAATCATTTTCTTTGGAGTTTAATTAGCATGTTAATGTTAGGAGGATTTATTGCTTGAATTGATGGAATTAAAGTATAAAGGTTGTAAGATTGTATAGGGACAAAATTGGAAGATCACTTAAGGTTAGAAGGCTAAGGCATTACATGGAAGGGCATAATGAACTTTGCTCATGCATTTAGGGTGAAAGTGAAAGAAGTAAATGTAGTATTGTATTGTAGAGGAGCAAAAATCATGGAAGAGAGGAGAAGAAGAGAAAAACTAGGGTTTTTTGGAGATCTTGAAGAGTTTGGAGCAACTGAAGCTAAATCAAGTAATTATAAGCCTTATTTCATCTTGTTTGGTTGAATGAACGATAAGTAGTGATATTTAGAAGTGAAAATATAGCTTAACATATGTGGGAAGTTGTTAGAGAATGCTATAGGCAAGTGTTCTCTTTTAAGGTTAATGATCAAAGATAGATTTTGATGTATTTGTCAATGATATTGGGTTGAAATGAGCTTGGAAATGAAGTAGAAGAGGTGTTTTAGTCTTACGATAGGTTATATGTGAAGGATGGGAAGTAAAAAGTTGAAGAATGTCCAAAAAAATGCCTTCGGAATGAGTTTCTGGAAAAGTTCACCGCGGCAAACTCCAGTTTTCTTGCACAGATATGTTTTGGTACTTTGGGCATAACTTTTGATGTAGATGTCCAAATTGAGTGATTTTTTATTTAGTGTAAACTAGAGACATAGGGCTACAGGATGTATTAAGTAATTGAGTCTAAATTCAGTCTATAAGAATTTCAATTTTGGGAGTGAAGTTGAGAATATAATTTTGTTTAATGCATAAGGATAGTCCGAAATTGTTTAGGTAGTAACTTTCCGATTATTGAACCGAATTGAATGAAATTTTGGTTATTGTTTAAGAAAATCAAGTGGGGCAAGTGAGCCAAGGAAGGACACATTTGAGCAAGTAACAAGCAAGGATTTCAAGGTAGGTTACAGTTTTATGGTTAAGTAATAGGTCATTAATGTTTTCTTTCAAACGATGGATATAAACGATTTCAACTACTTCATGAACATGCTTTATAACTCTTTGAATGCTTTGAAAAAGTGTTATGTGTTTGGTATGAGCTTATTGTGTTGATGATTTATGAAAGATTATGAAAATAAGTTTCGAAAAGATACTATGTTTGAAAAAGATCAAGTTTCAAAAATTTGCCATTTTGGGCAACAAGCTTACAAGATTATGAAATACATGTTATATGGGTTTGGTTTGGTCCATTTTGTTATCAAGTGCACTTCCACTAAAGGCTTCTCCCGCCTGCCCGCTAGTGGCATGGAGCTCCTTCATAGACTCCCTCATGTTCATGACTACACAAAACTACTATGTGAGATTGTGTTAGCTCGTTCTGTTCATGACTACATAGGACTCTTTTTGGAAAATGTGCTCGCTTGTTCTGTTTATGGACCTTCCAGACCATTTTGATGTGCATATGTGCTCATGATACATTGACAAGATTGACACATACCTGATTTACATTATTGAAAATTTGGTTGAGAATTTGAGAAATATATGCTTTGTGACTCAATGTGAATTTTTGTTACAATGGAAAATAAGTTTTCAATGGTTTTGCTTGTTACTGGTTATAAAATTATTGCCCATGAGCTTTAAGCTCATCCCCTCCCATTCCGTCCCATCTTCAGGTGAGAAGTAAGAGATCGAGTAGTCAAGAGTTAAGGCATCACTCCGACTAGGCTTATTTTGCTTTTGAAGCTAGTTTTTTTTTTTTTTTGTAAATCAAGGCTTTAGTTGCATTTCGAGAAATTCTACTTTTGTAAATGATGTATTTTTAGTTTATTTTGTAATGTGGCTTGAAATGCCCATTAAACCTTTGTAAAACTTTTGCTTTTGTTGTTAATGAGATATGGTTGATGTTGCTTTTAGCTTCAAACCTTTTGCATTAAATCGTTTTACAATGAAAATAAGATTTTGGAAGGTTGCTTATGTTTATGTTCAAGTTTATTTTGTTTTGGGTTGAATTGATGAATGTGGTTGAAGGATTTTAAGTTTGCATTTTAGTAAGATAGGTAGTTTGGGGTATGGGTTATGCTTTAAGGATTTTCCCCACGGCGAAGCCAAGAGTTCGTCGTTGCAAAATTGAACCGAAGCATTTTATTTTCATTGGCGTGATGAGTTCACTACGGTGAAAATAAAATTGCAAGTTCGCCGCAGTGAAAGTTAATTCGCTCATCGCGGTGTAAAATTCCCGAACGATCCAAGGGGATTTGCCTATATGTTGGCCGAGGCGATCCCTCTTTGCTTCCAAAGGATTTTTCTTCTACTTTTCAACTTCTAAGCCTCCCTCCATGCTCAAGCTTCATGATCCCATGTCCGATGTTGGGCTCCAAAAACAGGGTCCAACATTATGATAGTTTATTTGTATAAATTTGCATTAGAAGAGAGCATGTCACAAACAAAAAAAATTCCCTCTGTTAAATTTTGCTTTTTCTTACTTTCAAAGACCACCGTTTTATAAACAAGGAGTTTATATTTAACTTAAAACTAAGGTTATGAATCATTTTTCATATATATAAACCATATAAGACTTAAATTAAGCCTTTTAACATCACTCCCCCTCTTATCCAAATGCAAATTGGAATTAAAGTCCATATGTGTGGGAAGAGGAGCTAAATCAAGCCACAAGTAGAGCTAACATCATCTACACAAGAGGAGTTGTATTAGGAGGCAAGTTTTAAAAACTGTAATGTTCATTATGCAAGATTAATGAATTTTAGTTTAACATTTAAGTTATAAACAAAACATTTGAAGTGTGAATTGATACTCTCCTCCCTCCATCTCATAACTTGACTAAATAACATTGATGCCTGAGAAGCCAACTTGAACATTTTTCTTGTAGTACAAATTTGTTTTAGAAGCCAATAATAAAGCCATCTCTCTAACTCAAGAGAAAATGATATGGAATGATAGTATTACAAAGACATATGGTTGAGCATTAAAAAGCACCTAGCATTTATTAAATTACAAGCATAGTATAGTATAAAGCAGCACTTTATAGGCAATTGATTTTAAGCAATCGTTTGTATTCTAAATTAGCATATCAAGTTCGCAAGATAAGGTATAAGTTAGATATAAGTGTCTGCTTACAAACCTGTTTCCACCTTTATATGAGAGCATTCTTATCCATTTCTCTAATGCCAATATTACAAAGAGTTGGTAAATATTTGCTCATGTAACTATTGTCATCATTCACTCTCGAGCCATTAAAATGTTTGCAAAACAATCCTCATTTTTAACAAAATTTTTACATTTTAGGAGCTTTAAGTGGTTGCTTTTGGTACTTAAGTGACACCACCTATATGCTTAACAAGTAAAGTAGGAATTATACCAAGAGCAATGGAAGCTTAAATTATTAATACATCAAAACCTATCCATATGTTATATCTGCAGCCAAAGAATTGCTTAGAATAGTGAATGATTGCCTTTTATGGTTATAATATACCATTCACTTTCTAAAAAGATAATTTTCAATTTACTTCGTTAATTTTGAGAACGGGTACTTAATTTACACTATGATAATTTGCATATAATTTGGATATGCAAATTTGGTTAGAAGTGAATTTTTTATTAAGCATTTTCAGTGTCTCAAAAAGAAAAAATAAAAAAATGTGTAAATAAGTGAGTATAAAATGAATTCACTTTATTGGTTCTAAACTAAGTGAAAATGTTATAATTAAATGGTGGTACTAGAAGCCATTTAAAATGGTGACCTAATTAAGTAGCCATGAGTATTCATGATAAGGTGTTACTTTCATGTCAAATGGTTAGTTAAATTTTCAAACAAGCTCTAAATTTATATTAATTTAAAGTTTGTATTTTTTTTAATAAGGGTTACGAAAATTTTTAAAAGTTGAAACATTTTTCTCATGCATATTCAATTTTTTGCATTAGGTCAGATTTTATAGATTGCGTTAAAGTTTTAAACAATTATGATTGAATTTAATTAACTCTCATGCATATTCAATGCATATTCAATTTTATGCATTAGGTCAGATTTTATAGATTGCGTTAAAGTTTTAAACAATTATGATTGAATTTAATTAACTTATGACTTGATACAAATACCTAAATGCCTAACAAATTGATGAACTTTTCAATTAAACAATAATTGAAAGTCTTAATTGATATGACAAATTTGATAAATTCTTTCCTATAGTTATCACATATTAAGTTATCAGTAATGAGATTGATTTACATGAGGAAAAGAAAATACCTAAGTGTGGGAGGATTTGGTGCTATTAATTAAACTATGTTTTTGAGAGTATTTTACTTGTATAGGATTTAATACTTAATGTGGTTTATATTTTCTTTTCGAAGCCTTATTCTGGCCCTTCAACAAAGAAGGAATGAATTTGGGTAAGTTAGAGCTAAAATGGAGAAGTTTCAACATAATTTTAGAGGAACACAACACTAATATGGCCTCTGTTCTCAAACACGATGACAACATAGTATCATGAGCGATTTATGTTCTACCTTAGTACCTTATATTTCTTAGAGAGTTTGCCATAAGACCAAACACACCTAAAATAAGGACCTATATTCTTCAACATGGCCTACACAGGAACTTGTGTTTGGGCTTTTAAGATCCACATTCCCAAAATGAACCCTCAGATACATGACAAGAGTATTATAACATAGTCTAAGCATGGTATCATGTTCTGCACCCATATTAGCGGTGGTCTTTTATATAAAATTCTAAAGATAGACATTAAGCAACATGGTGTGGTAAGATAGAATTATGATGGTCCCGTATTAGTGTTTATGAAATTTTTACAGTTCAACTGTAAACGGATAAAAGAGGGCTAGAGTTTGGCGATAAAGGGGCTAAATTAGAGCATCTTGGAACAATAAAGGGAGAATTTTTGAGAAAAGTTAAAGATTCCATTAAGATTTAACAAAGAATATCAAGATTTTAAGAAACCATTAATGACTTCTTTTATCTTGTTTTCCTTCTTGAATATAGTTGGATTTCTTTACTTGAGTATGAACTAAATTCTTAGCTAGGATTATAGATGTAACTCATGTTGGATATTTCAATTATTAAAGTATTATTAGTTGTTGCTTGGGTTAATATTATCTTTGATATTGATTCTTGAATTTATGTCTAACAATCAATATTCAATCTTAAGGATTATATAAATGAATAAAAGGAGAATTATAATCTATGCACCAGGAGAATAAACACTCAAGATTTAGTGAAAGAGATATATTAGATTATTGTCAAAACCATGATCACTCAAATTTAAATGTGTACAAAATCAAATATACTAAGTTTTAAATCTAGAGCACTCTAGGTTATCATTCTCATAAGGACTATAACTATCGAGTTTATTAATCCTAGCTAAGCAATAAAATTAAATTAAAAAATATTTCAAAATTTTCATTTAAATTACTTAACTAAAAAAAACAATGTGATTAAATATCATAAAGGAATCGATGAAAATAAAGAGTTAGGGCTTCAAATTTCATTTATGAAGAATTTTAACTATCAAATAAGATTTGTTATGAAGTTTAAAATAACGATAAACTTAAGATATTTATACCTTTTTCGGTTAAACTTGTACATCTAATTAAGCAATTACCATCTCTCAATATGTAATTAACCTAATCAAATTCATTAAGAGTAGTTAATCTATTAGTTATCATTGATGATTTTCTCTAGAGACTTTATTAGTTAATATCTAGTACTTCTTCATTAATGCACAAATTATAGACCATACGTGATGTAGTTTAAACCACGGTTTCTAAAACATCTTCTTAAGTAGCAATTAAAATAATATAAGCTATCATAGTTTATTTGTATCAATTTGCATTAGAGGACAGCGTGTCATAAACAAGAAAATTTCCCTTTGTTAAATTTTGCTTTTTCTTACTTTCAAAGACCACCGTTTTATACATAAGGAGTTTATCTTTTACTTAAAAATAGGGTTATGAATCATTTTTCATAGATATAAACCATATAAGACTTATATTAAGCCTTTTAACATCACTCCCCCTCTTATCCAAATGCAAATTGGAATTAAAATCCATATGTGTGGGAAGAGGAGCTAATTCAAGCCACCAGTAGAGCTAACATCATCTACACTAGAGGAGTTGTATTAGGAGGCAAGTTTTAAAAACTGTAATGTTGATTATGCAAGATTAATGAATTTTAATTTAACATTTAAGTTATAAACAAAATATTTGAATTGTGAATTGATACTCTAATCCCTCAATCTCATAACTTGACTAAATAACACTGATGCCTGAGAAGCCAACTTGAACATTTTTCCCGCAGCACAAAATTGTTTTAGAAGCCAATAATAATGCCATCTCTCTAACTCAAGAGAAAGCCATATGGAATGATAGTATTACAAATACATATGGTTGAGCATTAAAAAGCACCCAGCGTAGTATAGTATAAAGCAGCACGTTATAGGCAATTGATTTTAAGCACTCGTTTGTATTCTAAATTAGCAAATCAAGTTCGCAAGATAAGGTATAAGTTAGATATAAATGTCTGCTTACAAACATGTTTACACCTTTACATGAGGGCATCCTTATCCATTTCTCCATGCCAATATTACAAAGAGGTGGTAAATATTTGCTCAAGTAACTATTATCAACATTAATTCACTCTCGAGCCATTAAAATGTTTGCAAACCAATCCTCATTTTTAACAAAATTTTTACATTTCAAGAGCTTTAAGTGGTTGCTTTTGGTACTTAAGTGACACCACCTATATGCTTAACGAGTAAAGTAGGAACTATACCAAGAGCAACATAAGCTTAAATTATTAATACATCAAAACCTATCCATATGTTATATCTAAAGCCAAAGAATTGTTTAGAACAATGAATGTATTATTGGAATCACATTACAGAAATAATTATTAACAAGCTATGTACTTAGTTTTATATCTACTTTAACCAAAAATAATATTGTAATTATCTCCAAAAAAAAAGTTTTCTAATTTTGGAACATGAAATTTGGATGCAAAAAATATTGGAATTTTTTATTCCGATTTGGAAATTTATCAATTATAAAATTTTAAATTAAGGAAAAGAAGAAATAAAAATTTGATTCGGTATAAGAATAATAAAATGGTCTAATAAAGAATGGCCAAAGTCCAGTGAGTAAAATGACACCTTATTATATAATAGGTTTCATTCTATTTGCTTAAATAAGTTCTTAAAAGTTATGAATTCTCTGACTTTTTTGGAACCCCATTTCCAGAGCTCAACATTCGGAGTCCTAAACCTTGAGCTTATTACCCTGTAAGGGTCATAATCAACATTTCCCAAAGGTGGTGTGCCCACATCAATCAAACACTAAAATCTCAACTTGACCTCATCAAAGAAATCGTAGCTCTAAGTCTTTAATTTGCGTTGAAACAAGAATCACCTCAATCGGAGTTTTACACCTCAAGAAATACCTAATGAGCTAAAACGTGATCATATTCCAAGCATGCTCTCCTAACCGACCTCTCTCTTATTCTAATGCAACTTTCTCAAAATACTCCAAAAGACACAATTTTCATTGAGAGACAGTACAAGAAGTTAGGAATCTGTAGCTTCAAAAAATCACTTCATTTGGGGGTCGGATGGGAAAGTTATACTTGAAAGAATCGAACATGTTTATACCATCAATCAATTTGTACCTATCTTTGCACAAATGCCATAACTTTTGCTACAGATTTCAGATAGACTTCATTTTTGACTTGATTGAAAGAGGACTTCAAGATTTACAACTTTCATGAAGACCTCAAAGACCAATTTCATTGCCTAAAGGGTAGAAAATGGATCAGACTATGTATGACGTCATTATGAGATGATGGTAAAGTCATTAGACGATATAAGATTGGGAAAATTTCCATAACTTTCCCTAAAGACATCGGATTAAGGTGTTCTTTATATGGTTGGAAAGAGAAATTCAAGATATACAACTTTCATGAAGACCTCAAAGACCAATTGCATCGTTTGAAGGGTAGAGAATGGATCAGACGATGTATGATGTCATTATGAGACGATGTTGATGTCATCAGACGATACAAGATTGGGAAAATTTCCATAACTTTCCCTACAGACATTGGATTAAGGTGTTCTTTATATGGTTGGAAAGAGGTCTTCAATTTCTGTAACTTTTATGAAGACTTCAAAGATCAATTCCATCGCTTGAAGGGTAGAAAATGGATCAGACGATATGTGATGTCATTATGAGACGATGGTGGCATCATCAAACGATACAAGATTGGGAAATTTTCCATAACTTTCCCTACAGACATTGGATTAAGGTGTTCTTTATATGTTTGGAAAGAGGACTTCAATATCTACAACTTTTATGAAGACCTCAAAGACCAATTCCATTGTTTGAAGGGTAGAAAATAGGTCAGACAATGTATGACGTCATTATGAGATGATGGTGACGTCATCAGACGATACAATATTGGGAAAATTTCCATAACTTTCCCTACGGACATCGAATTAAGGTGTTCTATATATGGTTGGAAAGAGAACTTTAAGATCTACAACTTTCATGAAGACCTAAAAGACCAATTCCATCTCTTGAAGGGTAGAAAATGGATCAGACGATGTATGACGTCATTATGAGACGATGGTGATGTCGTCAGACGATACAAGATTGGGAAAATTTCCATAACTTTCCCTACAGACATCGGATTAAGGTGTTCTTTATATGGTTGG
>JAOTAX010000006.1:29738714-29752294 GCA_025629825.1 Erythroxylum guanchezii
AACTGTAACTGAAGAAGATAAAGTTACATGTAAATACACTTGCTTTCTAGGGCATTATATTTACATAACTCCAACAACTAGGTCAGCTGGTTCCCCCACTTGTTTGCCTATGGTGGATGACCTATAATAAAAGACAACTTTAGTCATTATTTGCATGTCTTATGATAATTCATGCTTAACATTCCTATATATCCCAACAGATGCCAACCATGCTCTTATACCACCTAAATGTAGCGCCCCCTTACTTAGGGTATGCACCAGAACACCTTGAGGTCATTCCGGTACATATCCTACGAAAATGGCACGCTACGATCAATCACTACATTCACTTCACATGGAATCATATCATTAATCACTTATAAGCATCAATAGAAAATCACAAAATTTTAGAAACAAAATTTTTCCTCATTTCATTGCATAAAAACCGAAATCTACATTATGTCTTTCAACACTCCTAACATGTACAACTTCAAAACCTAATACAAAAGTGCTATGTGAAAGAGGAAAAGATACAAAATCTATCTAGTCTGTCCAAAAATTTCAGCTGATCGACCTTTGAGCCATGACTTCCCTTGCCAAATCACAATCTACACGGCTGGTAGAGCCTCTCAGTAGCTAGAGTCATCTCTCGGTCCTGAAAAGACAACGTTGCAATTTTGGTGAGTTTTGCGAACTTAATGAGGTAACCATGAACGATGGTTCACTCAATTTATGCAACACATCATTTCACATAACATACAATCAAATTTTCGCATAATCGATCATGTATCACATTTTCACTTAAGCATAGGCAATTATGCATTTCAATCAATCAATCATACTTAACAAAATGCATAAGAAATGTTGGATCCCGTTTTCAGAACCCAACTCTTGCGAATATCATCATACTTAACTTGAACGTGCATATTACCTTATAGGGTTATTTCTATGAACCCTTAATAGTCGTCTTCCCATAAGGGTGGCGTGCCCATAACAGTCAAACATCAAAACAAGCTTATTACTTCAGCTCAACCATTTTACAATTAAAAACTCCTTAACCTTTTCATCATTCACATTTCAATACCCTCAAAACAAAGAGTTTTTACAAAGCTATAATGGCCCTTCAAGCCACTATACAATATAATCCGAAATCTCAAAACACAAAAGTTACATGAACTACCAATTCTTAAAAATGTGACTAAAGCCTTGTGTTTTCCAAAACTAACTCAGAATACAACATATGCAAATTTGGAGTGATGCCTTGACTCTCTTTCACTCCATCTCTTGCTCATCACCTGGAGGTGGGGACAGGAAGGGGGTGAGCTTGAAAGCTCTTGGGTAACAGTTTATATAAAAAGATAAGCAAAACTTTTGAAACCATTTTTCTTGTTATAGAAAATTGTCATTGAGTTTACAAAACACATATTTCTTAGGCTTTCAGCCAAAATCCACAAGTCACAAAACATGAATGCATCAAACTTGATCAAACATATCATGAGCACATAAGCACATCAGAATGGTTCCGATGGATCCAAAAACAGAACGTACTACACATTTCCACTTAATGGTCCTGTGTAACCGTGAACAGAATGTACTAATGCAATCCCACATAATGGTTTTGCGTAGCCGTGAACTTATGGGAGTCCATGAAGGAGCTCCATGCCACTAGCGGCAGGTCAACATGCACGTGACTTAACTTAGGGGACCACCACAAAACCATATAACACATATTTCTTAACTTGTCAACTAGTTGCCCCAAAAGGTACTTTTTCGAAACTTGATTTTCTATAAACATGAGATATTTCAAAAATCATTTCCGGAAACATGATTTCATAAACATGTATCTCTTCCAAAAAGAATAATTTTCAAAGTCTTTTCCTAAATCATCAACACAGTTCATGTAGCAAACATATGACAATTTCTCATTTCATTCAAGAAGCAATAAATGCAACACTTATGATGCAATTTAAAATCATTAAACTTTCTTGATTCAAAGAAAGCATTAGCGGCTTATTTACCCTATTATAAACATGTACCCACCTTGATTTCCTTCCTTATGGACTTGCTCAAAATGCTCCTTCTCTTATTCCTTTTGTCTCTCTTGATCCCTTTATACAATAACAAAAATCCCACTTAATAGGGTTTTCAATTGAAAATCCCTCAAAGCACAATCACTAAAATTGGTTCTAAATACTTAAACCCAAACATTTTCTAAACTCTATGAACTAAAATCCTTCCAAAAATCTGAGAGATTTAAAATGATCTTACCTTCATTCTTCACCAAATGAAGGGATCTTTAGCTCAAAAAAAGCTCTTCTCTTCCTCTACCTTTTTCTCTTGTTAAACAACCTCAAAATCTCTCTTGAAGGCTAAGGAAATTAAAACCCTAGCTTGTTTTCTCTTTTTTCTCTCTTTCATTCTTTTTCATGTTTTCTCTCTCTTATCTTTTTGCTCATCTATGCATTTTGCTTCTCTAGAATCTTCTCATTCACATTTTCTCCTTCTCTTAAATATAAGCCCACATTTTGGTCTTGTCCTTTTATGCCCTTAATGAGTCCAAAAAGTCCCATTTGCCCTTCCGTTAATACCTGATGTCTTTTGTGCTTAAGTGTCTTGCCAAAAATATCCTTGAACATTCTTACATAACACTTTATTCTAGAAAAATGTTCTTCATTGTCTTAAGCTTCTAATGACACCAAAATCATTCAATTTGGTTCAGAAATCCGAAAGTTGTAATCCAAACTTTTCAGACTATTGATAGACTGAAATAGTACACTATACCCAACTTACATCTAAAACTAGAAAGTCTTAGAGACTAACTTACAATTCACTTTCTTAAGATAATTTGTAACTCTATGTCTCTAGTTTACCACAAGTAAGAAATCATCTCATTTGGAGCTCTACAGATCAAGATATTATCAAAATACTAAAGTATGTTTAGTAGAATAACACCAATCTATATTATTTAAGTGTACACACACTGTACCCATCCCACGTTTTTCACTCAATCTTTCTTACTTCAATTCAGATGGCTATGATTTTTTTATAGATGTAGACCAATGCTTTAAGAATCCAATGGTTTAAGAATTAAGTCATTTGAGTGTCTAGAGAAGAAGTTATGGCCAAAGAATCAATTCTGGTTTTGTCCTCAGTCATATTGAACTTGTCCTGGGACAATTGGCATAACTTTCACTATAGATGTAACATTGGAGTGTTCTTTAGATGGTTTGAAAGAGGACTTCAAGATCTACAACTTTCATGAAGACCTTGAAGACAATTTATGTCATCTATAGTGTCATAATTGAACCAGACTATACAAGATGAATAGTAACCCAGAAGAAGTTTATGAACAGTAACACAGAAGATGTTTTACAATTGCCATAAATTTCTCTAAAGATATCGGATCAAGGTGTTCTTTGTTAGTTAGAAAGAGGACTTCAAGATCTACAACTTTCATGAAGACCTCAAAGACAAATTTTATCTTCTGAAGGATAAAAAATGGAATAGAAGATAGGCTAAAAAGATAAAAGATAGCAAAAAGACAGAAGATAGCATAAAGACAGACGAATGGGGAAAATTGCTATAACTTTCCCTACAGATATCTGATCAAGGTGTTCTTTATATAAAGAGGACTTCAAGAGCTACAATTTCGTGAAGATCTAAAAGACCAATTCTATCTTCTGAGGGGTCAAAAATGGAACATAAGATAGGCCAAAAAGACAAAAGATAGCAAAAAGATAGAAAATAACAAAAAGACAGACGAATGGGGAAATTTGCTATAACTTTCCCTACAGATATATGATCAAGGTGTTCTTTATATGATTCAAAAGAGGACTTTAAGAGCTACAATTTCATGAAGACCTCAAAGACCAATTCTATCTTCTGAGGGGTCAAAAATGGAACAGAAGATAGGCCAAAAAGACAGAAGATAGCAAAAAGACAGAAAATAGCAAAAAGATAGACGAATGGGGAAATTGCTATAACTTTCCATACAGATATCTGATCAAGGTGTTCTTTATATGGTTCGAAAGAGGACTTCAAGAACTACATCTTTTATAAAGACCTTAAAGACCTATCTTATGACGGGTCAAAAATAGAACAGAAGATAGGCCAAAACGACAGAAGACAGCAAAATGACAGAACATAGCAAAAAGACAGACGAATGGGTGAGAAGATCCCAGACGAAAAGTCAACATAAGAGGATACAGAAGGTCAACCTAAGATGATACAGAGGGTCAACATAAGAAGATACAGAAGGTCAACATAAGAAGATACAAAAGGTCAACCTAAGAAGATACATAAAGTCAACATAAAAAGATACAGAAGGTCAACCTAAGAAGATGCAGAAGGTCAACCTAAAAAGATATAGAAGGTCAACATAAGACGATACAAAAGGTCAACCTAAGAAGATACAGAAGGTTAACATAAGAAGATAGAGAAGGTCAGCCTAAGAAGATACAGAAGGTCAACTTAAGAAGATACATAAGGTCAACATAAGAAGAAGGTCAACTTAAGAAGATACAGAAGGTCAACATAAGAAGATACAGGAGGTCAACATAAGAAGATTCAAAAGGTCAACCTAAGAAGATACAGAAGGTCAACATAAAAAGATACAGAAGGTCAACCTAAGAAGATACAGAAGGTTAACATAAGAAGATACAGAAGGTCAACCTAAGATGATACAGAAGGTCAACATAAGAAGATATACAGTGCATAAGAAGATGTTTCAACTGGGTCTTCCTCACATCCCCAAAAGTTCTAAATCACTATCTACACTCTCCAGAGCATCTCCACTTATAAAGATCTTAACTCTCGACTTAAATGTCTAAAAATTTCACACTATATACCGTTGAAAAGCTAGAAAGATATTCTACAACTTTCAAGAAGGCAACTCTGCCAAAATCTCTCTAGATCAAACCCAAATTTGCCCCTAAGGTCCGAAGATGAATTTTACATTCATCCACTAATGAACTGCACCCAATTCTTAACTTCATGACAGCTTTTGAGATTCTTAGAGGCAGAATTGAAATTCAATGTCTTCATAAGAAATGTAGCCATATGTCTCTAATTTAACCCAAATTAAGAAACATCTCGTTTGGATAACTAGGGAAAGAGTTGTGGCTAAAAGACTGAAGTATATTCAATACACATTTTCCAGATCAACTACCAATTTGTTTCAAAATCTTTCCTTAACACAACTCATACCAAGATCACCTTCACTACTTCATTTACTCCTCATTCTCAACTTCATTTCAAATCAATATCATCCATAAAGAATTTATAGTCTATGATTAATCATGAGCACTAATAACAGAACATACACATACATACATATTCTTCATCAATTTACTACACATATTTAACATCATTTTTTCTTTCATTTTACTGTTAACTTTCACCTTAATTCTTCCTATTTCAAAATCTCTTATCCACCAAAAACATCATAGCTAAGCATGAATCTATCCACTTTTCTCATTCACATTTCTTGGTTCAAAAATCTTTCATTCATTTGTTCTTTACTCATGACTAATCACCAAAATTTCTCATTTAATAGCTCTAATCTTCTAAGAGAAGTTCGGGGTCCAACATGAAATGCCCATGAGACCATTTTCTAATTATTACGTTGTTGTAACCGAGTGCCTAAACTGTCCCGCATCCATTTTAAATACCGAGCTCATTAATAACTATCCCTTATCCGATGAGGATACATGGCTCATTTTACATAGTGAGCCTTAGGCTCTTAATCAGTTTCTGAGCTCAAGGCTCCTTTCACACTTTGAGCTTGAAGCTCTGATCAGTGGCTACTCTGGTCACAACTGCCATTATTTGATTGTGCATTCATGTATGGAATGCATCTATCACAATCAATCATATTATGAAGCACATAGTTCTTCACATTCACATTTAAGCAGCACTTCAATATACATTCCACATTTCACAATCATCGAACCTTCTATCCGAAAATCAACACAATTCAATCCACATTCATTTTTCATTCAAAACATACTTTAAACAAACAATAATTGAGAGAAATCATCTAGGTTACTCACTAGTTGCTCCTGAAGCTAATGCCTGAAAGTTCCAGCAACGTCTGGAGGTTGACGTTCCAATTGCTCCTCTATATGAAATAACATACACTTATATCACAAATTGCACAAGTATAAATGTTTAACAATGCACATGTATGCAATGAAATATGTACAATGCATGTTCATGCCAATCGCAGGTATTTATCAATTAGTATCATCCCAAAATCAATCCCATATCAAATCTCATCTAAATATAATTTATACTTAGGTTTATAGCTCACTAAAATCGTTAAAATCACAATTCATTTCTCATTGGCTTACTTTTAGAGTTTTTTCCAAGACACACTTTCAGGTCTACTGTTCATATTCAATCAAAAGGTCAAAATGATGTAATTTGGTCATACCTTCTTCTATAAAATTTCTCTCCTATCTTTTAACTTTCTAATGACACCAAAATCATTCAATTTGGTTCAAAAATCTGAAAGTTGCACCCCAAATATTTTTGGATTGTTCTTAATCTAAAACAGTATACTATGTATAACTTCCATCCAAACAATTACACATCTTAGAGACCGATTCAAAATTTGACTTTTTCATATGATTTGTAGCACTATTTCTCTATTCTACGCCACATTAAAAATCATCTCAATCGGAATCCTATAGATCCAGATATATTCAAAATTTCTAAGTAAGTTCAGTAAAATAATACCAGTTCAAACTATTCCAATAGATTCCCTCACTTTCCTCCAATCAAACTTTTTCCAATCAATTCAGAATGCTGAAAATTTTTATGGAGAGATAGAATAATGTGTGAGGAATCTATTGGCTCAATAATCAAGTTATTTGGAGGTCGAATAATAAGGTTATGGCCGAAAGAATCAAACAAGGTTCTATCCTTAATCATATTAAACCTACTTCGGGGCTATTAGCATAACTTTCCCTATAAATATCGAATCAAGGTAATTCTTGCATGTTTTGAAAGAGGACTTATAAATCTACAACTTTTATAAGGACCTTGAAGAAAGCTTCTATTATCTAGAGGGTCACAATTGGACCAGACTATACAAGATTAAAAGTACCCAAAAGAAGTTTATGAATAGTGCATAAAAGATGTTTTAAATTGGCGTAACTTTCACTAGAGACATCGGACCAAGGTCATTATTGAAGGGTTTGAATTAGAACATCAAAATCTAAGACTTTTGTGAAGACATTGAAGATAAATTCTATCATCTAGAGTGTCAAAATTGGACCAGACGATATAAGATGAATAGCGGCTAGCAGAAGTTTATAAATAGTACACAGAAGGTGTTTTACAATTGGAATAAATTTTTCTAGAGATATAGGATCAAGGTCATTCTTGAAGGATTTGAAAGAGTACTTCAAGATCTACAACTTTCATGAAGACCTTGAAGACAAATTCTATGATCTAGAGGGTCAAAATTGGACCAGACGATATAAAATGAATACTGAACAAAAGAAGTTTATGAACAACGCACAAAAGATTTTTTTACAATTAGCATAACTTTCTCCAGAGATATTGGATCAAGGTAATTATTAAAGGGTTTAAAAGATAACTTCAAGGTCTAAAACTTTCATGAAGATCTTAAAAACAAATTCTATCATCTAGGGGGTCAAAATTGGACCAGAAGATACAAGAAGAGCAGTGACCAGAAGAAGTTTATGAACAGTGCACAGAATATGTTTTACAGTTAGCCTAACTTTCACTAGATATATTATATCAAGGTAATTCTTAAAAGATTTGAAAGAGAACTTCAATATCTACAACTTTCGTTAAGACCTTGTAGATAAATTCTATCATCTAGATGGTCAAAATTGGACCAGATTATATAAGATGAACAGTGACAAGAAGAAGTTTATGAACAGAGCACATAAGGTATTTTACAATTAGCATAACTTTTTCAAGAGATATCGGATCTAGGTCATTCTTAAAGGGTTTAAAAGAAGACTTCAATATCTACAACTTTCATGAAGATCTTGAAGACAAATTCTCTCATCTAGAGGGTCAAAATTGGACCAGAAAAATACAAGATGAACGATGACCAAAGGAAGTTTCAATCTAAGACCTATTTGAAAAAATTTGCATAATTTTCTCTAGAGATATCGGATCAAGGTCATTATTAAAGAGTTTTAAAGAGGACTTCAATATCTACAACTTTGATGAAGACCTTGAAGACAAATTCTGTCATCTAAAGGGTCAAAATTGGACCAGATTATACATTGAACCAGATGATACAAGATGAACAGTGACTAGAAGAAGTTTATGAACAGTGACCAGAAGAAGTTTATGAATGGTGCACAGAAGAAGTTTTTCTCCTAAAGTCAGAACACAAAATTTACCCCTAAGGAAGACTTGAAATTTTGCATTGTGCAAAACTTGGAATGTCCTGAGCATAACCACTCAACTACCAAATTGACTTCATTAAACTCTCAAATCTCAACTCAATAGGGTTTTCAATTGGAAATCCCACAAAGCACAGTCACTAAAATTTGATTCTAGAATATTTAAACCCAATTTATTTTCTAACTCCATGGACTAAAACCCTTCTAAAAATCTAAAAGATTCAAAATGAACTTACCTTGATTATTCACCAAATGAAGAGATCTTTGGCTTAATTAGAATCTCTTCTCTTCCTCTTTCTTTTTTTTTGAACCACTTCAAAATCTCTCTTAAAACCTAGAAATGATGAAACCCTAACTATCTTTCCTTCTTCTCTCTCCTCTCCACTAAAACTCTGTTCTTTCTCTCTTCTATTTTCATTTTTCACTCTTTTCTCCTTCAAATCACGGTTTTCCCTTCTTAAAGTAGCAAGAGAACACTTCTTCTTCCATTTCTACCCTTAATGAGTCCAAAAAGTCCATTTTACCCTTCCTTAAAAGCTTATGCTCTTTTAACCTTAAGTGTTCTTCTAAAAATACCGTTGAACACTATAATTAATTTTTTTCACACATATAATCCATAGTTCCAAATATAATCACATATATATATCAATTATACCCGGAATTATCCATGAATTCATGTACAATTATTTTCATGTGCAAGATTTCACTATTCATGTATATGTGTATGACATATTGTGCATGAGCATGAAAATGCATTTTTAATCTCTCAGTATTCTTTCATATTTACTATCCTAACCTCCCCGTAGGTAAAGAGATGTTACAGTTTGAAACCTTTCGTTCAAAATTTGGCAGCCTCGGGATTTTCCTAAAATAATATTGTTTAAGTTATTAAACTGTCAAGTAACATTAGAACATTATAAATCTAAAGCTTAAATGCTTACCTTCAATTTCTTTTCCCACCATTCGTCACTTGCATCAACAGTTTAATTAGTAGGATCCCATCCTAGTCCAATTTCCTTACCTACTAAATTTGTCCAAAGCTGCCAATCCTTTTTTAATCCATTCCATTTATTCTTAAATTGTTTGTATTCATAATTCTCCTTAGTTTCATGAGCAAACTTTGAAACTATATTTTTCCATCCAATCTTGTTAAAATTTCAAGAGTTCTATCATTCCACCCCGCTTTAACCCTTTTCTTCAATTTATTCCCACATTGAATATCTTGACTTGGTATTGACATTTTCTATCAACAACAAAATCCCCACTACATATAACAATATATTTAGCAAGTATAAGAAAATATAAAAACATAACCAAAATAACATAGAAAAAAGCATAATAAGCCTTAAATCTTTTGTGAACTCAGCATTAAAAGCATATGAAACTAGTATGCTAGCATATGAACAATTGAAGATAACCAACAATGGAGATTATAAATTAATTTATTTGTCACACATACGCCCCAATATTGCATATATATATTCCAAGTGAAGATCATTGGATTGTTGTAATAAGAATTAAGTATTTCCTAAAGGGGACTTTAGGAAAAGGTTTGACGTTCAAAAGACATGGACGTATTGAAGTAAAAGGATTTACCAATGTGAATCAGACAAGAAACATCACTGAACAAAAGTCTAGCTCTGGTTACTTTACATTTGTTAATGGCAATCTTCTCATATGACAAAGCAAAAAACAAAATATAACAACAGAATCGCCAGTAGAAATAAAACATAAAGGCATTAATCATATGTAAACTTTTGTGACTTAAGATCTTATTCGTTGAAATAACTTTCAAGCCAAAAAATCCTACACTACTATACTGTGATAATCAAATAGCTCAAGAAAGTTAATAATTTTATATAATATGATCGAACTAAACATATTGAAGTAAACAGATACTTCATCAAAAAAGAAACCCACGAATCAAAAGAAATGAAAGCAACGATGGAGAGAAAAATTACCTCTGGATCTCGCAATCCCTGATAGATTTGGCTACACAAGGAAGAGGGTATAGTGAGCCATAAAGAAGAGCAATGAAGCGATTAAAAAGATTGGACATAGAGCAAAAGCAAAGAGAAGAGAGGATATTATAAACATAAACGTCAAAAATTTTAAACATAAAAGTCTACCCGAAAAAGCTAAAATGAGGGGCTTTTTTGAAAAGCTCCAAATTTGAGCTTCTTAAAAAGTTGTATTTTAGCTTCTAAAAAAGCCATTTCTATTTAAAAAGTGCTTTTTGGATTTTATGGTGAAACACTCATTTTTCTTAAAAATAACTTTTGCGGTGGAAAAAAGTGCCTTTTCACCCTCCAAAAGCTGAACCAAACAATCACTAAATTTGATTAATCAAAAGGAATCCAAAAAAGCAAGTCTCACTGCCGAAACCAAACTAAACAGATAGAAACAAAGAAAACAAGAAAAAGCCTTTACAATGACAACTAACTAAAGGAATAAAACTAGGAAATTAAATCTGCACAGCGTAGTAGAAAAAACTACAACCATGACCTAAACAAGCCTTCCACTCAAGGAAATCCTTGAAAAAATCCAAAACGGGAAGACATTAACAGAACCAGACAAAACACACTAACAAGCTGAACTAGAAAAGCAGTCCGACATCCAAACAAAACCAGAAGCAATCAAGGTGAAATCTTCACATATTTAACCCTAAAAGGGCCTTGAACTGAAACTTCTGAACTGGTGTTGGATCTCCTACTATGTTGGAAATAGAGAAGGTCTTCATTGCAATTAAAAATTGAGGCTTTAAAGGAAAATCAGGAGGCGGAGGAGAATCTTCAAAGAAATCATTTCCTCTTTAGACCTCTAAATTGCCCTAAACTGGATCCAAAACCTGCGAAACAAAGCATTAGAGAAAAAACTAAAAAGACCATACCAACGACTACCTTCCCTCAGCGTTTTAACTGAGATGTTCCATAACTTGAAAAACCACTCTGGTGTTAATGCTTCCAACATCCAAGACTGTATCTTTAAAGGTTCGGTAGCTTTTTTCAGACCAAAGATTATAAACAATAACAGAAAGAAGAATGATAAATAGGTTGAGGTTAATATTTCTGTGGTTTGGGGGATGGCTAAACCAATTACGAATGGCTAAAAGTTTTAGTTGAGTGAATTTTCATGCAATTGATTAATATAGGAGATATATGTTGTTAATTATCTCATATGGTTGACTTATTGTCATATATTACTTGATTGATCACTTGTAAAATACTTTTTGTTAAGAAATCTTAAATAAAGTTTATTGATAATGTTTTTCAACACTGCTGTATGACATCAAGATATTGCATTATCTAAGTAAGTTTTTCACATGTTTATATCTATACAAGAAAATATAAGGTAATATATTGGTATATCTTTTATGCTTATGAAAATTTTCAAAAGTTATTGAGAATGTAGTCACCATAATGACCATTCAAGTTAGTATTTGGGCTCTCTTACTTACATGTCGAGAGATGTCTTTGATTTTCTATTTGTTTATTTAGACCATAGGTGCTTATCTTATATGGAATTTTGAAATATGTATTTGAAATGTGTATAGAGCAATTTAATATGGGATAGTCATTGCTTAAGTGATCTATACACTCACCTGCAGTAAAATCACAGGACTTGATAGAGTGTACTTCGATCGCTTTTATATGGAGATCATATCCTTATGTATTATGTATTATGTATTATGTCTATAAGTGTTTCATGATATATTAGATAAGATGCTCAAGGCAGCTATTTTTTTAATGGCTTTTTAGTATCATTATTGTCTTTCATTTGTATTGATGATGATATAGATATTTATTTTGTAGACACCTTTTTTGTAAACAATAATAGTGTCTTCATTGAAACCCTAACTAGAAACCCTAACTAGTTTCAATTTTAAAAAATGAAAGTAAGATGTGGAGTTTGCTTTGGAGATGGATAACATTAATATGTCATGATTAGGGATAACACATGTTTCCATGTCTATTAATATGGAGGCTAATAAGGTAGTTTGTGGAGCCTGAAAGTGATTAAATAGGAATTGTTTTTTGACCATAAAGAGGTTAATTATGAATCATTTGCTTGATGGACTTCTTGAAACTAACATAAGTAAAGATATTCTTAATAATGTGCTTCAGAGGTATAAAGTATCTTCTAATGCTTTATATTGGTATTATTTTGAAAGAATTATTTTTCATGAGATACATAAGGGTATATGGAGTGAGGGAATATATTGTCCAAAAGTTTTACATTTAAAGTAAGCTAAAAGCCTTAAATATTGTTATTCTTAACACCTATATTGTACATTGCGCATTAAATATTCTTCCTTCAGAGTTTGGCATTCTTGTTACTTCTTATTATTCTCAGGATGAAGCTTAGGCTATAAACTCCTTGATCACCCATTGTGTGATGGAAGAGGAAAAACAAAAGAACTCCAGTTAGATAGCCTTGATTGATATTAAAGAAAAATCAAAAGATAAGCCTAAAAATTTTAAAGGTAAAGCTCTTAAAAACCCTCCACCTAGAGAATAGGGACATTGTAATATCCTGCCTCCTAAAATTGTTAAGAGATTAAACTATTAGATTGAGTCACATGAGTTATTTCATTTAAGAATTTACAAGATGCATTTCATTAACATGCATAATATTCGTATACACATATGAATCATGATTTAGAAAACATTACAAGATAGTGTATGCACTTAATTGACATATTCCGAGGTATGGAACGAAAATGAATGTGAATTCCCATTGTTTTGCATTTCATTTACCAATAACATGAATTGATAGATTATAATTAGTGCATTGGGAATTTATTGTTACAATTGAGAAACTGATGAGGTGATATATCCATCTAGTCTAAGAAAAATGTTAAAGAGCATGATAAATTGATACATGGGAATTTAGGTTAATTAGGCCTATGAAATGGTGACAAGTGGCTTAAGTATAATTGCGACAATTGGCCTTTTAAGTTTGTGAAAAATCGAACTTTAGACTTGTGAAATGTGGAGCAATAGAATGGTGACATGTAGTTTTACAAATGGTGACATATATAGCCTTACAATTGGCGAAGCCTTACAATTGGTGACATGTGTAGCCTTACAAGTAGTGACATATGGAGACTTAAATGAGTGACATGTGGTGCCTCAAGTAAGTGACACATGGACCAATAGAATAGTAACATATGGACCAATAGAAGGATAACATATGTACCAATAGAATGGT
>JAOTAX010000006.1:29839614-29852376 GCA_025629825.1 Erythroxylum guanchezii
TGCTGCAATCTTGGAAATATTTTATTTTGACCGGTTTCCAAGGTCGATTTCTAAATCGAACGACAGAGCCGCGATCACCATTTTCATTCTCTCTCTACTGTCGTTTTTCAAATGTTAATTTTTCACCTAATCAATTTAAATGATGACTCAGAACCATTCTAACTCATCTTTAGCTCATCAACACTCACCAGTCAAAACTCTAAGAGTTAATCAAAATTCATTTCTATTGATTCACAACAAACCAAAGTATACTAAGACTAAAAATAGAGTACTTCGGGTAAACTCAAATTCCAACACTTTTCAATTTTTCTAACTTATTCATTATCAGCAAAAACTCATTTCAATATAACTTTTACAGTAACCTTATAGTTCCCTGAACACCGCATCTCTCAAGCTTGTTCCCTTAAATCCAAACTCATCAAAAATTGCCTCTATTAATACTTCAGAAATTTTCAAGCATGAACAGTACATCAGAACCATATACGTGATCTTCTAAACAATGACAGAACACATATTTCTTCATCAACTTACGTAATTTTCCATATTTCTCAGTCCAGAATCTATTCAACATAGTGTTAAACAATTTCTAATTCTTAAATCAGTCATCTAATTTAACCATCATCGAAACCTCAATCCTCAAACCCATGCCTGCATGTGTATATATTACACTAGAAAATAACCATCATTAGAACTATTAACCTGATTCAGTTCTTAAATTCCAGCAAAGAGAGTAACTTAGCAACACAAAAGCACAATCACTTGCTATTTGATGATGAACAAAACCAAGCAGAAAATACGTCAGATGATCAAAAGTTAAGTAACCTCTTCCTAACCCTAACCTACTAACACGTGTGCCATTTATCACCACAGATATAAATCACTTATCACTTGATATTTTTACCACATGTCACTCTAAAATTGGTCAAAAAATTAATATTTTTCCAAAATTTACCAAAAATTCTAAAACATTACTAACAGTCTCCAAATAAATTTTTACCACCAATAAGTCACAACTCACATTATTTTCCTATTTTCCAAAATACTCTATAATTTTCGAAAATTATTCCTAAGTTCATCAAAATTCACCAAAATTTAAAAATATCACAATCACATTAATCAATAATATTTCCAATATAAATAAAATTCAAATTCTCAAAAATTTCCAATAATCACAATTCAATCCAATTATACCCGGAAACATATGAATGTGCATAAATGTGCATGTCACACTTAACTTATGCATGATGTGCATTTTTCTTAATTTCTCATAAATGCCTCATAATTTACTATTCTAACCCTAACATGGATAACGGGATGTTACAGCTCTCCCCTCCTAACAAAAATTTCGTTCTCGAAATTCTTACGTGATTGATAAAACAAGTGGGGATATTGCTCTTCATATCCTCTTCAGTTTCCCACGTTACTACTTCACTCTTGGGTGAATCTGAAACCTATACTCTCAACAATTTCATAGGGATTAATATAACCTGAGTACACCTTGTACTCAATCTAAACATACGTTGGTAATGTGATACTCTCAGAATAATTTATCAATCACTTGATTTTACATATCTCGTTAGTATTGATACACTTAATTATCATGTCTGTCAATATCACTATGATAATAATTGTTATGCTTAAATCAAGTTGTACATCGACCTCATATTTCTATCAATTCCAAATTATTAGCTCTAAGAATATCTCGATCAGTTAAGGCTACTGTCAATTCGTACAAATCTCTGTGCTTATTTGTCTCTTTCAGGTGCACATACACTATACTTTAATCACAAATATCATTCTCTACTTCAAACTCAACTTTCATAGTCATTTTGATTTCTCAGTAAAGTTCATCAATTCTGAGTCCTTAATTTGAGCTTTAATATTCTTTCATGCGACACTGATCGTCAATTCAATAGCTAACAATACTTTGAGGTGCCCCAAAATTTAACTCAACCTTCTATGCTCTTAACTACACTAGGTTTGGAACTCTCAATATCTAAATTTCGATATATATATAGATCCACTAATACAACTGCGTTGAATCTTTGTTTATCTTACCTAACCATATACTATGTCTCATATCTGATTGTTCACAATTTTTTTTCCTCAAACTTTATTGATCTGTATATTTATAGTGTCTCCAAGCTCTTAAGCAATGACTATTTCAGTACGTCTCAAATCATGTGTCAAATACTCAACTCATCTCACAAAACCAAATCAATCGTAACATGTTATCACATAGTGCAAATCCATAAACTTTCATGTTCTCATAGTTAACAGATCATCATTCTTCTTACTATTTCCATCAGCTCCAACTCATAGCAAATACTCATGCATCTGGCTCATCGAAAAGTGACTCAGACTAGGGATCAGTTGCTACTGCCTACTATAACATGACAGAATGCATGTGACTTGACACATATTTCAAAAATGCCTATACAAGATAGAAATTTTGGGCTCTGATACCACATATGTAGCCCCCCACTCTCCCAAGAAACGTAATTGACATCCTGAGTGATAGTAGAGTATGAATCCCACCAGAGTGGCGTGCTAAAATAGTAAACGATCGAAACTCCTTGAATTTTTTTCTTAAACAGTAATCGCATATGTGGAAAATCAAAACTCAATTTAGGCACGATTTATTTATCAACAATTTCAATCACAAAAGTTACGATCATTATTAAACATATCAGGGTTTCAGTAATCAGTTGGGCCCATTACAGAACAAAATACTGGTTTTCATAATATCTTTACATTTCAAAAACCATTTTCATACACAATGTACAACACTTAAGATTACACCTTTCAAAACAACATAAAGAAATACATATGCAGGCGCAAACTAATCCTGACCTAAAACTCTGACTCGGAACCTTTCTAGAGACCTTTAGAAAACCTGAAAAGCCATGTTGCAATTTTGATGAGTTTTGCGAACTCAGTTGAGTAACTATCCTCGATGGTTCACTCATGTAATAAATATAATCAACATAAAATCAAACAATTCACACAATCAATCATTTCATTACAACTTTGCAAATCATTCATGAAATTTAGTCTTATATGAATGTTATACGTGTGAGACTCACATTCGTCTTATTGTTGTGACTGAGTGCCTATCACATACTTATACAAATACTGGCCCATAGGGCTTAGGTAGAACAGAATCATGGAGCACAGCTCTACGTACAGAATCAGAAATCACAGAGCAAGGCTCTATGTGGAAGCGCTTCATATTGGCTACTCAAGTCACAATGCCTTTATCTAAGCATGTATTTTTTTAGATCCATCAAATATTGAATATGCAATATATATATCAATCACAACTGATGCATAATTAGAAACTTATCATCATCGAACCTCAATTTGGCATTCAACTTTTTAGTTGAGAATCATAATATCAATTAGGTAGTCCCATTTACATACAAGTAGCACTTCTAATATTGTTTACATGCATCAAACGCCTCGGACATATATTGTTCGAAATTCAGTACACAATTAGCCAATGCATTTCCATAACACATCAGTACAATTCAGTATTATACAAAATAGAACAAATATAGTGAGACCATCCTAGGTTACTCATAGTACGCTTCAATAAGCTATTGCCTGGATTGTCAGGCAATATCCAGGTGGCGTCCGATGTGCTCCTCTATAACATATAAAACATATTTATACATATCACATTTTTGCACAAATATATATATAAGTATTCATTCATGCACATCTACTTATATGAAATATGCACCATGCATGTTCAATGACAATTCTGGGATACTTTATTGAGATCCTTATGATCAAATCATTTAGATATCAAAGCAAAACTTCCTTTCAGAAAGTTATTCTACCATATCTTAAGTTTCTATTGACACCAAAAATCACTCAATTTGGTTCAGTAATTTAGAAGATATGCCTCAAACATTTTCAGGCTGTTCTTATTCAAAAACAGTTTACTATATATAACTTCCACCCAGAAATTGAACATCTTAAAGACTGACTTAAAATTCAACGTTTTCGTATGATTTGTATCCCTATTTCTCTATTGTACTCCAAATCCAAAATCATCTCATTTGGAATCCTATAGAACTAGATATAATCAAAACACCGAAGTATGTTTAGTATAACAACTTCAGTTCATACCATTCCAGCAGGTTCTCTCACTTTCGTTCAATCAATAATTTTCAAATCAATTCCGAATCCTACTAATTTTATTGGAGGGGTAGTAAAATGTCTTACAAATCTAATGGTTCAAGAATCAAGTCATTTGGATGTCTAGGGAAGAAGTTATGGTGAAAAGAAGCAAGACTAGTCAGTAAAAGTGAAAATCACAAATGCACGATGGTGCTTAAGCACGAGGGTCCAAATCACCCTTCAAATCCAAAGTCACCATGGTGCTTATGCACGACGATGCAATCTTGCTACTCCTCAATGTCACTGTCGTGCATACAAATCCATTATACCTTAAAAGTCACCGTCATGCTTATGCACGACGGTGTAATTCCACTTCTTTTTCTCCATCGACATCTCAACTTCAATCCTCCATAACTTTTGATCCAGAACTCCAAAATTTACAAAATTTATATCAATGGAAGGATAAAAGAAAGATCTAAAACTTTCATGAAAGAAAGATCGACAACTTTCATGAAGTTCATTTTGTCAAAATCTACCTAGATCAGTACATTAAATTCACCGAAGTTCAGATCGAAAATTCAACTCTCACTGTTCATTCCCAAAATTTTCAGACAACTTCCACTTTTCAAAAACCAACAGCTCAATTTTTATTATCTACTCCGCCTCACTAAACTCATTCACCACAATCCACACTACCTCTAAAAAGCAAAATTAACCAAGTTCTATCAAGATTATCAAAAGTTCAGATATCCATTTTCATTCTCTCTCTACTGTCATTTTTCTAATGTTAATTTTTCACCTACTAACACGTGTGCCATTTATCACCACCGACATAAATCACTTATCACTTAATATTTTTACCACATGTCACTCTAAAATTGGTCCAAAATTTAATATTTTTCCAAAATTTACCGAAAATTCTAAAACAATACTAACGGTCTCCAAATAAATTTTTACTACCAATAAGTCACAACTCACTTTTTTTTCTTAATTTCCAAAATACTCTATAATTTTTGAAAATTATTCCTAGATTCACCAAAATTCATAAAAATTCACAAAAATTCAAAAATATCACAATCACACTAATCAATAATATTTCCAATATAAAAATTAAATTCTTAAAAATTTCCAATAATCACAACTCAATCCAATTATACCCGGAAACATATAAATGTGCATGTCACACTTAACTTATGCATGATGTGCATTTTTCTTAATTTTTCAGAAATGGGTCATAATTTACTATTCTAACCCTAACATGGGTAACGAGATGTTATAAGAGAGGAGAAATAAGACTCTATTGGAAATGATAAGGTCTATGATGTCCTACGCTAGCCTTCTAAAATAGTTTTGGGAATATGCCATACAAACGAAAACTTATCTTCTTAACTCTGCTCCATCCAAATCGGTGCCGAAAACACCTAAGGAGTTATGGACTGGTCGAGTACTTTCACTATAGAACTTAAGGACTTGGGGCTGCCCAGCCCATGTTCTAAGGCTTGAATCCACAAAGATGGAACCAAGGTCAGAAGTATGTTTGTTTGTAGGATATCCTACGGGTACACGAGGGTACTATTTTTACAGTCTCAAGATAGGAAGGTATTTGTGTCGACAAATAAGACCTTCTTAGAGGAAGAATTTGTGAGAAATCACAAAGGAAAAAGTGAAGTAGTACTAAAGGAGTTAGCTATTTCATCCAAACCAAGAGTTGATTTGGATATAGTAGAACAAGATGTCGAAATGGATTCAAGAGTTAGATCAGAAGAGCAGCCTGAACATTAAGCAGTGGCTAGACGTAATGGGAGGGTGTGAGACAACCAAACAGGTATCTAGGTCTAAGAGAAGGCATAATTGCCATCTCAAACCAAGAAGAAATAAATCCCATTACTTATACACAGGCTATTAATGATGTTGATTCAGAAAAATGGCTCAAAGCGATGGAATCGGAAATAGATTCTATATATACAATGAAGTCTTGATCCTTTTAGATCTACCACCAGATGTAAAAGTCATACGGTGTAAATGGATTACAAAAGGAAAAGAGGATTTGATGGAAAGGTAGAGACTTTTAAAGCTAGATTGGTAGCTAAAGGCTATGCTCAAAAAGAGGGTATAGATGGGAGACTTTTTCTTCAGTTGCCATGCTTAAGTCCATCAGAATTCTTTTGGCCATAGCAACCTATTTCAATTATGAAATATGGTAAATAGACGTCAAGACCGTATTTCTTAAAGGAGATCTTGAGGAGATCATTTATATGGCCCAATCAGAAGGATTTATTGAGCCAGGTAATGAGCACAAGGTATGCAAATTGCAGAGGTCCATTTATGGACTTAAGTAAGCATCTAGGTCTTAGAACATTAGGTTTGATAAGTCTATCAAAACCTATAGGTTCATACAAAACCTAGATGCGCCTTGTGTCTATAAAATGATACAAGAAGGTAAGGTTACTTTCCTAATCCTGTATATCGATGACATTCTGCTCATTGGGAATGATATAGGAATGTCATCTATAGTTACGGGATGGCTGAACGAACAGTTGTTAGTGAAGGATTTAGGAGAGGCTAGCTATGTTCTAGGGATCAAGCTTATAAGAGATCGTAAGAACAAACTGATAGCCTTGTCTCAAATAACCTACATTGAGAACATGCTCAATAAGTTTTCCATGCAAGATTCCAAGAGTGGTTTCACACCTACTAGACATGGAATCAAACTTTCAATGGAGCAAGCACCTAAGACCCAAGAGGAGGTCGAACGCATGCATAACATTCCATATGCTTCGGTAGTTGGAAGTTTAATGTATGCTATGCTTTGCACTAGATCATATATTTGTTACGCAATGGGACTGGTAAGTAGATTCCAGTCCAATCCAGAAATGGAGCATTGGACTACGATTAAGTACATACTGAAGTATCTTCGTAGGATGAAGAACTTAATGTTTGTTTACTCTAGAAGTAACCTTATTCTGACAAGATATACAGACTCTGATTTCCAATTAGAAGTTGATTCAAGGAACTCAACTTCTGGTTCTATATTTGTTTTAGGAGGTGGAGCCATAGTCTGGAGGAGTGTCAAGTAATCTTGTATTGCTGATTCGACTATGGAGGCTGAGTATGTTACTGCTTGTGAAGTAGTAAAAGAAGCATTCTGGCTCTGCAAGTTCATGAGGTAGAAAAGGCGATTACACTTTATTGTGATAATAGTGGGGCAGTGGCTAATTCTAAAGAAACTCGGAACCATAAAGCTGCCAAACACATTGAGAGAAATTATCATCTCATAAGGGAGATAATACAAAGTGGTGAGGTGAATATGGTAAAGATTCCCATAAAGCAAAACCTTGCTGATCCATTTACGAATACCCTATCTTAAAAGAGTTTTGAGGGTTACCTAGCAGGGATGAGAATGAGGAATATGTCAAACTTGCTTTAGGGAAAGTGGGAGATTGTTAGAGTTATGTAAATATAGTGCCCTAGAAAGCAAGTGTATTTATATATAACTTAATCTTCTTTCGGTTATTTTTGTAATGAAAATATTTATTATTAATAAAAAAAGAGTTTGGTTTTATTTGTATGATCATTATATATCTAGTAATAAGGTACCAATATTCTTTTGTAAGTAATAAATATATACATGGAGATGTATGAGAAACATGTATATTTTTAGAATCAAAATTAGTTTATTCATAGTTAAATAATCAAATTGGTCGCTTGATTATGGTTTAAACTGTAGTGTTATGATTTATCTTCGTGTAAGTGAAAGAGTTTACTTCAAGGGAGTGATGAGTTTCATATCATGATAGGAGTTGACTATCGATAATGGCACTATTACATGAATCTAAAATCACATATGTTTTTTAAAGATTAAAGTAGGTCGTTTCTTTAATCTTAAAACATACGCTTTACCATTCTTTTATTGCGAACTACAATCTTGATGAATGGTGAACTCATACGTGCTTCATTATAATTCTTGATATGATTGACATGGATTTTTACAAATTATCAATCCAGTGTCTGCATGTTGGAATTATTAATTGAAACATGTATTAGGGAACATTCACACAAATAAAGAGTTTATAGTGATATCATCACTTCTAGATGTTTTACGGAGATTGGTGATTAAACTGGCACCAGTAGTTTTATAAACTAGCTACCCATCAAGTCTTAACACCAAGATGAGATCTTGTGTGTTAATCACCATATAAAGTAAAGCAGGAGATCTAGAAGGAAAAACCAATTAAGGGCAAAACGGTAATTTTACCCTTTATTATGCAGATAGGTATATATGGTTCATAATAGAGTTTGCAATTGGACATCTTATTTGAAACATGTATTATCATAATATTTAGTAATTCAAAAGTTTAACTAATTGTCTTTAGTGGAATGACATTTGGTTAATAAGCTATAATTAATTCTAATGAGATTAAATTAATTCAGGGCTTATTGAAGCTTGAATTATATAAATCCAATTAGATTTCCCATTTGGCTTCTAGGAAGGTTATCAAGCAAAGTAAGAAATATAAATATAGGTTTTAAAGCCTATGATTGAATGTTGGTCTTAATTTAATTAATTGTTAATTAGAAGCCCAAATGAACATTTAATATTGGGCTTGACTTTGGTTTGATTTGATTAATTAAATTGAAACAAAGTTATTAAAGAGAAAAGGAGGGCATATTTCGGTTTTTTATAAGATGATTTTTATCATGTTCTATCATCATTAAATGGAGTAATTATCTTATTATTAAATGGTTTAATGGTTGTCTTTTATTGGTGGCTTGTATTGTAAATTTTTTAGCATTCATTTAATTAAAGAAGGAGGAGGTGCATTTGATGTACTCTCTCCCTTCTTTCATCTTATAACCTAAAATGAGAGGGTCTCATTTAGGTTATTGGTCTTTTCATATAGCCATCTTAAACAAATGAGAGGGTCTCATTTATTGGCTTCTTTATGATTGATTAAAGAATGAAGGGATGCATTGGATGCACTTCACTTCTTTCTTTCATCATTATCCGAAATTGAGAGAGTGTGAAGAA
Source organism: Erythroxylum guanchezii (assembly GCA_025629825.1). Taxonomy (NCBI): domain Eukaryota; kingdom Viridiplantae; phylum Streptophyta; class Magnoliopsida; order Malpighiales; family Erythroxylaceae; genus Erythroxylum; species Erythroxylum guanchezii. Next base: position 29,848,772 of record JAOTAX010000006.1, read on the forward strand.
CTGTTCTTACATTTTTTAACTCACTCTCTCCTCTCTTGGATAGCCTAGTAGAAACTTGAATGAGAAGGTTCTCATTTTTTGCTTCTTTTAACTAAAGAAAATCTCTTTAAGATTTCTTCTCCTTTCCCACAAAAGGATCTTAGTAACCAAGTTGTTCAAGGAGAACAAGTGGTAGATCAAATTGGTCGAGGATACAACAACAAGGAGAGGATACACTGACAAGGAGAGGAGTCAAAGCTGTAGCAAAGAGTCGACTTAATCTCCATCTTGTTCTTATGTTAATTATTTTCCTTATACCGTATCATGTATGGCTGAAACATGTTGATTTGGTTGTGATGTTTCTGCTGCATTTTGTTTTCGTAAAAAGTTTTGAAATCTACTGTTTTAGCCAAATCTTGCATGCTTTTGTTTTCGATCCAACAATATTATGGAAAAGTACAAATTCCTCAACCAGTCCATCCTCTTAGTTGATGATCCCATCACCTTTTAACTCCTCATAATTCCCTTTAAAAAGTTTTACCAGTAGGAATTCATCTTTTACCTTAAGAAGTTAGTGAGGGCTTCCATTGGTATTGGATTGACACATTATCCTCATATAGAGATCCATCAAGATCTAATCACATAATTGGGATAATTTTCGATAAATCATTAGAGAGTTCCATATTAATGCAGATTTTAGCATAATCCAACTTCTTCCTTTTTCCATTGTATTATCATCCAAACATAAGGGTTTGCCTAGAAAGCTAGCAATCATACTTAAGCCTTTTATTGTCCAATATTTAAGAGGAACATTGTAGAGGTTTACCTACATTAGGACAAGCCTCTTTTTGCTGCAATCGATATGAAGACCAGGCTGGCAAGGCTGCAGAAAGAGTGGAAAATTTGTTACATGCCACGCCCCTTCTTCTACGATCTTTAGAGCTTGAACTTTAGAGGAAAAGTTGAATATGATGTATTTATCTTCTATTATTAACACTTCAATAAAGCCTTTGTTTTTTTGTCCTGATTGTGCCCATTTTTAAATAACAAAGAATGCAAATCTTTTGTCCCAGAAGAAGCCTATGAGGGAGTTGTCCTAAGATGTGACCCTTTCCTATAGAATTTCCATATTTAGAGAGACAATAGCACGTCTAGCTTCAATTTTAAGAGGGCAAAAATGCAGTGAGAGGTCTAGGAAACCTCCTACCACCTGCTTCTATGTTCCCCTTTTAGTTGATGGTATGGTTAAAGAAGAAGATGGCAAAGCTTGGGTTAAGGCAGTGGTGTAGTGGGAGAGAGGTTCAGGAGTAGTTTGTAGTAAAGGAGGAGAAAGTTTCAATGCTACAACAGAGGATGACGGTAAGGGTAAAGGAGGAAAATCCTGCCTAATAGGGTTCTGTTGTGTAGTAGGTTGGGATGTCTGTATAGTAAAAATAGTAGGTCAACTATTGTCAGAGGGGTTGGGTGGAAGATGCAGGTGCTAAAAGAGGAAAGTGGAGTGGGCAGGGGATTGCAAAAAAGGAGAAAAGACCTTTTAGCTCTTGTAAAGATAGGCAAGGGGAAGATTAAAAAGATGGGCAAGAATGAAACAAATGGGAAGATGAAGGTGAAACTCAGAGAATGAAGAAAGGGAAGAGTGGAAGAATGGGAGAGTAGTAGTGGGGCTAAGAGAGTGGTGAGGTTTTGTGATGAGAAAAGTAGCAGTGAAGGCTAGAGGTTAAAGAGAAGGAAGAGAATCTCTCTCTAAACCAATTATAAGTCTTATCCACCACAAAAAGCCACGTGATTACACTATTGCTCTTCACCAGTTGAACAATTATGGATACCTTTGTCCTACATTTGGAAAGTGTTATAAAGAACCTCTAATATTTGATTGTTGTTATACAAATACCTTTTAGTGTTAATATATATGAGTTAAGCTTCTAGTTCCTGGGAATTAAAGTGAATGACTTTTACAGAGAGCTTTTGAACGTCAGCACTAAGCAATCACTAGGACATGAAGTGCCTAAATCTAATATACAATCCAAACACATTCCATTACCACGTAAAAGCAAGCCTTGGTTGAAGGTTCGTGATTCCTGGGTTGGTCCTTCTAAACTGGTAGTTCCAATTGAATTTTTGAGCATAACTAGTTAAAATATATGAACTATAACAAAGTTAGATAGTTCAGATGTGGAAGTAGTATGCTATCTATATATATATTTTTTTTGCTCATATTATAACAAATGAAAGAAAGGAAGAAGCACTTTTTCAATAAAAACAAACCACATTGGAATTCTTTGCCTCAAAAGCACTTGTTTGCCTACAATATATAAGCATAAAATATTAATGTACCTAGTTACCAACTATAGGAAAGAATTCATTATTAAAAGTTGAAAATTAATACCTGGTTACATACCTTTTTAGCCTTGTGGCTCATTTGGAACTCTAACTTGTCCATGCCAAAAGAGCCACCATTTTATGTTGACAATGTCCTATCCTGATTGGGGCATGACATCTAGTTATATGCATTATATACTTTATTTTTGTACATAATGGAATAACTTTCCTTATGTGTAAGTATATTTATATCTTTCACTCCCATTTTTTTTATTTTTCATTTTCACCTCCCCTAAAAAGTTACCATTTATGAAACTCTCATCTTCCTTCATTCTTCACCATTGACGACTTTAACTAGTTAACCATATATACCAATTAACGCCTGTCTTCAAACTCATCAAAATTATACTCATTTTACCTCATAACAATGTTGAATCATCAAATGGAGAAGAAAATTGAAAAAACATTAAATCTTTGATCCATTGCATCCTGTGAGTGTTGTTGACTACCATCACCACCATTGAACTCACCTTGACGTCAGGAGTAAAATCCTTATGGTCTCATCACCGGTCATCGTTTGTATCAGCGTAGATTGACAAAAATAGAAGTTAAGGCTCTAAAATAACTTTTTTTAAAAATTTGTTGAGATTGCTTGAGAATTTGAGTTTCTTACATCCATAAAAGTTGTTTTAATCATCAAAAGCCTTAATTTGATGCAAAAAATCATTGAATTTTGACATTGAAAATGTTTTTGGTCATCGAAAGAATATTTCGATGACGTAAGGAACATTTAGGTAGCTCGAGATGTTTTTCTAGCTACTTTTTCAAAAAAAATTGATAAATTGTGTTGATCATTTTTCCCTTAACAATCATAATGAAATCCTTAATGGTTTATAAATTAAAAATTATGAAAGTTTAGGTGAGAATAAAATCAAAGGTCGAATTGCATAATGGGACCATTCTAGCAAACCTAGTATGTCCTAGGTTATTAATTGAGCCTAATAACTTGTGAACATTGATTAGGATATTGTCTTTCTATTTTATAGGTACATCAAGGGAGAGACTCACATTGTTAGGTTTGGATAGACAAGTACATTAATCAAGAAAGTTCATATATATCCGCTGATACTAAATCCATACCAGCTATTGAATATGGTTCTATATTGATATAAATGGTGACATGTTAAGTCAAGATAGATGTCCCTATCTGTAACATCTCACCCCCTACTAGAAGGGTAGAATAGTAATTTGGCATAGATTGAGGTGGATTGGGAGTAATTAGGACTGCTCATGCATACTAGTATTGG
>JAOTAX010000006.1:29888574-29900240 GCA_025629825.1 Erythroxylum guanchezii
TTTTGTGGAATTAATTAGCATGTTAATGGGAGTTAATTAACATGTTAATTTGAGTAAGATCATATGACATGGATTAAGTTGAATTAAGGTTGAAAGTTTGTATGAGGGGCAAAATTGGCAAGCCACTAATCCATTTAAGTTACAAGATTATTATGTAAGGGCAAAATGGTCTTTGTTGCCTCATTAATGGCATTTTTGTAAATACGACAAGTGGGCTTGCTATATAAGGGAGGAGATGCACGAAAATTAGAAGAGAAAATAAAAAAAGAGAGAAATGAGAGACAAGTGGGCTTGCTATATAATATATATAATCTATATTTTACATATGATATATATAGTTTATATTAGCCTTTATAATGATAACATCTAATTGTGTTATTTGTAATCAATTAATAGAATACATACTTTCTACTGAACAACTAAAAAATCAATATTATGATGAATTCAAATATTTTGAACAACGTTACAACTATGTACAATTTGTTATATCTAATCCTCGAGCTTTACAACCTATAAAAGAAAAATTAGATTTAGCTCAAAATCTATATCATTTTTATACCCAAGAATTAGATCATTTAGAACGAATTTTAAATCATCATATTAGTACTCCTTACCATTAAATTGATTGAGCAAAATTCAGAACCAACTATTTTAGATATAGTCAATTTAGAATTAACTGAATCAATTGGAACATTCCATATAAACACATTATTATCTAACGATAAACAAAAAAAAAATAGTAAAAGCTCAATTAAATTTAAAAGTTGGGCAAGATATTCACACATCAATTTTTAAACAATTCCTAGATAGAAAAAAAAATATCATTTACTTTGGCAAAATAGTGCATGAAACATCGATTCGAATGGATCAATGTAATGGACATATTCGAATTAACTTAATTGATCAGGAACAAATTTCGAAACAATTACAAAAAATACCTGGAGATAAAAGATTAAAAATTGCTTATATTCAGTTATCTACAATACAAATTCTTCTAAAATCCACTTTCCAAGAAGCTATCAATTCACCTATAAGAATGGCAATAGTGGATGGGCGAATGAACGATTTAAATGATAAAATAATTGGTATGATGAATAGAAATTTAGCTTATGGAAAAATTAAATTCAACACTCATTTAAAATTAGGAATTCCTCTTAAATCAATAATTTAGATGACACAATTACTATAGCATACAAATTTTACAAAGAAGATTTAATGACTAATGGACAATATCCCTTTTCAATCACTTATCAAATAAGTCATGCTTTAACAAATTCTTATCATAGTTTCGAATTTAAAAATACTGATAAAATTTATTTAGATCAATTATTTAACGATGTTGCTAAAGTAGGAATAGATTTTAGAACTAAATTAAGAACATTACCTGCAATACAATACCCAATTCCATTACATACTCCCAACATACGTCTACATTCATTTTTAGAAAATGCATCCTCTTTAAATACATCTCATCTGTTGAAATCACATTCTTTACGATTATCCAAATCCATTAGACTTATCAAACCTGAAATAAAAATTACTGATCCTATCCCTCCAATTGGAATTGAAAATAAAGAATTAGAAAATATAAAAGCTTAACTTACAGAATTAACTACTTATATCAAAAATACATTATGAGTGTTACACAATATATAAAGGAAATAAAAATATATCAAAAACAACTTCATAAACAAATTTATGAGTTAATTAAAATGCAGTCAAATACTTTACATATTGTTCAACAATTAGTTAAAGAAAATAAACAGCAAATAGAAAGTATACAAAAGTTAGAACAAAAATTAGACAAGAATTTAAAAGAAGCAAACCTATTAATAATAAAGATGACAAGCACAGAAGTGGTAACAACAATGTCATTTAAAAAATTTATAAAACTATAAACTCAAAATTAATTAGTATTACATAGATCTATACTTTTTATTTTTCTCTTTTAAAATATATGATTTGACAATTTTATATGGTGTCACAAAACTCTATTTATTATATACATTCTATACTATTTTATAAAATTTATATATTACATAAAATTTGTTAAATATATAGAGTGTAATATATATGATAAAATTTGGTGATGATTTATAAAATCATTGCAAAGCCTTTGACTTGGTGAAAATTTAGTAAAAACATCCCAAATAGTTAGCCTTTTGCGATAATTTTCGAAAAGTGTCGTAAAAGGTCAAAAAATGGTTAGCATTTTGTGACGTTTTTCGTAAATCATCGCAATTGGAAAACCATTAATGACAAATTATGTAATCGTCATAAAAGGTTGTTCTAGATTGTTGTTGCATATGCATTTCTTTGGTGATGGTTTTCATAAATTGTCGCCAATGATCAACCCTTTGGCAATATTGTCCTAAAATCGTCACCAATAGAATTTAACGAATATGATGTCATGTATTCCACTAGAAACGATGTTATTTAAAACCTAATGATGAAGTTGTCTTCTTCATCATCTTAACTAGGTTTTCACATCATTTTTTCCTCTACCAATTACGTTCCAAAAGCTACACACATCGTCCATCTTCATCCGTTGTTGACTTCATCTCTTGTTGCCCATCTGTCCTAGTAATTCGTCTAGCTTATTTACTATTTTTTGTGTTCTGCTTTCCTTCTCTAGAGATATAAACCATGCCAATGCTCTGTTTAAACAATTTTTGTCTCAAACGTGCAAGCGGTTCTTGAGAGATTTAGAGATAAATTTGGCTCATTGTGCCATTTGTAAGATGGGTTTTGCTTCTTCTTTGATGGTTCATAATGGGTTGATCCATGTTTATAGCGTTCGTGCTTGTTTGGGGTTAGCCCGTTAAGTGTTTGATGAAACTTCTTTTAGAGAAGTCATTTCTTAAACGTCAATGATTAGACCTTATTCCTTGCATATTGTTATGTAACAACCCCTATACGAAACCTGCAACCACCCACATATATGGCAACCAAATTCCTATACAAACAGTCACGTCATACATTTATATTCATTTATAAGGACTGTCATCGCACATTTTCTATTCAATACTATATATGTACATGTTACAAAATTTCATATTATTTAACATTATATCTAAAAGTAGTATTTCATCTTTATATTTACATGATAATCTAAAAAGAAAACATACAATTTCCTTTACTCTTTTACATATACAATCATCTTAAACCAAAATACATTCCCAAGTTACTTTCACTCCTAGCTGTTGGCCTTAGTCCCCACAGCTATTCCTTATACCTCACTCATGTGACCTAGACCTACTCGGATTCACAACCGTTCTAAGCTTGAAAGCTTAGTTCGGAAAATACTTAGTTTGGATGATCACTCATAGGAAAATACTTAGTTTGGATGATCACTTATAGGAAAATACTTAGTTTGGATGATCATTCATAGTAATCATCTGTCAAGCACACACATTCAGAAATATCACAACTCATATACCATAAATTCACATTTATGAAGTAAACATTGAAAGCACTCATTTAAATAATGATGGCATACTTAAGCAAAGTAAATAATGTAAATATACTTAAACATATTCTCCATATAATGAAAATGCTCATTTATAAGCCAAATATTAATATTTAATGCTCATTGGTACACAATACAAATGCAAATGCTCATCAATACCAATTATTTTATATTGTCATGCTATATTTCTTATTTATAGCCATTTACTTTACTTTATATGTTAGGATTGCACATTCCCGTGAGTGTGGATAACAGGAGCTGTGGATATCCAAAGATATCAAAATTGTGGATACTTGAAAGTATTAAACTATGGATACCTGAAGGCATCAAAGTGTGGAGACATTATTGTCTCGAAATAAAGACAACATTGGTGTCAAACTGTAGCAGCTGCGCTATATCCCTATAGACATGCCTATCTATCCACCACCAAGACAATGAAGTAGGCAATGTAACATTTCCTTTAACCATCTGCCATTTTCCCAATTCATATATTGACAAGTCATATGATATACATTTCAAGTCATAAAATTTGTATCTATATTCATACATGCAAGTCATAACTTACCAACATCAGAAGGGTGTCAAAATCACACTTTTATAATCATACTATACACATATGAGCAATAAATATGCATACAAAACATTTATGTAAATGTAAGTTTTTTTGGAATGCATTATGCTCAATCTTAAATTCTAATGTTCAAGCACCCAATTCACATATGGTAAGTCTTATTTCATTTATTTCTAGGTGTTTGAAAAGTTTCATATACATTCAAAAAGGTTCAAATAAGATTTAGTAACAATTGAAAACAAAAACAAAATCAAAATAGTGCAATTTGGGCTGAGCCCACGGTGATTTAAAAATAGACAAACAATCAGTTTAGAAGCAAATCACATCACAGATTCCACTTGTTCCTTAATATGCATATAGAAAACATTCAAATTAGGTATTGAGGTCTCCTATACATTCATTACCCTATGTCTCTAGTTTCTAAAGCACGAACAATCAAACCATTTAAACTTTCCAATCATGAGATATAGACCAAATATTGCAAGATGCTCCAAAATAAGGGCAACATCAGGTCACCATTTTAGATCTCAGTTTCCTATGTCATAAAGCCATACTTAAGTCAGGTCTCTTCTAGATATTTCTAGTTCTATTTCTTATTTTTCATATGCAACTAAAATCACCCAATTTAGAGGTCTGTAGCCTGAGTTATGACCCAAACAATATGACTGGTTCAATAAACCATAAACAGAATTCCACTACATGATACTCTTTTGTCATATTCAACCAATTCTATGCAAGATAACACCAAAAAAACACCAAAGAATCATCCCAATAACCATTTCACATCTAAATGAATCTTTTTACACATTCAAATAAACACAAATACAAAAATTAACTAAGTGAAATCCTAAACCTTAAAATTGGCAAAGTAATTCTTCTAATGCTTGTCCTTCCCTTCCTCTTTGGCTTTGGTTGAATCACCAAATGAAAAATGACTGGATGATGGTAACTGTTGTCGCCTTCAACCAAATTAATATCAACTCTAATAATGAAATATGTAAATAGTGAAGAGTTAAGATCGTTCCCATGAGGAATCCATTGGTAAGTGTTTCGCGAGTTAAAACTAAAACAAATTGGGGTAGGATTGGTTTCACGCGATTTTAAGAAATTAAATTTGGAAAAAATAGAAATAAAAAAATAACCGTATCTGAAAAATTAATAAACAAACCTTGGTTTTGGGTCACCTACATTATCAAACTAGTATAGATCATCGATATAAAATTAAGTCCATTAATAAATACTCATTTAATGGTTTTCTTTATTAGGATTAAATGAATAGAAACATGTATTCTAATCACTCTTATTAACCAACAACTTAGATATAATCTTAAGTTTGATTAAGTAATAGCTTGAAGGACTAAGAGAATTAATAAGCAAGACAATACAAATACGATATGTATTTAGTCTAGATAAAGATCTTTCTTAGAATTTCTAATCCCTAACGTAAAAGATGGTAATCCTATTTGCCACTTTGGGGTAGCAAAACTGAATGTCAAATCCTATTAATCTGGTTGTAAATTAAATGAATCAATTCCTAGTTGCGCACCCTACAAATCAATCAATTCAATCATGAAAAGTAATATGAACGACACCTAATATTAGTCAATGGAATAAACTTTATTCAGAAAATCTCACATATACTAGATGATAATGTTGGTTTCCTTCAATCAAGAAAAAGTATTAGCTACTCATAACAGTGATGAAACTTGACAGAAGAATAGCAAAACATCTGGTCTCCATCTGTGTTCTTTTTCCAGAAAGTACAAAAAGCTCCTAAAAAGACAAAAAGCAAAACGTGATAAGATAAGATGTCTCTAAGAGGTAGTCGTCCTCCCTTGTTAAAGTTATTTTATCAGATACACTTCCCCATGAAATCAAGTAGTAGATCGCCATATAAAGAAAACAACTTGATTCCCAAAATAATTAGAATCCTATGTCTATCGAATCTCTTTTGAAATTAGACTCTAATGATCAACTTTTCCTTTGAACGTGCCCACGCTTAGTCAAAAACTTTTCTGCTAGCTGGAAATTCGAACTACCTTTGCTTTTCTTGCATCTTTTTAATTCAAATTCATCTCCCATGTGTTGAAAATCACCTGATAACAATTAAGAAATAAGTCCATTAATTTTAAATAATAATTTCAACACATTAAAGACATTTATATCCAAAGTTAGCCCAAAAAAATAACTTATAAGATAAAGAAGGTGAAATGGAGAGGAGAAAAACATGAAGTTAAGCCATCAAAGTTTCATCCATCTCCTCTCTCTATATGTCTTTTCATGAATTTTCTAGTCTTAGACACACGTTTCAATCCCATTGGACTATATGTTACAATCCTATTAGACCATATGTTACAATCTCATTGGACCACGTGTTACAATTCTATTTGACCATGTATTACAATTCTATTGGAACATGTGTGACAATTTTATTGGACACACACAAGCTTTATTCTTATTGGACAGACATGCTTTAATCCAATTGGTCCATGTGTTAACTTCAGAAAATTTGCATTTTAGTCCTTCTTCTTTTTTTAATTCCCACATTGACCTATGATATTATCAATTAATTTCATCCCCCTATGTCTTAATTTTTTAATGGCATAAATTTCATACAATTTGGTTAATTATATCAAGGGTTATGCCCCAAAAACTACAGGCTATTCGAAAACAAAGACAACAACCAGAATGCAACTTCAAACTAGAATTCAAAAATCTTATAGGTATAATAAAATTTCGGTTCCTTCATTAAAGTTTTAAATCTATGCCTCTAATTAAATCTCCAATTGGAATTATCTAATTTTGAGGTATACAAGCCAAGATATGGCCAAATTACAAAAGTCTATTTAGTGGAACCTATCTATCCATCAAGGCACATATCCCAAATCAACAACTGTGGTCTTATCATACAAGAGCAACACAAAAAATACATCCAATTTAACCAAAAATATCTCATTTTCTTAAGGAATACTTCTTTTATCAATTCCTCTCATATCATGCTAATAATCTAAGAAAACATATCAAAAATTTCCTTACATATTTCACATCTAAATATGTATGTCCATGCCGAAGTGAACAAATTATCCATTTACCCATGTCTTTTACATTAAGTACCATTATGTCTCTTACTACACTTAGATGTACTTAATTCTTTATGTGTACTTCTTAATACAACTTAGATGTAACATCCCATTACCTACGGGGAGGTTTAAATAGTAAATATGCAAGAGTACTGAGAGAATAGAAATGCATTGCATGCTCATGCATTATATGATATACGCATACGCGTGAATAGTGAACTTTTGCCCATGAAAATAATTGTACATGCATTCATGGATAATTTCGGGTATAATTGCATTGTGATGTGATATTATTGAGAATTGTGAAACTGTTGTATTGAAAATTTAATTGGAGGGTGTAGCTGTTAATTTTGAACTTTGGTGAATTTTAGGATTTATTTATGAAAATGTGGATATAATTGTACTAGGAATAATGCCACTTAGCAAGTAAATTGATATATGGAAAATAGAAAATTGCAGAATTGCAGAATTGTTAAAAAATACTTTGAAAATTTCGGAGATGACTTAGAATTTGTAAAAAGATGATATTGAAAATTTTGGAGATAATTGTAATGAAAAGATGGGATTTAAGGGAACTAGTTCAAATAGAACTAGTTAGTTTAGGGAAATTAGCTAATGTCTTCAGAAGTGGACAAGTATCCAAGTTTTAAGTTAAATTTTCTTAACCTTGAAAGACAAGTTATTGTTCTTGTCTTCATTTTCCTCGTAGCTTCTTTCTTAAGCTTTTCAGTAACACAGAGTTTTTCATCAAAAAACTCCACCAAAGTTAAATCTTGTTTTATTCTATCTCCTTGCTACTCCCAACTTCAGTTTCCTTCTCTTTGCCTTAAGAAAAACCAAAGCTTACCAACCCCTTAAGTGGTGTACGTAAATTGCATGGAAACTAGGGCTTCTTGAGCTTTTACAGATCTTGGAGAAATATCAAGTAAGTATTGTGTAAATCCTTTAGTGTTGTAGTTTTATGAAACCAAAATGGTGATTTATTTGTCATTGCATGATCATGAAGAAAAATGGGTGTTTTTCATGAATATCGAGGGTTTAAGATATGAAAATTTTTTATGTGTGATTTTCGAATAATTGATGATCTAGATGTCTTAAGATAGTGTAGAAATGATTTATAAGTTGAAAGATCATAAGAAACGTGTATGATTAAGTGTAGAAAAATTTGGAGAGAAGAACAAGTAAATGCTCTGTTTATGGTTGTGTATTCACTATATACGTGAGTTTGGAGTGTTTTTAGAGATGAATAAAAGAATGAATTTATAGTTAAAGAATAGTTGTAAGATAATGGTCTAAGATGAGAAAGATTGTTTAAATGATAGTTAGAGGAAGAAATTTAAAAGAATGTAGAAAATGAAAATATAGGAAAATGACAGTGAAGAAAGTGCAGAGAATGGTGAAATGCGTGAATGACTTTTTTTTTTTTTTTCTGTTTTGATGATTTTGAGAATTTTTTAGTAAACCTACATATTTAGTTGTACTGTGAATATGTTGTGAATGAGTTGAATGAAAATGGAGTAGAAAGAATAGAAATGAATTTGAAGTGTCGGATTTAGTGAAAGAAGATGAGTTAAAGAAGTTGGTTTAGATCAAAAGAAAGAAAAGAGAAAAAGGGACAAAAATGTGGTCTGAAACTTTCATGATTATGATTAAACTATATTGATCTAGGAAGATTTTGACAGAATTGTCTTCATGAAAGTTGTAAATCTTTCTTTTAGCTTTTTAATGATATAAAGTTTCAAATTTTTGGACTTTTGGATTGAAAGTTATAGAGGTTAGAAGTGAAGGAGTGCGACTGGAAAGTCGTGATCATGCTTTCACTAGATATCGCGATCATGAAAAATGTGGTTGCGACTTGGTTAGTTGATGGCCAAAATCTCGATCGTGCTCATGCACGATCGTGACTTTGCAAAATCAATAGTCAACACAATAGCGACTTTGAAGGTTGGAGGCTGATGCAACACCCTTCAATCTTTTAGCTATATTTTCTTCATCCGACCTCCAAATGACATGAGACTTAAACCATTGGACTCGTAACAAAGTAATCTACATCTCCACCAAATATCTTAGCCATCTAAAATCAATTGAGAGAGATAAAGCAAAAAATTTAGAATGGGTCTAACTGACTATGCTCTCAAGTAGTCCAACATTTTGGTCCATATCTGCCACACCCGTGACTTTTCCTCACACCTGTGACTCTCTCACACTAGTGAATTTTCTCCCTCATGCCCATAAGTGTTAATTGCTGGATGATGTTTAAATGTCACATCAAGACACTATGCTCTCTAATAGTTAACCGCGACTTAATTTTAGTTTGTGTACCGGAGAGCATTTTGTAAACTGAACAATCTTATTTCTTTTGACCATAACTTCTTCTCTAGACATTAGAATGAGATCATTTTTTATTTGGATTAAATTATAGATATAGGGATACAAATCATCTGAAGAAGTAGAATTGTAATTCAGTCTCTAAGATGTTCAATTTCTGGATGGAAGTTGAGTATGAAGTTGAGTATAGTATACTATTTCAGAATAAGAATAGTCCGAACATCCTTGAGGTATAGCTTTCAGATTTCTGAACCAAATTGAATGATTTTGATTTCTGAACCAAATTGAATGATTTTGGTGTCAATAGAAACTTAAGAGATAGAGGAACACTCTTCTAAAAGAGAGTATTGCCAAATTACTTTATTTTCATTATCTAAATGATCAAGAACAGTAGACCCAAAATTCAGTTTTTGGAAAAGTTTGAAAGTGATTCAATGAGTTATGAATTATGATTTTAATGGTTTTATTGAGGTATAAACCTAAGTATAAATTATCTTTAGATGAGTTTTGATATGGGATTGATTTTGTGATGAAACTAATGGATAAATACCCAAGATTGTCATGAACACGCATTGTACATATTTCATTACATACATGTGCATTATTAAACACTTATAATTGTGCAAATTGTGATGTATGTGTATGTAATTTGATATAGATGAGAAACTAGAATGTCAATCTCCAGATGTTGCTGGAACTTTTAGGCATTAGCTTCGGGAGCGACCTGTGAGTAACTTAGAGGGTTTCTCTCAATTACTTTTTGCTTTAAATTGTGTTTTAAATGATAAGATGAATGCGATTGATGATGTTGTTTACGGACAATAAAGTTCCGATGATTGTGATATATAAATGAGATATTGAAGTACTACTTGAATGTTAATGCGACGAACTAAATGTGAATGCATGATTGATTATGAGAGATGCATTCCATACATGAATGCATGATCAAATAATGAGAATTGTGACTTGAGTAGCCACCGAAAACGAGCTTAAAGCTCCAAATGTGATTACAAGCCAAAAGCTCACTATGTAAAATGAGCCCTGTATCTCCAACAGATAAGGGACAGTATAAATGAGTCCAGTATCTATAATGGATACGGGACAGTATAGGCACTCGGTCACAATAACATAATAATTGGATAAGAGTCACTTGAGCATTTCGCATGCGTTTTGTTAAGTATGTTTGATTGATTGAAATGCAAAATTGTCTACTCTTTAGTGAGAATGTGATATGTGATTAATTATGAAAAGTTGTGAAATATATGTAATATTTATTGATTTGATGCATGAATTGAGTGAACCATCGATGATAGTTATCTCACTGGATTCGCAAAACTCACCAAAATTGCAACGTTTACTTTTCAGGACCGAGGGACGACTTTACCTACTAAGGGACACTTTTACTTTTAGGAGCAAGAAGAAATGGCTCAAACGTTGGTCAGTTGGATATGGATAAATTAGATAGATTTTGTGTATTTTCCTCTTTCTTATAGCACATTTTTGTATTAGGCTATGATGTTGTATCGGTATGGATAATGAAAGATACATTGTAGATATTCGGTTTTTATGAAATGAAATGAGGAAATTTTGGTTTTAAAATATTGTGACTTTCCTAATGATGTTTATAAGAGAATAATATAGATGATGCCATGTTAAGTGAATGTAGTGATTGATCATAACATGCCATTATCATAGGTTATGTACTGGAATATCCGTTGGACATCCCGATATATACCCTAAGGTAAGGGGGTGCTACATTAGACATGCTATAATACTTCTAGGGTAGATGTTGGGGCCTTACATGTTATAACGAGGTATTGGAGCTTTTTAATTCCATGTTGATGGGTAGGGTTAAACCAAATGAGGTCATTGTCATTACTGTTCTTTCAACTTGTTCGTTAAAGATTTGAAAGTGGGAAATAGTATTAATGAATATGTGAGAAAAAACAATTTAAATTGTTGGACCCCGATCTTTTAGTGGAATTTCGAAATATTAAATGTATGAAATTGAATGAGTGTTTTTGTATATGAATAGTGTTATAGATGAAATTGTGCTTTAAGAAAATTAATGAGAAAAGAATCGATTGGTTTTGATGACTTAGATATTTGAGTAGACTTGCATGGGTTATGAGAGTAAAGTGAATGAGTTGATTGAAATGGAAGTTAAAAATCAAGAAATAAAGAGAAAAGGTGTGAAAATATGAAGAATTGTGAAAGT
>JAOTAX010000006.1:29900340-29911917 GCA_025629825.1 Erythroxylum guanchezii
ATAAATTTAAAAAATATCCCGAAACGGTACCCGGTACCGACCGGTACCGGTACAGTTCCGTTCCAGAGCCCAATCCGATACCGAGGCCGGTACGGTATTCATAACATTGGAACAGACCAATGAGACAAATTCAGAGGTGTTCAACGAAACTGCATTTAAGTGTGTTGATAATGGCTGGGCTGGGAGCCTGTGATCACTATCTCCCTCACAAAATTGGACTCGGCGTGACTGACTTGTAATTTTGGGCGTCTGATGCTTACTGGGTTGTTACTCAAAACTACTACTGCAACTGGATATTATCTTGGAACCCAACTACAACTACAATTTGGAGCTTAAACCATGGGTGATAGCTACTGAGGTTCTGTTATTATTTTTTTTTCAATTAAAGGAAAGAACAATGAAACATGTGACATAGTTAGTTTAAGAAAACAAACCCTCGAGATATCCACTAAAAAAATAATAATAAAATTAAAGTAACGATTATGATAAAATAAAAGAACTACAATGTAATTAACTTACTATAAATGGTCTAGCTTTAAGGTACGGCCATCTACTAACTCTCAATTGACACATATGTAACAATATTTTATACATAAACAAAGTATGCACAACTTTATATGAGTCAAAATATGTACATATATGACTCAATCTGAACTCTTTATTTTTGCATTTATAAATGTGTTTGATTGAAAATAAGATTAAAAATATTAATTTTTTCTAGAGTTAGACTTGATTTATTTCGTTTAGAATTTGAGTAATAAATTTGTTTATAAGAACGAGAAAATTCCCATCAAAAATACAATGAAGGATGCATCAACATCTTGCTTACAAAAGTTGGAATCTTTTTCTTTTAAGGTTTTGTGGAAGTTAATATCAAATTGCTGTAAGTTAAAGGCGTGTATTAAACTCTTACCAAAAAAACAAAAAGGCGTGTATTAAACAGCTAATCTTATGGCCCTTGCTGAGTTTGCACAAAATATCTAAATTTACGAAAGAGAGTAAACATTAGGATAGATGCTGCCCAAGATCCTCCCCATGGAATCTAACAATCCATGTCTTTAAACAGGACCCATAAATGACAAAAGTGCCCCCACTCCCATCTGCTGTCACTCTCTCACTGGCCAAGCATTAAACTTTCGCTGCACCTCGTCATAGAATACACAAACTCCCAAAACCCTAACCCATTTGTACTCACTTAACACTCTCTCTCTTTCTCTCTCTCTCTCACCGCACAGGGGTTTTAGCCAATCACTCTCAGAGCCCTGAAGAAGACCAAAATGGTTGCAGACAAAGGCAAGAAGATGAAAGTATTAGAGAAAGGCGATGAGGAGAGCACTCAAATCGATGAACAGCTTGTTCTTTCCATTGAGAAGCTTCAGGAGATCCAAGACGATCTCGAAAAGGTAGTTTTTTTTTTTTAGGTTTTATCTACATGTTCTTCTTTAAACTTCAATTGGGGTTGCTGTATATCGTAGAAAGTTTTTTCACTGTTGGGTTAACTCTTGTTTTGGGTTCGAGCTACATTGGTGTTAGGGAAGATTTACAATAATTGCTGTATTTTTGTGCGAGTGATTTTTCATAAATTCCCCCACAATTTGGTAATGCTTGGATAAAGTATTTCCTTACATATGTTATTTTTGCTTCTTTGGTTAGTTGTGACTTCCTTGTAGTTTTGTTTTATTCCAAGTTTTTTTTGTCCACGTATTTTACGGTTTATGCTTTTGCTGCTGGTTCTATTATCAGATATTTTAGTTTGTGGAACATATGTTTCTTCTACCATGTCATGTTGCTGATGCTCTATAATCAAACATATCTTCGTCCTTTAATTTATTTTTCAATTCAGTCTTTATACTTTTAAATGAGATATGTGAAATCCTTTCTATGTACTTTGTTGGAGATTTGACAAGATAATGGTCTTTGTCAATCGTCCTAATTATGAGAGATCCCTGTTGCAGTCCTCTTTGATAAAAGAATGAAATTAAGTCTGATATGAAGTTCTAAATATAGTTTATTTGAAAGACTTTAGTACCCTATTCTAAGAATAGGAATTCTGTAATATGTATTAAAAGGAATTGATTGTGACTTTGAACATTCTTTTCATGGCCGCTCTTAACTAACTGAAACAAAAGATCTAACACTTGAAGGAGGACTGATTGGATTCTACCCGTACATATTGATTGGGTAGAATTGGTCGTAATTAAAGTAAGAAGAGTGGATCTTGGAATGTGTAAATAAGACAAAAAGTTTGATTACCCCCTCAACATTTTAATTTTGTCTGTTTCTCTTGTAAAGGGTGCATTTTATTTATGATCACTAGATTTGTATGTTTCTAGATCAATGAAGAGGCAAGCGATAAGGTCTTGGAAGTAGAGCAGAGATACAATGAGATACGCAAGCCAGTGTATGAGAAGCGGAATGAGATCATCAAATCAATTCCAGATTTCTGGTTAACTGCTGTTAGTGATCTGTTCTCATCTGTTATCTTTATGCTAGATGTTTTGTTTACTATCTTTTCTTATTAGAAAATGACTTCTTTGTGCTTTTATCCTGATATTTTATGCAGTTCCTAAGCCATCCCGTACTTGGCACACTTTTGACAGAGGATGATCAAAAGGTTAAGTTTATATTCCCACATATTCAAATTTACACTGTTTGAGGTTGCATATAAAATTTCTTTACCCTTTGCGTATCTATCAAATTTACATTAAAAGTTTATTCATCTTCTATTGTTTATTTATTATTTTTTTAATCCTTTACTTTGTGGTAGAGTAAAGATGAAAAAGTTTTACTTTAATTAATGTTTCATGCTGTAGTAACTTTGTTCTTTTGGTTTTACCTTGCTTCTTGATAGATATTCAAACACTTAAAATCTTTGGAAGTGGAGGATTTTAAAGATATGAAATTGGGTTATTCTATAACATTTGTAAGTATCCTGTTTGCTCTTTTATTCGGAAATCTTGGTTTTCGGTGTACTTGTGTCCTAACTTCTACGTTTTGCTTCAGAACTTTGAACCAAACCCATATTTTGAGGATACAAAGCTTACAAAATCTTTCACCTTCCTTGACGAAGGGTCAACAGAAATTACAGCTACAGATATTAAGTGGAAAGAGGGAATGGTAAATTATATATTGTGCGAAGAGAAATTTTGATTCTGTTTTTTTTTTTTAAATCCTGAATATTGTTCATAAACATATGAAGGGCCTGCCAAACGGAATTAGTCATGAGAAGAAAGGGAACAAGAGGCCTCTAGCAGACGAAAGGTTGGCTTTTCCCTACTTGTTGAACTGAGCCTCCCTCTCTCTCTCTCTCTCTCTCTCTCTCTCTCTCTCTCTTCTCTGTGTTATGAAAAAAATACTTAACTTCTATTTCAAAGAGTTCAATTTTGGAAATTGAAGTGACACCAATCAATTTCCATTTCGAAAAAATATTCATATTTGAAGGACATCTCTTCTCGGATTTGTTTCTCAATGAAACAATGATTGCTTTTCTATTTCTGGCGAAGTGCAAGGCTGTAACTTAAAGATTTTCTACGTATCAAATACATTATTTACCTCCATATGAAAATTTTACTGCACTCATTTTCACCAATGCGAAAATCATCTTGAGGTTTGGCATGGCATACTCTATCTGAAGGTCTTAATTTTTTTGCCTAATTTCCCATATTTATGATTGTTTTTATGTCTTTATTTCATTTTTCATAGAACATGAACTTTTTTCAACTTCGTGGCATATTGAATTTCTCATAGCTTCACTTACAAAGGGTAACCTTTGGGCATTAAGAAAAGATTTATTCTATTGTGACATGATATATGTTCCAAATCATGGAACTAAATTTCTCCAAAAGCGGCTTGAAGCTTTGTCAATCTCTCGTAGATCTCAATTCCTAAATGTGGACTTCATGCACTACGGGCTCCCTTTTCCATGCATTTGATGCATATGTTTTGAACATCTTCTGAATCTACCTCCTCAATGCAGCTTTTTTAGCTGGTTTAGCAATACTCAACAGAAAGACTTGATTGATGACATGCAGGATGAGGTGAGTTGCATATACATGTAGCTATCATGCTAAATCTTTATTCACAGTGGGAGACACTGTAAATGATTTCTCCTTTTTTTTTTAAGCTGCTGATTTTTCCGTGAAAATTTTAGGTTGCAGACATAATCAAGGAGGACTTGTGGCCCAACCCGCTGTCTTATTTCAACAACGTAACCATTTCTCCTGTTGTTGCCTTCCTTTTTTATTTTGTAGTTAGACTTAGAGTTGGCTTCAAAACTATTGACTGTGTTTAACTTCTTCAATGCAGGATCCTGATGAAGAAGATTTCGATGGGGATGAAGGAGATGATGGGGTAAGGACTTACTTTAATACTATTAAGTTTCACATGCCAACAGTTACTTCTTTTTGTTAATTTTTTGTTTTTACTTCAAGAAAAGAAAATTTTGCTCTTTTTTGTCCTGTCTGATATTTAGGCAGCAATGTATGCAAGTTCCATTAAAGGTTCATTGTGTTTAGCATACGGTATTTAAGGATCTTTCTCTTTTGAATGTAAAGATTTGCTCCAACTTAGAGGTTGGAAAAGTCTTTGCTGGTTCTTTCTCTTGTTTGTCAAAGTTGCAAACTGGTTCTAACAACTTACTGACTTGGTGCTGAATACATTCAGTGACTTTGAGCTGGAGTAATTGGAAAACGTGTAGTGTCAACATGAACGATGATTTGTGAGTGATGCATGCTAGTTTGTAGTGGCTGATGATCTGCATGGATGTGTGGGGATGATTTCAAGCAGACTTGGCTAATTTTAACTTTTTGAATCTATTTTAGGGCAGTTAAAATGGATATTGACTTCATTTCTAATGTTTATTTTGGTGTGATAGCAGGATAAAGACGGGGATGAGTCTGAAGAGGACGATGATGAGCAAGACGATGAGGGTGAAGATGACGACGAAGATGATGAAGAGGCAGAGGATTGAATTCTTCTTTAATAGAATTTATAAAAATCACCTTGTACTTGGCGGGTAGCTTCTTGTGTAAAGTGGTCTCCAAGGGTGTTGCTGAAGTAGCAGGTGATTTGGACGATAGCCAAAAGTAACTTATAATAGTTATATCAACTTTGTAGGCGGCTGACTGAACTGTAGTTGGTTGTTGGTATTCTGACTTGTTTCCGTTTCAGTCAAGGCCATTTTTTCTTTGTTAATCTTCAACTTCTTTCTTCCTTTTTTGTGTGACATGCAGGCTTTTTAGAGAAAAAGTGTTGTGTTGGAAGAAAAATAGATTATTTCCTTTCGTGACGGAGAAGAGTACATATCTATGTAATATATTATTTAAATGTGTCATGTCAGGTTTAGATTCTTATCAGTAGTTACCTGCTTCGCTAAGTGTTGGTTTTCTAAGCATTTGGTTGGTTATGAATTCGTAGCTCGACCTCAATATTTCTTGACAGTAGTCTACACGATATGTTTTAATATTGAAAGTCAAGGTATTGGCATTTTAGTCACCGGTTGCAGACTTGAAGCCAACTTGGGGAGTTATGATACTTCTGAATCGAGATAAAAAGTGATTTTTGAGTCGTGTTTTCTTGTTTTTGCCAAGTAAGGTTGACCTTTTGAAAATTGAGAGCGAAGCATAAGCAACGTGATAGGTACCTGTTCTGATATTATCAAAGGCTATGTGGTGCAGCCATGGCCGTAACTTTCGTGTTTGTTTACATTTTTTGGCCCAACGTTGTTTTGTCGATAAAAATGAAGTTACCGTTGATAGTTGGTTGCTTCCCTTTGAAAGAAGACAAGCGTGTGTAAATCCATCCAATCAAAGACATTCAGCTTCAACGTCTATCCTGAGAACCCACCTGAATTCTGGTAAACAAAAAACTGTCAAGTGAAACCATGTTCAATGGCAATGAAGCTCCAACCTTGCGATGTGTGTAAATAGTTTGAGCCTATGCAACCTACCATGTCAACGAAATTAGAGTTAACATTTAAGTTATATTTTGTAATATATTAAAATTTATAATATTTGCACTTTTGATTAATATTATAAAATTTTAAAATATAAAACTTTTATTACTTAAGAGACTAATTCTGTAAGTGTGGAAATAGCATCTCATGGTGAGACCAAGATTAAGAATGGATTCTTTGAGAAACTGTGGGAGATAATATAATCATCAAAATGAACACTTAAAAATTTTCCGTCTTAACCCATTAAAGAAAGGTGAATTCGGTTCCTGCAAAGTAAAAATATTTGCTTTTCCACGTGGCAAAGCTGATAATTGAGTTGGTATGAACAAATTTGGACTTAAGTTGTCTATATAATATAGCCATGTACCAAAAATAACCTTGTTTGGAGTTCTGAGGTAAATTAACTTGTTTTTTAATAACAATTTTAGCCAAAGAAACCATTCGAGTAGGTACTCGTAAAGCTGAAGTGTACTTAATCATATATAGAAGATAAAGGAGGTTTGGAGCTGTTGTTCTGGTGCTTTTACAAACATGGGAATCAAGGTGGTCCAATCCGACCGTATGTGTCGAACCTCTTAAGTCCTAGATTATCGCCTTTTTTTTTAATCTTAGTTTTCATTTTGATGATAGTCTTCAGTTGGTGAGCTGCGATTGGTCCCCTATAAGATAAGATACTCAAACGCTAAATGTAGTTTGTCTCAATTTGCACAACAGGTTAAAATTGAAAACATTTGAGAATGACCATTCCCACATATGTCTATGTACTCAAACTCATTGTTCAAATACACTCAATTGTTTTCAATTAAAAGCACTTCGTTAATTATTATATTCGCTCGCTAAGTTCATACTTTCTACTAACTTATTTTATATCAGAGTAAAAATTTATACAGATCTGATCTTATTAGGTGTGAACTAATGGAACAAAAAAGGGAAAAGAATGTGACCCAAGGCTTTAGAATATGGAAATGGGAAGAAACCAATGGCATCCAAACACATTGGAGTACGTGGTGCATTTCGACTAAAATGAGCTCACGATCCCCCTTGATTTACTTAGGGGTATAATTGTGACAAAGATTCTAATTGTAACTATAATATTAGGGTATAATTATAATTTTATTTCGTAATTTAAAGCTCTGCTTGCTACTTCATCCAATCTAAAATTGTAAAGAAGAAAAGGGCAAAAGAGGAGGATGAGGCGTGCAGTGCACGTGATGGCTGATTAGCAGTGGGTGATCATAATTTTGAGAGACATAAGCATATTTGTTGCATGCTTTATGTATAATATCTAAAAAGGTAGTGATAGTAGTAAACAAAGAATTGAGAGCAAGTGGGGGAATTGCTTCTTTTGGAGAATAATGTCTGTGAAGTCTTAACTTGTGTGAAGCGTAGGAGTCCGGGGCTTGATGTGACTCAACTTCTTCTTAATTTCAATTTCTCCCCCACTGCATTTCATACGATTCCAACTGCCCATTCCACCTTTTTCTGTTTTACTTTTCTTTTCCTTGTATTCCAAAATGGGTTTTCTTTTCACAATAAAATTCTCTTTTGCTAGTCTTCTTAATTATCATAATGTCTTATGTCAACTTTATCAAAACTATGCCACTGCTTTTACTATACTTTCCAAATGTTTAAGGTTACTTGTCCGTATCTTAGTACCTGAGGATTAAGTGCACTGCATCAGTGATTACTTAGAAGAAAGATGCTTAGTAGTACTAATTAGTAATTATCACTTGTACATAGCACTTATGAAGCCCCAATTTTATATGTTCTCACATAAATTTTGCTACCTTTAACGGATAGACCAGCAAAACAGCTAATCTGTTTATTATATTCTGAAGAGTTTAGACAAATTTCTGGATTTTTTTATTTTAAAAAATTTAGATGCAACCCAAATTAATCCAGGTCTAGACAGCATTCATTGTCTTGTTGTACACGATCCACAAACGTGCCACCCCATGTCTATAATCCTGAAAACAGTTGCTACTACCAACCATCCTATGATCTGAAATGACCTCCTTTGCTGTGGCAAAGCCTATTTTCTTACACAAAATCTGCCACCTAACAACTAGCCGTGCACGTTGAGTACTGTTAAGATATACGACCCCATGGCTAATAAATCATGGCTTCTTCTACGACAACTTTACGTTTCATGTATAACAAACTAATAACGCAAATGTTTCGATCTTAACGTGTCCGTTTTAAAGTTAAAGGTTCTAAAGAGCATTTTAATAACTAAGGTTAGATATGGCTGCGATTATTGCAGACAATAATTTCCTTCAAAGCTTGTCTCAACCATCAGAACGGGAATAATGTTTTAAAGACAATTAAATGTGGATCCTCTTTCGTTGAGAACTTTTATTATACTTACAAATTTTGCAAATGAAATCCGTTTATTAAACCTTAGGGCTTGAAATGGTTAATTTTAAGAATTAGTATTATATTTTGCACCGAATCTGTGAAATGAAAGGTCCTTGTCTCGGATAGACATGTGGTGGGCATATAGATAAAAAGAAGCTGGCAATTGATAAAAAGACCGTATCCCAATCTCAACAGAGAAATTAACAAAGCTTTATAATTATCTAAATCAGACGGGTAAACTGTCATATTCAGATGGTTGCAGAAGTGGCAAAGGCATGTGGTCTCAAGAAAAGGCAGCACTTGCCAATATCTCATCCACATTTCATGGCAAATTCCAGGTCCACAATGCTGTCATGCAAGGACAACAAAACAGAAACTATTAGTTTGTCGTCACAACATCCAACTCATCAGAAAATGGCCATATCTATATATCGACACGGTAGCCTTCTGTTGCTCACCTCCTATTCACTCAGTGAATTCTAGCTAATTAGCTAACCTATGAAAAGGCAATTGTGTAAGATCAAAATCAACATGAAATAAGGTTTCATGACAAGAGGCAGTGGCATATGCATGTCCATATATAGTTGTCTTGGGGGTTTAGTCTTTGGGAAATTGCCCCACAATTGTATATATTTTACATGGGCCATAAGATTTTATATTAATGTATGTTATCTTTCTAGGAATGACTCATGAAGGCCAGAGAACATCCCGTTGAATGCTACGTGTATCATGATTTATATGCTTTACAAGATTCTATGGCCAATATGCTTTTGTATATAATCACACGTGCAATTTCAATTTCATTTCAGTATTCAATAATAAAACCAAATAGTTACAAAAAAACAAAATAAAAAATGACAAGATAAAAGTGATGGTAAAGTGAGAATTAGATCTAATCCTTATAATCATCATCGTTTAAATGTTAAAAATGACTGAACTTACAGTCTAAGGAGTTCGTCAATTATAGCCTAAGGTTTAACCACCAAATTGATCTGCTCAATCTAAGTGTTGAATTATTTTCTGACTTCTGAGTGACAGTTTACGTTTCTAATATGTCCTATATGCAAAAACATACAACTTTCAATTTCCCAGTATTCCCCATGTTGAAATCATGTTAGTAAATCACAAGGAAAGAGTTATACCACGTACCAATACGACGAGATGGAGTTAACAAATTTTAAATCCATTTCTCAAAACTTTTAATTCAATTTCGTTTTTAAAATGATAATTAATATTTTTAAAAAGTTTTTAGTACTGGGTAAGAAACAGGGGTTAAATCACGAGTAAAATTTTTGTTTTCTAGTTTCTCATTGAATATGTTTAACAGGATAACTTAATTAAAATATGAATTAAGAAATAATGAGCTAAATATAAATATAATTTGGTATCCCACATAAATTTTTCTTGTACGATGAAACTGTGAATTATAAATTGTTAAAATATCCAACTTTTACATAATAAAGAAAAGAGAACTCAACTTTTGGTAAGAATTGACAAGAGTACGTACTAGCTCTTTTAATATTTCCCTTTTGCAGAGAAAGACTATAATTTCTTTTAAATGTAATTAGAATTAAACTTGAACTCTAAATTATACTTATAATTTAACTTTAATAAAATTAATTGTATCATATTATATTCTTGAGATTTTTTTAAATTTAAGATTAAGTATAAATTAATTTTCTCTTTTAGATACTTCATATATATGACCCATTAGTTTAAATTATAAATTATGATTAGAATATGATAAATTAAATTTTCTTTTAGTTTATTTTTAATTTAAATAATTTATAGTTATAAATCAAGATTAACATCTATCATGATCATTTAAATATTAAGAATGATAGAGTGATGACTTAATATGTCCATGTATGGTTATAATATATAATCTAATCATTCTATCATTTAATAGTTTAATTAGACATATAGTATAAAACTAGTGTCTACTCTATTTAAATCCAAGAATATGGATTGACCCACAATAATACCTAAGAATTCAAGAAAAGGAAATAAAAAGATTTCAATATTGTTGTTCTTATTAATTAATAATTGAACTTTTAAATCTCAATTCTCTTTATCCAGATAAATCGTTAAATTATTACTAATTAAGAATAATATAATATTCTCCCTAATTAATTTATAGTAACACATTTTTTATTTATTTACTTAATTATTTCTATATAATTCATATTATATTGAGTTATTACTATCGATTGTGTATCTTCATTAGAATATCTTATAAGTATCACTAAAACATAGTAATTTTTATATGAGATAATTTGATAGTCTTAAATTTAAGGATTAATTTTGCAACTATTCTAACAAGGACATCCATAGATACGCAAGTTACAAGTATGTTCTATACGAAATCTTCATAATTAGGTCAGTCTAGTGAACTTATTCTTTAATAAATATCCATAGTTTTGTTTAAATATTTTCGCACTTTAATTTATAAGATAAATTATTTTTTAATAAAAAGAAACAAAACACGTGTAATTTTACTATTCCATTAAGATCTCATTTTGATGAAACTATAAGTGTAAATAATTTAATAATAATACCTAAATATAAATTGAATATCATTATTATAATTTTGATTAAACAATAATTAATTCAAATTTTTTGTTTTTAGTATTAAACATAAAATATAATTAATAAAACATATAAAGATAAATAAAATCTTTTGTGAATAAATTACTAATTATAGCATATACTAATTATAATCAACGAATGACTACAAAAACAAAAATTAATAGTGAGTGCTCATAATTATTTTTAAGTGGTAATTAGCTTTTCAACTTTCTATACTCCATACTTAATAATAGATCATGGTTAATACATGGAAGGTATAAGTACTTTGGGCACGCACTCATAATATTCATTACTTAAGGATCTACACTGACATTGAAGCAACACAGGTAGAAATTAATACAAATTCATATCTTATGAGAATTATTGTGATGGCAACAAAAATAATAATTTTGGACATGCATGCTTCACAATTTTTTAAATCCTTCTAGAAAAAAAATCACACAAGAAAGACGTTTAAATTTTCACTTTTACATGCTCAAGGAAGTTTCAACACACTACACGAGTGAATTGGGCAATAGAGGAACCAAAGTGAAGTGAAATTCTCTATCCAATTTTACGGTGTCCAATTCTATTCAATGCCTGAAACAATGTCGTTTTGGTCATTAAACATAATTGGACAATCTCTAAACTCATACGTAATAGTCAAAATAATATTATTTTAGACAATAAATAGAGTT
>JAOTAX010000006.1:29945080-29955402 GCA_025629825.1 Erythroxylum guanchezii
CTGCAAGAATATAATTGAACAATGCGATACGTAGCTTCCTTCACAAGCAGAACATTCATAAAGGGTGAATTATGTATATACTAGCCATAGTAGTACAAGTCGACTTTAGTGGGAATCACTATCAAATATTGATGAGCATTAATTCTTCTCTATTTTGATCGCACCAACTGAAACAGTTTAAAACATGTTAAGATCTAAGCCCAAAAACAAATGAAAAAGAAAATAACAAGACAATGCCAACGATTCATTAACTTGTAAATAAATTATAATGAAACTTAAACCTTTGGGGCGTCATCAAATTAAACAATGCAACTATTTAGGACTCTGCATTTGAACCAAGCTCTTGACAAATAGATGACAAAAATTTCAAAGTGGAAAAAGAGGAAAGTCATGAGACAGCAACAACTTCATGCCCAACACACCAATTTCATACAGAGTACCGTTGTAAATCTAACAATCTTATGCGAGGAAAAATCCTAAAGAAAAAATCTAGAAAAGTTTTCACATATTATAGAGAATCACACAAGTAAAGATGGATAATGATATCCACAAAAAGGAGTCATTCCAGGACGATATTCTTTGGGGAGTATGAGTGTTTTGGAGCTGGAGCAAACTACACAAACAGAGCTTCTTATGGGAAACTACTGACGAAGGATGAGGCAGCACCTTACGTTGATGTTTCCTACATCGATGGAAATCAGTGGCTTAATCTGTAGAATAAATTATCCAGCTTTTCTGATGATGGCAAGCACCAAGATTTCGTTCGGACTCATTGACATTGCTTAGTAATAATAGACAACATCCACAGTAATGTGCTAATTTTGATACACATCAAGTCACAGAAAGATTACAAAGAACGATTGCCATAAACATAATAAAATAACTAGCTCAGAACTTCAATGTTTTGTCTTTTGTACTTTAACTAGAAGACGGTTTTCGAACAATCAGATCCAGTTCAGCAATTCTTTCTTCTGGTCACTACCAGACGAGTTACAGTAACCATTATTTTGTGACTACTACTTGCTAATGGATAAGCTAAACCAATACTACAACCCAGTGAAGCTGATCCAAGTAGTATTTCCCTTCGCAATCACTTGGGCATGAATGGCAATAAAGTCTCTAAGAAAATGGATCAACACAAGAAAATCGATCAATAAGCCACAAGAAAATCGATCAACACTCTTTTGACGTTTCAGCAAAAGTTTCAGTTTAAGCAAATCGATCAACTCGAAACAAGAAAAACAAAAAATGACTGACGTGAAGAAGATGGAGAAGATGGAGAAAAACAAAAAATGACTGACGCGTACCTGCCAGTTGGTTCGGTGGAGAAGATGGAGGCGTGAAGTTGTGAACGATGGGCTGATGGCTGAAGGCGACGCTGGGCGGCTGGGGAATGGATTGAGGAAGAATTGAATTAGTTATTAGGGTTTGTATGTATATATATATAATGGCAAAATTGTAATTAATATATAACGGGTAAACGGGTAAACGGGTATGGGGGGTGGTATCCCCATACCCGCCCCATACCCGACGGGTATTTTAGTTAACCCCCCATACCCGCCCCACGGGTAAAAATTTGCTCCCCGTACCCGTCCCCGTTCGGGTAATTTTATCGGGTACCCATCGGGTTCAGGTACAATTGCCATCCCTAATTATGATCGTAACAAAAAGAGTTCCCAAAGAAAGTTGAACTTTAAGGTAATTTTTCCATCCAATCATTATTGACCAACACCTTCGCCAGCTTTTTCCTAATTGTCTAGCTTCATTTTTGTTTGTTATCTTAAATGAAGCAATGTCCTCTATATCTAGGATTTATGACTCTCATATTTTATGTCGAGTATAACAAGCCCTAAAAGCATTAATCAACATTTGTATTAGGTTGAACAAGATCAATGCGATATGAAAAATTAACTAGTGCTAACATTAAATCCAACATGGTAATATGATAAAAAATTATTCAACATTGATATATAACAATTGACACAACAAAAGAAAGTCAATAATTATTAAGTAATTATGAAAATCAACCCATCAATTGTTCATCTTTTAGTATTACTCTACAATAGATAAAAAATTTATGAAATATATAAATTCCTATCATATAAAACTAATAAATATATTTTAATGATTAATAAGCTATAATAAATTAATATTTAATAATTATTTATTATTTATTAAATATTAGATATTATTATATTATTTAATATGATCAACAAGATATAAATATGATAAGTAAATCTAACAACAAAAATTTAGAATTTTATTTATTAATAGAAAAATTCAATCAATTTAACATTAATTACTTATAGAAAATAAATTATAAATGAAAATTTAGTTTACGATTATTTCAAATTAACATGTTGTTAATAAATAAATTAATATTAAATATCAAAATTTTCTTATTTATTTTTTTGTCACAAGTAACATGATATAAATAAATAATTAATTACTTGCTACTTAATTCTGCTACTTATTAATTATTATATGATAAAATAAATTTAATAAAAACTTATATTAAATAAATATATTACTAATTAATAATATGATACTATTTTTTTAATAAAATAAAATAAAAATAAAAATTTAATTTAGTATATTAATTAATATATTATTAATGAAATAATTTAATATCTCATGTCAAATATTTGCTTATTTACTTTTTTATAAGTTACGAAATATAAATATAATTACCTAATTCATATTATTATAGAGGTTGGATAATTTTAACCTAAATATAAGATTACACAGTAATAATTCTTGGAAATATTTCGCGTTCATCAGCAAGAGAGGCTTTAAACAACAACAACAACAATAATAATATTATTAATTAGAAATTTAGTTGACACATATAAGGATATTTTCAAATAACTAACATAAAGAGAAAAATAAATAAAATTAAAAAATTAAAATTAAAAAATTAAAAATGATGATAATAAGAAAAAATAAAAAGATAAAGATAAAGATAATAATAAAACCAAGAAAATTAATAACTTTAATAATAATAGTAATAAAGATAATAATACATGAGACAATAATTTTTTGCCTGGCCTAGCTTACCTCAACCCGACTTGATCTGGATTGGTTGGGCCACGGGCCAAGGGTGCTTGGCCTGAAGGAAAAGTGCAAAACGACGTCGTTTTGTAAAAAACGGTATTGCTTTGTCAAATTAAAAAAAAAGTGTAATCAAGTCTACCTGACTCGACTCGCCCATAACCTGTCTGAGTCATAAGCTGGATCAAAAGCCGCCCAGCCCATGACCATGGAAGAGGTCTTGAAGAGCATGTGAATGAAAATTAGTTGTGAAGCCTGTCATTGGAGGTATTTGACAAACAACTTATCAGTTGTTTTTTAACTTATTGACTAAAAGTTAACTTTTTGATTATCTTAAAAAGCTATTAATGTATTTAGTAAATAGCTTATTGGTTAGCTTATTTAACCTCAATAAACTGGTTTCTAAAAGTTCCATAAAAGGAGCTTTTGGAGTCAGTTATTTGCCTAATGACATTATTGCTCTCTACCTAATGACATTATTGCTCTCTACTTTACTCTCGACTTTTGCTTTGTGTATTTTTAAAGTTGACTTTTTTTTATCGTACAATTATGTCGTGAAATTTGTAAGAATATAATAAAGAGGTTAATTAAACTTTTAAATCTTTATTTAAATTTATAATATTAGTTTATATTTAAAAATACCATAATATTAAGTTTTTGAACATAAAGAGTCACGTCAAATTAATATTTTTAGTATATTGTAATTAATTAATTATAATATTTTAATAAATGAATGAATTATATTTTAATTAATTATATTAATTACAATATTTTAATTAATGAATGAATTACATTTTAATTAATTATATTTTATTTATTATAATTAATTAATATTATTAATTTAATTAATAATATTATAATTAATTAGTTGTATTTAATTAATTAGTATTTAATTTTTTTTAAAAAGTCACTATTAAAAAATAAATTCATCCTCTACTAAATAAAGAGTATAAAAAATTCTTCTAAAATAATAAGATATCAAACTTTTATTCCTATAATAATAATTAACAACAACTATTTACTTTTTATTTCTTACCTACTAATCCCTCCCCAAAACCATGAACCCAACACCCCTAAACATTGACGAGTGGGGCATTAATGTTATGAGGATGGTATTGTTATCCGCATCATCTTTCATCGAACAATCGGTGAAATCATGGACATGGGTTTGGTGAGAAATAGGTCGAACGGTTCCAAAAGTGTGGTTCTAATTTGGTGTATCTGCATCTGCTTTTACTTCTTAATCCTTCAAATGGCTTTCAAAAACTCATCTTCCCACAATCACCCAGCTGCCTCTTCTTCTTCGGGTATGCTCTTTAATTCCGAGCATTTATTATTGGTTTTTGGTATAAGAGAATTCAGTGAGCATAAACTGAAAATTCCCAGGTTTATTTAACTTTCTACCATGAATCTCGTTCTTATTTGTTACTTGAATATCTGTTTTTAAGCAGATTTCATCCGTCAGCGATCTAGGCCTAAGATGAGAACTAAGCATGCTTATTGAATACGAAGTTTCGTCCTTTCTTATGATCTGTGGGCTTAATCTTGTTCCCAGGGGTATTATAGTTAAAACCCAAATGAGAGTATTGGTTTTGGCTACAGAAATTAATGATTGTTGCTTCCTTTATTGCCTAAGTGCGGTTGCACAAGATCTTGGGTCCATAAAGAGAATTCTGGTGTAGTGTTTGTGTTTTTATAAGATGTGGATTGCTTCTGCAGGCTGAAAAGGGATATTGAATGTCAGTTTTCACATCAATGTCTAAAATCTTAATTCTTCAGTCCACTCTCAGGGTTTACTGCATCAAGTGCATATTTCTGCATTTGGTTCATTCACTCTCAAGGTTTTAGCTATGGCCTAAAACTAGTGGACTAGAAAAACAATGATGATCTGGCGATACTAATGTTAGAGGATGCTTGAATCAGATCCTTCTGTCTCAAATGGGGAGCAAAGGTCAATTTTATATGATAAAATGGAAAAGGATTTAGAGGAGCATGGAGCGAGATTTCTTCAACATGGTGAAACATCTCAATCATTATTACTCTCTGAACTTTTCACCGTTAAGGATGGGTCTTTAAGACCTGTACTTAAGGTAAACATGTGGGCAATTAAGCATAGCAAATAATCTTGTGTATTTCATGTTTCTGTGTCTTTTTAGTTTGAATGGTGCTTTGCACTTGTTTACAGGAAGCAAAGCCTCCTGTCCGGGCAAATGTGCTGTATCTAAACCCAGAATACTCTATCCCAATTGCGTGAGCACCTAGTTTCCTTTTTGTTATTCCTTTTCTGGCTTATCGATATTTTTACTGGAAATCAGCATAGCATAATTTATTTGTTACCTAACGTTGCTATTGTGATCAACATATTCCTTTTAAAAGGATATCTCTTCGTGCAATACTTTGGTAAGGCAAGTTTGTTATATTAAAACTTAACCTATAGCGTGATGAGTCTGGCAGGGGACATATAAATTAGACTGCCTGGCGCTTGCTATAGTTTGATCAATGGCATGTTAATTGCTATTTAGATATAAATCTTACACAATCATTGAGTGTAGCAATCTTTGCAAAAGCTTTTGCATCTCTTTGTTATATAATGTCAAACAAATAGTTTCCATGTTCTTATCTTAAATTTGCTTGAAGGTGTTTGTACTTTGATCAATAAGCTGAAGTCTCTACTTTTATGATTGGCTTTTAACAGAGAAGCTGTAAAGCATGTCTTTAATTCATATTTTGATAAAGGTGAGTATTATCAATAACCTTTCATGTGATTGTTGTTTGCAAGATTTAACTTGGTGGTTGCTTTGATTTATAAGAAATAACTATTCTCCATGTTCTTTATTCTTTAATTTTCATTTTTGTAGTGTTCTTACATGAATTTTGGTTTAGCTATTTGGTTTCAGAACTCTAGCTTATACCATTTTAGCATGTTTCATGCCTCGCACCATATTCTACCTGTTCCTGCCACTGAAGAAGAGGTAAAATTACAAGCCAATGCTGTGAAAGGCTTTTTAACTTTTTTCAAATGTTAAATATGAAATTTGGATGCTTTTTTTCTTGTCAGATTGAGGCTGAAGCAACTGCTGTCAAAGCTGTTGCAGAGGGCATCTGTCCGTTAAAAATTGTTTTGGATAGGGTAGTGTTGACTTCGACTGGTGTTCTCATGGGATGCTGGCAGGTTACTTTCAGTTATTTCCCTTGTTCCATGGCTGTTTTTAACCAATTTTGCTTATTTTGATCCTTGCACATATTTTTTCTGTCATGTTTGCATATAATTTGAAAAGTTTTAGCTCATGTTAGTCGCAGGAAGCAGCTTTGGTTTGAACTGACCTTTTCTAGTAAGTGGTTTATAGGATATGCATAAACTGAACCATTCACAAGGCTTTTGTACCAACAATTTTGTTTTTCGGTTGGGTAAATGAACCAAGTTATTTTTATGGAGGATAATCTTTTTAGAGCTCATAAATGGAGTATGACACAAGTCTAAAATGTTAAATAGCAAATTACCAGTATTTAATATTCCTAGGAATTGTCTTTAATAATGGTCTGAGGTATCCCTGGTGATCCACAGTCAGTTATTATCAGCTTGAAAGCTACGTAACTAGCCTAATACACTCAAATGTTCTCCTTGCTAGAGCTATAAACTTTGATTTATGTAATCTTACAATTTTGTCCTATACTATTTTTGGATTTTTGGGCTGGGAATGGAAGGGAGGGCCTAAAGTTCATCCAGTGTTTTTCTTATAAACTTAATGATCTGAGTAAACTTTGGTCTTTTTTTTGGAAAATAAGTAATTTATTCATTCAAAAAAGGTGGACATTACCAAGAGAAATGAAATTCATCCCCAAAAACTGGAGTATAACAGAATAGTAAACTACATATTAAGATCACATGTGAAGCATTGCTAATTCTAAGAGAAGCTATTAATCAAGTAGAGATGAGTGTCGCAATCTTCAATCTAAACTTAATAGTAGCTTCTCTCATCAATCAAGTTAGCTTGAACCACCACTCCATTTGTTAATGTTTACTAGAAATTATTTTCCCTGTTCTCCAACATCATAGAATGATTATGATACTGAATTTGATGGGTCAATAACTTGAGCATCACCATTTGCATGATAAGTTCTTCATCTAGCATCCAATTTTGCACTTATTAATGTACAGATGGAAATAATAGTCTTGAAGCTTTGATGACGAAGGCAATGTTTTGTTCTCTTTCTTAGGTTATCTCTGGAACTGATCCCATTTCAATTCGTGTTAAACTGAGGGCTGCACTTCCACATGCCCCAGAAAAGCAACTTGTAAGAGTCGTGTGAACTTCCTTTCTTGTCTGAACTACTTAAGAGTTGCTATAAAATCCATTTTCTGATATTGTTGCAGAGATTAAATAGAGTTCTGGTTGCTTAGGGTTGAAAAAGAACTGCTAGGAGTTGGGGTGTATCAAAGTAAATAGAAAATTTTCAATAAGAAAATGTGTCAAACTCATTTTTCTCACTCGTGTTAAATGAAAATTTCTTCTACTTTTTCCCCTGGAAATGTTTCATTCTGAAGAAGCCTTCTGAAGTGCATTATTAAATTTGGTCTTGAGACTCTCCAGTCCACCTATGCCTGCGGTTCATCTGCATTTTAGGAAGTTAATCATGCTGCGTAAGGAAAACAGATCTTTTGTATTCACGTCCTTGATGCTTCATTTGATGATGCAGTATGATGCTGCTATTCTTCATACTTCATTTGCAAGGTTACTGGGTCCCCCTAAAGCTGCCTCCATGGTAATTATTGTAACTCTATCATCAGTTGGTATAATTTAATCTTTGGTGCTTGCTTTCACGTATAATATTCACATTAATTCCAAAAGTTGGTTGGTTTTGGAACCCAACGCATACTTTGGGATGATAATTATGTTACAAAGTCCATTGTTACAAGAGAACCTTCATCAGTTCAGAATTGTTCCCTATTGCTGTACTGGGGCATGGCCTTTTTGTTCATACAAGTTAACTTGTTTCAGTGGCTGCTTTTGATGCAGGAGCAATCCAATCAACTCCAATTTTTCCAGGAACTAGTTTCCCGCCTGAATGACAAAATCCGTGGATTTGAGGTATTAATACACACGTAACAAACTAACATAAAAAACACATAACAACTTGTCGACATATAAATGTGCTCCTTTGGGTTGTTGATGTCATTTAGGCATTCGTTTCTGAGCTCTGGTATGTGGAGGAATACGATGTTTTGGCTCTTGCACTGGATGGAAGACTGAACGTCCGCAGGTTTCAACTTGGCTGCAACAGAGCCTGAAGATATATGAGAATGAAACTAGAAACAGATTCCAAAACAAATGGCTTCATAGGTCGGATTCCACATGGTTTACATTCTTCAAAAGGATTTGAGGTTCATTTGGTTAGCCATCTTACATCCTGTATCATAATCACAAATTGGCTGTGGAGAACAGATACTGCAATTTTGTTCAAGTTAACGTCCAAAGAGCCTCCGCAGTTACCGTTAGTATTTGCCGCAAGAGCAATTTGGATGAACTAATTCGAGTCTTAGCATGAGTGGGATTAATGGTACTAATATTGGACAAGCGTACAATCAGCCCTAGAACTTCTTGATTTTTTGTGTACGCTATTTCAAGTTGTACTTACATTCTGAATTATGGAAACACTTTTAACATATTTGAAATTAATTATTGTGATGAAAATTAGTTATAGCATCACGTGTTCGTCTTCTTGTCATACAGTTTTAGAGCTTTTTGTTCGCTTTACGAAGTATGCTTGTTATGCATAGTTTTCAATCGTTAGAAAATGCTGCTAAAATACAGTGGGTTCAACAGTAGGTGCTGAAATTTGTTTTCAACTGATTGATTGCGAAGTGAGTGAAAAGCACTTCTTTACTTTCAAGTGACTCCTCGAGTTTGTAGATGCTTCAGATGTCTTGGATTGAAAAGGGTGAAAGCGAGGGGAACTTCTGTTCCCTCCCGTGAAAAGGCTTGGGAACAGGGAGAATATAGTACGGGGAACAGAAGATCTGTCCAGTGGAAAACACTTCCCTAGTCTCAACTCATTGACCAATTTCTTGCGCATGCAAATGTTCTTATTGCCGTCCTCTATTGTTTCCGTTTATCAATTGCAGTCTTTTCCTTTTGTATGAAAAGGGCTTCCAGATCTTGATGTTGGAGATTGAGATGAACTGTCTTTAACTTATTTCCAGAACTAGCTTAGCCAAAAATGTGACTAAGCAATGCAGACTTTGAAGGACTTGATTGGATAGAAAGATTGTGTCAAAAGGATAGTTTATTTCTCTTGTCTGAATCTTATCAACTATTTCATATTCACGTTTCTCTAGCAACTACCTTCTTCTAACTCAATTTATCGACGAGTAGGAATATCCAAATAAATTTGTTTATTACTTAAGAAGCTAAGCTGTCATGATACATCAATATCAGGTGGTTCCGCTGTTGAAAGGAATGAAAAGGGATGAAAATTCTGGGCTTGGAAGTTAGGTTGAAGAACTGCAATCTGAGGAGCCACCAGAATATGCCTGCAAGCTTATCCCTTGAGTTCTTCTCATGTGAACAAAACAAAATGCTAGATAGATATCCTACAGCACCACATTGCTTACGAATAGTAAAGAAAGTGCAGTTTACTGGTAATACCAGGGGCTGAGGCCCCAGTTTTCCTTTGAATTTTAGTTTACTTTTGTTTTTGGTTGATGGTGACTCAGAAATCATCAAAAAAGACTTGCTACGATGAATCCCAAAATTTCCCTTTTTCTTTGTGTTGCTTAGCAGCAAAGATCCATAATTTTCAGATGGCTCATTGGTTATATAATACAAATTAAAACAAAGACTATCCTAATCGCAACATATGAAACTGAATAGTCTTTATGCCTGGCTACCCAAAAAAAAAAAAAAAGAGTAAGGCTCTTTGCCCTTAACCTAATATGAGTAGTATGTACCTATTTTTCTTCCATCTTCGAAGACTATTATGTATTCAGTTCTTTTACCAAAAAAGGGACGACATTGCATAATTAATACTGTAATAGTGATTCAATTTTTAAAATTTTATTTACCAATTAAGATTTACCATCAGTCCACCCATTCCCTATATGGCGCGTGTTTGTCACTGGAGGGAAATTTTAATTTCATATCCTAACTGTGGGCCACCATTGGCATTAGGTGAAAAGTGAAAACAATCACTGTGACGAGAGATCCAATTTCCTGATCCGAGCAAGGCGCAGGTTCCAAAGTTTCTTACATTACAACGGACCTGTCTACTCC
>JAOTAX010000006.1:29959636-29974894 GCA_025629825.1 Erythroxylum guanchezii
TTTTGATTAAAAAAACTTAATTTCACAACTTCTTTGACAACTAATTATATTTTAGTATTTATGAATTGTGATTTATAGATGATATAATAGATTTTGTTACGTATATGATTAGGAAAAAGTGAAAAAGAAAAATTGGCTAGGAGTCAGGTCAAATGTCAACCACACTCCAACTCCAAGGCCTTTGTAACGATACGACATGAGATTGTAAGTTATTATCTTTTTAATTATATTTTACCTTGATTGACGTTTCAAAATTTATAATAAATATTACTAGTAATATATTTCTATACAACAGAGTGACAGAGATGGAGAAGAGTGTGACCGGATGAAGCTATGGTATCACACTTATTATAATGAAAGTAAAGATTAATGGGCAACTGTCGAATGCAAAGAAAAATGGGTGTACATAGTTCGTTTACAAATATTTCTTAAATGAGAATGTGTATGTAATTAATTCTTAATTTTTCAGGAATTAATGTGTCATGAATTGACACATTCAATAAAACAAGGTCGTCCGATGATAATGGATGAAGTGTGCGACAAAGTCTTGGGAACTAGATCAGATTATGTTGTTGGCATAGGAATTGGGCCTCGAGTACAAGGGAAGACCTTGGTCAGAAAGAGACTTCAAGACGAATTAGAGGAGTCAAAGAGGGCTAATTAGGGGTTATAGTCTTAAGTCGATCATTTGACTAAATAGTTTAAAGAAATGCAGGATCGATTAACTACCATAGTTGAGCATCAAAAAAAGGTTTTGGAACTTTTATGTGCTACACATAATGTTCGTTTAGATTAGATATGCACTCATATTAATATATTAAACACTTATGACGTATTCTTTTTATTAATTACTGTATTATGACATATTTGAGAATTGCAATTAAATAATAAATTGTCTTGGCGTATTAAATTATTATTATACATGAATAATTATTAAAAATTAATGATATACTCAAAAAATGTAGAATTATTAAATAAATAAATTTCATAAATAATATTGAATAGTTATTAAATAAATAAAATTTTAAAAATTTTAATTATTATATTAACAAATAATTAAATTTTAATTATTTTCAGAAAATTGAAACAAAATAAAAGAAAAATATTTACTACAATTGAAAATTATTAAATTAAATTTATTTCATGAATAATGAAAAAATTAAAATAATAATTAAAATTGAATAATTATTATATTCTTATTATTTTCAGATAAATGAAAACAAAGAAAAAATAAAATTAATATTGAATAATTATTAAATATTAATTATTTTTGGATAAATGAAAAAATAATTATTAAAATTGAAAATTATTAAAATAAAATTATTTTCGGCAAAATTAAAACAAATAAATTTCTTACAATCCGCGACGTTTAGAAAACAAACGTTGCAGATTATACCTATTCTGCGATGTTTTTGAAATGTCGCCGATTAGGTTTCTTCTAGGACGTTTTTTAAAACTATCGCGGAAACTCATACAATCGACGACGCTTTCATAAAACATCGCCCAATATCTTATCTTTTGGTGATGTTTTCTACAACGTTGCCGATTGTCAGGGTTTTCTGCAACATTTTATAAAAAACGTTGCGGAAATCTTTTGCCTACACCATCTTCTGCGGTGTTTTTTGTGACGTTTTTAAAAACCTTCTGTGACGTTTTTCAACCTTTGCAAAAGGGGTTCTTTTCTTGTAGTGTGCATCTAAGCTTGGCAATGATCACACTGATGCTCATCACAACACTCTTGTTTTTCATCATTAGCACCTTCTGAAAGCAAAGCGTCCTAATGGCATTACTGTTTGTATTAAGTTTTATTAGCAAACCTGATCTACATGATACGTATGAGGAGTCATAAGGTGTTCCACGTTTTATGGAGAGATAAGGAAGATTAAGTTCGTTCAAATATCACGTAGCAAACCTGTTCTACATGATACGTATTAGGAGTCATAAGGTGTTCCACGTTTTATGGAGAGATAAGGAAGATTATGTTCATTCAAATATCACCTATCTCTTAAAGGAATATAGTTGGTTTCAAGGACTCCTAAAGAATAACAACTTCCTATGTAAATGGTAGTCCAATAGATAAAGGAAGCTCCTCCTATTTGACAGCACATTCACAGCAACAGATTAACAGTAAACTGTTATCAAGAGCTGCGGATTTTGAGGAAGTTTATCATTATCTTTGTGGAAGTTTATCATTATCTTTCCCTAGTTTTGTATTATTCGTAGGCTATATTAATAGCCTTTGTATCTTTGAAATAAGTAAGAAAGAACAGAGTATTTTTTTTCAAGAACAATTCTATTTTTCTTCTTGGTATCAGAGACAGAACATTTCTGCCTTACATCATGACTTCTCTATCCTTGAATGTTGGAAACTTTGTTACCTTAAAACTCACCTTATCAAAGTACCCGCTGTGGAGAGAACAGGTTTTAGGATTAGCTAAAAGCCAAGATTTAATTTCTCATCTTACCAATGAAATCCATATTCCTCCAAAATTTGCTTCTCAAAACTCAGATAACACAAACACAAATATCCCATCCACATTAATAAAAGAATTTGTCGATTGGCAACCGGCTTCTTAGGCGTTGGATCATCGGAACTCTTTCTGAAGAAACTCTTGGAATTGTCATCGGGTTAGACACAACACTTGCAGTCTGGGAAGCCCTCAAAGAAGCTTATGCTCAAGACTCTCAAGAACGAGAATTTACTCTTAGACAACAATTAACATATCTGCGCAAAGATGACAACAAGTCTATTGCAGAGCATATACGAGTCTTCAAAGGTTTGTGTGATAACCTTGCTGCCATTGGTAAACCTATACCTGATAAAGAAAAGGTTTCTTGTCTTCTCACCAACCTTGGACCATTATATGAAAATTTCACCACAACAATGCTCAAACCTCCAAGACCAACCTACACATAACTGATCTCACAATTACAAAATCTTGATCATCGTCGTAATTGGTTATCACATCATTCTGATGTTCCTTCTTCTCATAACATCTCCCATTTGGCCTTTTATGGACAACAACAAAACTAAACACAAAACCATATGTCAAGGAATCAAGACAACATTTTCACACCCTCAAGTCATGGATTTTCTGCATAACAACGCAGAAATCAATCACAACGCTATTCAGGTAATCATAACACACAACAACGCAGACCACCACCACCTGGACAACGACGAATGACTGCTGCAGAAAGAGATCTATATCGTGACACAATCTGTCAATATTGTGGTAAATCTGATCATATTGCAAAAATCTACTGGTGGATACCCAAAAAGACAAATCAAAACGATGAACTCCCACAAGCTCTTGCCGCACTTACACTAGACAACTCTGTCATTGACACAGAGTGGACTTTAGATACTGGAGCATTAAATCATATGACTAGACAACAAGGTATGTTAACAAATGTTCATCAATATAATGGAACGGACTCCATTATTATTAGAGATGGCTCTTCCTTACCAATGACAGGTATTGGAAATACTTCTATTAAACGAAAGGACAATATTTTACCTCTTCATCACGTTCTTTTAGTACCAAACCTAAAGAAAAATTTGCTTTTTGTAAGTCAACTCACCTCTCAATTTCCTTTTAATTGTGAATTTTCTAACGATAGTTTTTGTGTAAAGGAACGGAACACAGGTCATCCTCTCATGATAGGAAAACGGAAGGGTAACTTATATGTCTTGTCCAATGAACCAGAGGCACATTATTCCTATTGATTCAAATCTGGCACCACAGATATTTGGCACCAACGTTTAGGCCATCCTTAATTTTCTACAGTTCAGGTATTAAAGAATAAAGGATTGATTGAAGTTGTAGACTCTCAAAAAAGGATCATTTATATGATAGTTGTCAATTAGGCAAATTAAATAAACTTCCGTTTAGTTCTTATGCGCATTCTAGTTCTAATGTTTTTGATAAAATACATTATGACCTATGGGGACCTGCTCCAGTTTTATCTATTGGCAAATTTCGATTCTATGCATGTATAGTAGATGATTTTTCTAAATACACTTGGATCATTCCTTTAAGAAATAAATCTGATTTCTTTGCTGTCTATGTAGCATTTGAACAATATGTTAAGCATCAATTCAATAAAAAGATCAAAATCTTTCACTCGGATGGTGGAGGAGAGTTTTTTAATTCTCGATTATCATCTCTATACTCACGAACAAACAGGTATGGTTGAGCGACGCCACCGTATTATTCATGAACTAGGTATGACAATGTTATTTCATAGTCATGTAACTTTATATTTATGGGTTGAATCTTTTTCCACTGTTGTTTTTCTTCTTAATCGTTTACCTTCCTCCTCTCTTCACTTTGAAACTCCATATTTCATGTTACATGGGACTCATCCTGATTATACTTCTTTGCGAGTGTTTGGTTCCAAGTGTTTTCCATATACATGGGATACCAAAACAAATAAATTTGATCCAAAATCAGTTTTATGTGTTTTTGTCAATTACAGTGACAAACATAAAGGATATAAATGCTTTCACCCTCCTAGTCGCAAGTTTCTTATTTCTCGACATATTGTCTTTGATGAAGCTATTTTTCCATTTAAATCATCTCTATCATCTACTTCAGTTGCTCATGTTCATCAAATTTTTTACTCTTGGCTACCTTCTTCTTTTGACCCAGGTACTCCTTCATAGGAATCTATCCTGTTACCTCCTTCTCATACCCCTCTACCCACTCCTGATATTATGACACCATTACCTTCTCCTGTCATTGAATCTCCTTTCTCCTGCCCCACAATTACCACTTCCCCTGACTCTCATCATTATTCCTTACCTTCTGGTGATCCATTTCCATCCACTGTTAAGCCTATTACATCTGATTCTATGTCCATTATTGTTGCCTC
Organism: Erythroxylum guanchezii; assembly: GCA_025629825.1. Taxonomy (NCBI): domain Eukaryota; kingdom Viridiplantae; phylum Streptophyta; class Magnoliopsida; order Malpighiales; family Erythroxylaceae; genus Erythroxylum; species Erythroxylum guanchezii. The sequence continues at coordinate 29,964,515 of JAOTAX010000006.1, forward strand.
CGACTCACAGTCACAACCAGTCTCTATTCATCATTCTATGACTACCCGGACTCAAGGTGGAGTTGTCAAACCAAATCCTAAATATGCTTTAATTGTTGACTCCTCTCACACTATGCCTCGTGAGCCAAGGACAATTAAAACAGCTTTGTCCCATCCAGGATGGAAAACTGCAATGTTTGAAGAACTTGCTGCTCTTCATCAAAATAAAACCTGGAAACTTGTTCCACATGCTTCCGACATGCATGTAATTGGCTCGAAATGGATCTTCAAGACTAAGCTTAAATCTGATGGCTCCTTGGATCGGCTTAAGGCTTGCCTAGTTGCTAAAGGTTATCTTCAGATTAATGGTGTTGATTAGACATAAACGTTTTCTCCTATTGTACGTCCAAGTACAATTTGTATAATTTTAACTGTTGCTCTTGTCAAGCATTGGCCCATTCGTCAATTGGATGTAAAAAATGCATTCTTACATGGTTCTATTGTTGAAGATATATACATGGAACAACCCCCAGGTATGGCTCACTCTCAATTTCTGAATCATGTTTGTAAGCTTCAATGTGCTCTTTATGGACTTAAACAGGCACCCCATGCTTGGTTTGACAGACTCAGTGATTTTCTTCTTTCTTGTGGTTTCTTTTGTAGTCTTGCTGATCCTTCTCTTTTTATTTGTCATTCTGAACAGGGTATTCTTGTTTTACTTTTATATGTTCATGGTATGCTTCTTACAGGATCTTCCACTGAGCTTGTCACTTCCTTTATTCAAACCTTAAGCCCTGAATTTTCCATGAAGGATCTTGGACCAGTTCATCACTCTTTTGGAGTTGAGATCTCTCCCATGTCAAAAGGCTTACATCTTTCTTAGTCACACTATGCTCTTACCATTCTTGAACAATCCAACATGGTAGATTGCAAACCTATGCCTACTCCTTTGGATGTTAAGCTAAAACTACCTGAACCTGCAACTCCTCTTGTGGATCCTAGTTTTTATCGTGGACTTGTTGGAGCTCTTCAGTATCTCACTCTTACCCAACCAGATTTATCTTATAGTGTCAACTATGTTTCACAATTCATGCATACTCCCACGGTTAGGCACATGAAATTGGTTCATCGTATTCTTCGGTATCTTAAAGGCACACTTTCTACCGGTCTTCATCTTACTTCACAGACTACACTTACACTATCTGCTTTTTCTGATGCTAATTGGGCGAGTTGCCCGACCACAAGACGTTCCACAACTGGGTACTGCACATTTCTTGGTTTTAATATCATCTCATGGTGTACAAAGAAGCAACACACTATCTCTCGCTCTAGTACTGAAGCTGAATATCGCGCTATGGCTAATATTGTTGCTGAGCTTACCTGGCTCACTTACATTCTCAGTGATCTACATATTCCACTTTCATCTTTGCCAACTCTTTAATGTGATAATATCAGTGTTTTATACATGACCATTAATCCCGTTTTTCATGCTCAAAGTAAACATATCGAATTGGACTACCATTTTGTACGTGAACGCGTTGCTCTTGGGCTACTTGTCACTAAGTATATTCCTTCCACTCACCAGGTTGCTGATCTCTTTACAAAATCTGTTACAAAAGCTGATCTTTCTTACTTCTGCTCCAAACTGTGCCTTCATCCCCCGGCTCAGTTTGCTGGAGGGCATTAGCAAACTTGTTCTACATAATACGTATGAGGAGTCATAAGGTGTTCCACATTTTATGGAGAGATAAGGAAGATTAAGTTCATTCAAATATCATGTCTCTCTATAAGGAAGATTAAGTTCATTCAAATATCACGTAGCAAACCTGTTCTACATTATATGTATTAGGAGTCATAAGATGTTCCACGTTTTATGGAGAGATAAGGAAGATTATGTTCATTCAAATATCACGTATCTTTTAAAGGAATATAATTGGTTCCAAGGACTCCGAAAGAGTAACAACTTCCTATGTAAATGGTAGTTTAATAGATAAAGGAAGCTCTTCCTATTTGACAACACATTCATAGCAATAGATTAACAGTAAAGTGTTATCAAGAGTTGCAGATTTTGTGGAAGTTTATCATTATCTTTGTGGAAGTTTATCATTTTCTTTCCCTAGTTTTGTATTAGCCGTAGGCTATATTAATAGCCTTTGTATCTTTGAAATAAGTAAGCAAGAACAGAGTTTTTTTTTCAAGAACAATTTTATTTTCCTTCTCAATTCTATTTTTCTTCTAGTTTTTGGATCGGTCGAGTTGGCTAACGGAGGGAGAAGGGTCTATTCTTAGGTTGAAGACAACTTTAGCAATACAGTTATATAAAATTGGATTTGTATGTCGTCGGGCCTTTTAATTAAATATTCTTCTATTTTCTCAAAAAATAAATATTCTACTTCTTGTTTTTAAATTTATTTATTTATTTTTTTCCCTTTTCCTTTGTTCTATCCAAAGAAAAATAACAATAACATTAAAATATAAAAAATGTGTATTTTTAAAAATAATTATTAAATTTAAAAATTATTAAATTAAAATGATTTTTGAAAAGTGGAAAAAATAATAATGGAATGTTTAAAATTAATGATATGCTAAAAAATTGAAGAATTATTAAATAAATAAAATTCATAAATAATATTGAATAGTTATTAAACAAATAAGATTTAAAAAATGTGATTTAAAAATTTATTAAAATTGAAAAATTATTAAATTTAAATTATTTTCAAAAAATTAAAAATTAAAAATTAAAAGAAAATAACTATATTTGCGAAACGTCACGGAAAGTCGATATGTAACCTTCCGTGATGTTTCCTAAAAATGTCGCAGAAAGACTAACCTTTCTATGAAGTTTTTCAAAACGTTGCGGAATGTTATTGTTTTCTATGATGTTTTACAAAAAACTTCACAAAAACCTTTTGGCTACACCACATTCTGCGACGTTTTTTATAACTTTTTTTAAAACATCGTGGAATGTATTCTGCGACATTTTTTTAGATTCTATGACGTTTTTAAAATGTCGTTAATTGTATTATTTTCTTGTAACAGGAAGACGTTAATTGCCTCTCAATGATAGACTCTCGTGAAGGCCTCAGTGGATTAGCGCTCGTTTTAGCTTCCGAAAGCTCATTTAAGATCATGGAACCAAAATAAGGTATTTTCCGCCTTTCTTCATTTTTTTCCTTTTATGTTCAAATTGAGATGCGTAACTAAGGCTCCTATTACGCATACAGACTTGTATAAAAGCCTAATCAAAAGTAAACCTGTATAAAAGTAGGGTCTATATGAGTTCTTTATTTTATAACATCAATCTTAACATTTCATATTGCTGCATCATATGCAAGAGTAGTCCAATTATTCAGTGAAAAAAACGAAGGGGCTTAATTATTTCATAAACTATCCGCAAATTTCCTTGGCACCAATAAAATAAAATCAAGCAAAACCGAAATAGTAAAGACACCAAAAATTTGGTAACGCAGTTCAGCACACCTTGCCTACCTCTGCGGGGCCCTCACCCAGCTTAATCACTTTCACGAAAGTACAATAGCTTTACCCAAGGCTTTACTGAGTAGACATCACTCACCCCTTGACACTATCCCTCAACCTCACTTCCCGTGAAAGAATTTCATACCCAATAGTACGACCGTCTCATACTAACCTCAACAGAGGATTTTCTCAACAGTATTCAATAATAAAGATAATTAAATAAACAACTTAAGTGATTAAAATAACAAAGAGCAAAACTAAATACACTTGAGATAGACAAGAACAACTTCCCGATGAGTTCCACTCCACTGAAATAAATTTGGAAGTCGTCGCAATAACAATCAATCCAACTTTAACTGCTTCAATTAAACCATATAGAAGAATAGATAATAGATGAAGATCCACGATGTTTTTCTCACAAAACATGTGCACAATCCCAGATAAACAGATCTGGAAAAATTAACACACTAGCCCACAATATTTGCAATCCCCCGAAGACATATATATTCAGCTGTATTTTTCAATAGCAATTAACCCACACAGTACCGTCGTTGTTGCACCTTCATATAAGATTAACTCTGTTGCTTCACTTATCAATAATATTTCACAAACAAGTAACCCCACAGTAACCCACTCACAAAACAAATTCCTTCTTCTCCTATATATTCTTCAATCTTCAATTTACACCCACCAGAAGCAAAGCAAGTCTACCATCATAGTTTCAATAGTGAAATTGAAATAAAAATCGTGTGGACGGTAATCCCTCAATGTTCAAAGCATATATGCTTTATCTATATATTTTCCAGAAATAAGTGAGGCCTATTACACCGTAGATCCAAACCATAGTGAATCCAAATCTGCTATTAATAAAGATATCCACGATCCTAACCAAAAAAAAAAAAATCCCCTTATCTTTTTTATCCACACAATCCACGCAGACTACTCTTTATATATGCTCAAAATGAGACACAATATTCAGCTCATACAAATACCAAGTGCGCAGTATACCTACGGATTTTTTTCAACTTCCATGTACTACTAAATTCCTTCCATAATTAGGAGATATACACTTATATGAAAAATCTTCAAAGATTTAGAATCCACCGTAAATAGGATGTGTGTTTTTAAAAAAGATTCCTTCTATGATAGAAATATGTAGCAACACACCTTTTGAACTTCTACCGTAGATGCAATCTCATATTCTAATTATCTTATATGTCCAATTTAAAATGCCAAAACCAAACAAAGAATATATAAAATATTTTCTGACATTTAGTACAAATTCTTTGCAGGCAACGGGCTAGAACATTCATAAAAAATGTTTAACTATATCCTTTATGGATGAGTATATACCCACCACTCCGACCACTAAACCAAAAAGTATTATAAACCAAATTATCACAGCTTCGAATGTCCATTTCCGGTAAGGCTCAAAGATTTTCAGGTAACTGGAACATGGCAACAGAATGGGCACGGTAACAATGAGAATTGATCCAATGAGAGCCACGAGCAATGTGAAGAAAGGAAATCCTAAGGCCACCACTAGCGTGCTAATCAAGAGTCCAGTCCTTAAAAGAATGCTTGTGAACTTGGTTTTGTATTTACGAGGCAGTCAATTTTCAACGACAGTAGGTATAGGTTAGAATATTAGAGCAAATTTTGTTATAGAAGCAACTAATATAGTGTATATTGCAATTTGGGAGCTAACTTTCCTTGTTGGTAAGCTTAATGTCACTTATGACTGTACATTTTCCCGCAACATTAAGTAGCCAATGACTGCCATGGAAATGTAGCTTGAAGTAGCCAGAGCAAAGCAAAGTATCAAGACTATAAAAAAAAAGTTAAATCAAGACAACGAATTAGGTTAAGTTGAATAGTGCCACATCGTAGATTGTGATATAGTATTGTTGCCAACCAATATCATCCGTCGTCATGTCCCAATTCTAAACTTGAATTTTTACATATAATTCAGAGCATTAACTTAAGTATATACGCATGCATGTTTAGAATTGGGACATGACGTCAGATGATGTAGGTTAAATGAAACAAAGAATTAATTCTAGATATATTTCATTTCAAAACTAACAATAGTCAACTAACTGGAACGTTACAAAAACAGACAAATAATTATATATTTGTAAGCACTGATGATCAATCACCTAAGAAAATCGATTCTTTTCTTTCATGAATGAGTATAAATTTGGAAAAATTGGATGAGCACCAAAGCAGAAGGCATACAAGCTAACTGCAGTTGGCACTCCACCAATGTCAAATAGCTTCCCTTTGTTAGAAAATCCTATACCGTCTACCGCACCAACCTAGAGAATGGAAAAAATGATAATCATAGACGACAAAACCCCTGTGGCTGAGACAGAGGACTGCATGCTAAAGTCTTTCAACCACATGGTAGGAAAGATTCCAAGGACTGAAATTATGGTGAAAATTTTTTTTCCTTCAACCGTGTGCTCATGAGCCTTGAAGCCCATGAGGAAATAACTTGTGCAAGTTATCACCTTCCAGTATTACAAATCCTGTTGGCACTAGGTAGACTTCCACAAATTGGAAAATTGATATGAGAATCCTACCTCTTCAACCAAATGCGTAAGAACCTATGACAAAATAGGTTTTGATTGATGGGTAAGAGTCCACACATCATTGTAATAACAACCCAGTATAGCAAAATACCATTGCCATTATTATCAGAAAGGCAAGGCTTAACCAGCCAGCTTGTGCGAGAGTGTATGGAATGGTTATTAGTCCAATTCCTGTAAAACCATACAATCCCATGTCACCATAAATGTTGAAGCTTGAAGCTACAAAACGAATTAAGGAAACTACGAAACTATATTCATTGATATATAGATTGGAAAAGTAACCTGTCAAAGCATTGAGTCCATTGAACCAAGTCTTGAAGAAACTTGCTCCTTCTTCAGTGTTTGAAGAAACTATGTCCTTTAACTTTTCAGTAAAGGCCTTGATGAAGTTTAACTCCATCAAAGTTATTCTCTGAGGGCGGCGTGACACTTCTTAGGCCATCAACTATCAATTTGATGAGCTTTCTCAGTAATAACTAAATTAAACAGAAGATATTTGTCATCCAACAAAAAGACTTAATATGTTGGGGTCAATCTTTTTAAACTAAAATAAGCTCATAATTTTTGTATTGTTAGTGTAGATAACAAAAATTACAGAAATTACGCCACATTTTGTGGACAGGAGTATTAATGGAAACATAAATGCAATTGAAAACCTTTATATAACTTTGGCAAAGATTCACTTCCTTAAGCAATTTTCAAATTATGCATCTTTCTGAATATGTAAGCAAAGAAAAAATAACTCAAAATGTGTAAGCATATAGCTCAGATTGAAATTTAGCTAAGCATATCACCAAGCATATGAACTAACACTTAGGCCTTTCATCACATTGACCAACCTTTCACAACATTTATAGTTAACCAATAACAAATGGAAAGACTCATATCTCACATAAACAAAAACAAAATCAACTAATCTATACAAACAAAAGTAGAGAGCAGTACAATCTCCAAACTTCAAGCCTCTAAACAAGCAACAAGATGTAATTTTTGCATGAGTATAAGCAATACTAATGTTTCAAAGCAACCAAAACATCGAAACAAAGAAACGGAATCCAACAAATTGATGAAGAAGAAATCGAAAGACAAAACTTTAAAGGAGTGAACAAACTAGGTTGAAAATTGTCTTTTGAAGCTTGAGACTAGGATCATTAATCTGGGTTGACAAGCATAAATGAATTGTTGACATGGTTTTCTCTCCAAACCTGTGAATATGTATATATGTATTGTGCCTGATATCAACAAGTAAGTGGGGAGCGATCAAGCATTGTTATGGGAATTTGGGACTTAGGACATAACTGGGTTGGAACACCCTCTATTTAATCTAGTCCACACATTTGTGTAAACCCTACATATACTAGGGAATGAAATTTAATAGAATAGAGTTGGAACTAGTTAACTGGAACAAAGGATCTGATTCCACTTAACTTCAATATACATTTAAGAGGAAATTTGTTAGGACAAAACGTGTCCAATTGTTTTTTATTTTTGAGATCTAACTATCCATTAAATTAATAAATTGAACATTCTCATGATGATTGCATAAAATGTCAAATGTTTGTTATAAACTTATTTTCATCCGCAAAAAAATAGAAAAGAAATTCAATTTTTTGAACAATATATTTAAAAATAATCTCTTTTCATGATTCAAGAGAGAGACCTTAATTTATAAATTTATTTTCACTAAATGAAGATAAGTGAATGAAGTTTATAACATAAATAGAGTGATATAAAAAATATAAATGTAAAAAATTGTATCTAATATTAAAATATAAATTTTTTCTGCACGTTAACAATTAGAAGTATTGAAATATTGACATAGTTATTCAAATTTTGAATATAATTCTCATAATTTTAATTGATATCTTCAACATATGATTTAATCTTTACAAAAAGAGTTTAAATATTTTAATGTAAAAAAGACAAGTTTATTATTAACAAAATATAAGATTATATTTAAAAACTGACACAATTTGTTTGCAAATTCAATGTTAATTTCAAGTTATATAAGAAAATAGAGTTTAACAACTTTTAACTCAAACTACTTCATTATTTGCTTTGATAATAAGAATCAAAAACCTAATTTATATGAGATATGGAATAATTATTAAATGTTATGTAATAAATGTAAATTAGGGTTTATTGATCACCAATAAGCTTTCTAATCCCCAAAAATTAAGGTTATAAACTCTTTTTTATGTGTAAAAATTTTAAATTTGAATTAACTTTACTTTGTTAAGGGTCTTTAACATTAAATTTTGAATATATTCATTTTTTTACATCATTTATAAGTAATACAGAGTATTCTAGTTGTATACAGCTAATTAGTTGGAAGTTGGTGTAGATATCGGGTCTTAAGAGATTGAGATTGTTATTATAGATGAGTAAGATCACTTGAAGGAAGCTATAATAACTTTTGATGGATTGTTCAGTGAACATGACTTAGGTCATTAGGCACTGTGTGACTTTTGGTAGCCAAGGATTGTTTATGGGTCCCCTCAATTTTGTACTTAACCTCATATTTTCTTTTTATTTTTTATAAAAATTTTCTACTAATTTACCAAAAAAAATTTAGTTGATATATAGTTTATAATATTTAAATGCCTACATCTTTAAATATCAAAGGAGCATTATTTTGTGAGTTTAAGTCTCATGGAGTAAAAAAGATTGCAATGAAATTCCTTTTCTACCTGTCAAGGATTTACTCCTACAATATTCATGGTGAGTCTCTTTTAAAGAAAATTGAAATCATACATTAGTTCACTTGCCTAAGGTTAATATTCTTTTAAAGTTGCTTCATAAAGGTTCTGATCCTCAACTTACATTTCGCGAGGACGCAAAATCACAAGCAACATTAAGCTTTGCTTGCGAGTACGAGGTATCAGCGACAAAATTGCAACATGGGAATATCATACATGCCCTTGTACTTTCATGCATAGCTGTTGTCATAAAAAATCTAGATAATAAGTTTAAAGATTTGAATCAGTTGAATATGTCTAGATAGTAGTCGACTATCTAATCAAAAGAAAACTTGTATAAAAGTAGGGTCTATGAGTACTTTAATTACTTTATAACATCAATTTTAACATTTTATATTCCTGCATCATATGCAAGAGCAGTCTAATTATTCAGTACAAATGAATTACAGGCAACGGCCGGAACATTCCTCATAAATGTTTGACTATATCCTTTATGGATGCGTATGTACCCACCACTCCGACCACGAAACCAAAAAATATTATAAACCAAATCATCACGACTTCAAATGTCCATTTCTGATAAGCGCCCGAGATTTTCAGGTAATAGGAACATGGCAACAGAATGGACACAGTAATAATGAGAATTGATCCAATGAGAGCTATCAGCAATGTGAAGAAAGGAAATCCTAAGGCCACCACTAACGTGCTAATCAAGAGTCCAGTCCTTAAGAGAATGCTAATGAACTTGGTTTTGTACTTCCGAGGCAGTCAATTTTCAATGTAGTAGGTATAGGTGAGAATATTAAAGCAAATTTTGTTATAGGAGTAACTAATATTGTATATATTGCTATTTGGGAGCTAACTTTTCTTGTTGGTAAGCTTAATGTTTCTTGTGACTGTACATTTTCCCCGAACATTAAGTAGCCAATGACTGCCATGGAAATGTAGCTTGAAGCAGCAAGAGCAAAGCAAAGTATCAAGACCTGTAAAGAAAAAGTTAATCAAGACAACGATTTAGGTTAAGTTGATTAATGCCACATCGCAGATTGTGATACAATATTGTAGCCAACCAACATCATCCGTTGTCATGTCCCAATTCTAAACTTGAATTTTTACATATATTTCAGAGCATCAACTTAAGTATATGCGCATGTATGTACATAAGTGTAACTAAGAATTAATTCTAGATATATATTTCATTTCAAAACTAGCAATAGTCAATTAACTGGCTCGTTACAAAAACAGACAAACAGTTATATATTTGTAAGCACTGATGATCAATCACTTGAGAAAATTGATTCTTGTATTTCATGGATGAGTATAAATTTGAAAAAATTGGATGAGCACCAAAGCAGAAGGCATAAAAGATAAGTGCAATTGGCACTCCACCAATGTCAAATAGCTTCCCTTTGTTAGAAAATCCTACACCGTCTACCGCATCAACCCAGAGAATGGAAAAAAATGATAATCATAAACGACAAAACCCCCGTGGTTGAGACATAGGACAGCATGCTGAAGTTTTTCAACCTATGGTAGGTAAGATTATAAGAACTAAAATTATGGTGAAGAACTTTTTTCCTTCAACCATGTGCCCATGAGCCTTGAAGCCCACATGAGGAAATAAGTTGTGC
>JAOTAX010000006.1:29985441-29998272 GCA_025629825.1 Erythroxylum guanchezii
AATTAAAAGGAGTTTTAATTTATCTAATTCTAATTGTGAATTAGAATTATAATTTATAATCATTGCCAACTTATTAGAAACCTAATGGGTCACACATCAAAGAGCAATTTGTGAAAGAAAATTAATTTAATTAAGTTGGACTTAATTATAAAGTTTAAGAAACTTTGGGAATAAAATATGAGATATTTGATTTTATTAAAATTAAATTAATTAGAATTATAATTTGATTCTAATTATGATTAAGGAGTTTTAATTTTAATAAAAGACTACTGTTGATTTTTCTATTTAAAGGGAGAGCTTTATGAAAGCTAGCACTTTCTGTCTTTTTCCTCCAAAACAGTTTTAGAAATTGCTCTGTGGATACCATCAGAGGCTGGACACGTGGACAGCTAGTGATTGATCACTCAGAGAAAAACAGTTGAAGTTTTTCTCCGAAAAGCGAACAAGGTAGGATTTCTAAATCCATTTTTTTTGATTCAAGTTTAATCAATTATTGGGATCCGCTCTGAATCCGTAAAAATTTTAATTTCCGCTGCGCCCATGATTCGATCACGGTTGGATTCCAACACATCATATTCTCCTTGGAAACATATTCTTTCTTAAATTAAAGGGGCAAGAGTACAAAAGTTTGCATGTAAATAATACGCTGAAAGATATTTTTTCCTTCATTTTTGCTTATTTTTTAATTGTTATAGCCCATTGAAAAAGGTTTGCATGTAAATAATATGACAGCTCTATCCCAATTGATTAAACTGTTGCTTTGAAATTTCATATTTTGACCGTTTATTTTTACGAGGCATTGAACTCCACCTTCTCTCAATTGGAATAACAACTATGCATAGATCTTTGCGGGATCGTAAAGGGAGTTTCAATCGATGTCTTTTATAATTTCAAAATGTTTAAAAAGGATATTATGATATTAAAAATGAATTTTTACTAAAATTTTTAATTTAAATTATTAGGATAGCGATTTTTTTGAGGAACTAAATGATTAGTTTAAACTCAAAAAATTACAAGAATTATCAAGCTTTAAAAAGTGGCAAGCATTACAAAATAAATGATAGAATAACAAGTTGAATTGTTCTATATAATAACTAATTTAGGAAAGCCTGAAAAACTATCAACGCAATTGGAGTTCTTGTGACAAATAATTCTGCTTCCTCTATGTTTCTTCCATCCTCAGCTCATCCTCTTTCTGCTTGTATAGCTATAAGGAGACTCCAATTGTTTATAAAGATCATACTACACTTAATACGTACATAATGAGTGACTAAGTGCACTCTTATCCTTTCAACTAGGTCATTCAAAAAACAGCTCTTATGTCTAATTTGGTTATGGAATATCCTTTGATTTTGTTCATTCCATGTGGAATATACTACATAGCTTAATGAGATTTTCAAAGCTAATTGATCCCCCTAACATAATGCTCGATTATGGTAGCTTTAATTTATGTTGTTTTGTCAACTTTCCTAAGATGTTTTAAGATTGTAGTAATGCAGGATGTTTTTCCAAAGGTAGCAGGAGAAGCTACATTTAAAAAAGTTGATCTGAAGACTCATCTTCCTTTTTACACAATTTGCATAATCTTGGGATGTTAATGTATGTAGTTATCATGTCTAAGGCATTTAATCTTTATATAATTGCAAGTCACAAAATGAATGAAGCTAGTGGTGAGTTTGATTAAAACATAATGGTCTATACCAAGTAACTTTTGGATCATGTGTCATTAAAAGGGATCTACAAGATGAATTGGGGAACAAACCTGAAGTGGTATTGTTCCTGTATAAAGTGTTGGTTTATGCCCCATAGCTAATCAGTTTGGTTGTAGTTTAGTAACAATTATTTAAAGGCGTTAGTTATCTTGAACATGTTTAGATGTATATGATAAAGTCTATGGGATAATTGTCCATTGTAAATGAAATTATAACGAGATTATAGAGATTCATATTGCATTTATGTATTATCCCTAAATTATTCCTAGTCATTATTTTATTAAAATTATACATTAATAGAACGCAAAAAGCCTAACATACGTTAAGTTTTTCCTTATAAAGGAAGTAGGCAATCTCATAGGCTAAAGTATAGAGATACTTAAACAAACGTGTTGATGCTTCTTAGAAAATAAGTTCATTGAATAGACTCGAAATGAGAAATTCATTTGGAGCATTACTTGTATGTCTATAGAAATTCTCATTGTGATGATTGTCTAAGTGATCCTTTGGCTTGAGGTCACCAAAGTTATCTTGTAAAGGAATTGTTATGTTTTGATACTACTTATGACCGATTTAATCATAGGTTGTTTAATCGGTAGTCACTGGATGTAACATGAATTATATAGAGGTAGTTATGTGATCAAGGCAGAATTCATCACCCTAAAGTAATTAGGGAGAATGTTATGTTTTTCTCAATTAGTATTGATTCGGGAAATCCTTGGCCAAGGTGGAATGACACTTTGTAATAGTATACAAATGTCATTAATTGAATCTATAGCTATTGGATGAAAACTAAAATGATTGGACTTATAAAGAGTAGACATTAATTCCATGCTTTATCTAATTTGAACATTGTATGATGAAAGGATTGAATTATATAGAAAGATCATCCATGGAAAGGTTAATCAAAACCACTTTGACATTTGTAAATATTTGGGTGGTCATGACGCGTTGCTAGATGCCAATATTGATCTATGATTATAAATTGTTTAATTGAAGAATTAAAGATAAATTAAAAGGAGTTTTAATCTATCTAATTCTAATTATGAATTATAATTAGAATTTGCTGGACCCTGCTTCTGGAGTCCAGCATTCGGAGCCATAAACTGAAACAATACTTGTCCTTGACCTTATCGAACTTGTTTAGGGACAAAAGGCATAACTTTCTCTGAAGACGTCGGACTAAACAATTCTTTAGATTGTTCGGAAGAAGACTTCAAGATTTACAACTTTCATGAAGACCTTGAAGACGGATTCTATCATTAGGAAGGTCAAAAATTTGACCAGATGATTCAAGATGAACAGTGCACAGAAGAAGCGGAGGGTTAACCATAGAGGAAACATAAAGCAAATGAATGTGGAAAAGAAGACAAGTATAGAAAAGCACACAAATGTAGAAAAATAAACAAATGCGGAAAACCAGACGAATGCTACAAAGCAGACAAATGCCATAAAGCAAACAAATGTGGAAAAGCAGACGAATGCGGAGTAGACGAATGCTACAAAGCAGATAAATGTGGAGCAGACGAATGCCACAAAGTAGACGAATGCCGAACAACAGACGAGGGCCACAAAGCAGACAAATGCCGAACAACAGACGAGGGCCACGAAGTAGATGAATGCCACAAAGCAGACGAATGTCACAAAGTAGACGAATGCAGAACAAATGAATGCCACCAAGTATACAAATGCAAAATAGACGAATACGGAGCAGACGAATGCCACAAACTAGATAAATGCGGAGCAGACGAATGTCGAATAGCAGACGAAGGCCATGAAGTAGACAAATGCAGTCAACTTAAGACAAAGCAAAGTCTTAAGACGAAATGAGGTCATCACAGATGATATAACGTCACCATAGACGAAGCGTCTTTACAGAAAATACGTCTCCCCTTATAAAGACCATAATTTTTGACTTTTATGCCCAATTATTTCATATTATATACCGATGGAAAGCTAGAAAGATAAGCAACAACTTTCCAGAAGGCAACTTTGACTAATTTAGTCTAAATTAGTCCAATTTTTTCCCTGAATTCGGCACACAATTTCTACACCTAGGACAGACTTGGGTTTTCAAAATGTGCAACTACCAAAGAAACGTGCACAAACACATGGGAAACTTTTTAGTTCTAAACTCGTTTGCCAAAACCATAAAATCTCAAATATAGCTTTAATTACAAATTTACATTATAAACAAAGGCCTAACACAAAATACAACATATAGAGGATGCTCAATGTTTACATGCTCATGAAGCTATCTAAAATTTATCCAACTAACTTAGTTACAAAAGTTTCTAATATCTTGGAGTTTTTCGATGCCCTGCAAGGTTTTCTATCCTTTATGTTCTGCACCTGAGGAGGGAAGAGTAGGGTGAGCTATACAGCTCAGTGACTAGCATATTTATAGTCATTGGCAATTGACCACAAATTCGAGCATATGTATAGATATATGCTTATATTCAATAAGCGAAGCATTCTTCCATTTAGTTTAACACTCATAGCACATAACACTCAAATGCAGCATACATGACAAGTTAAAAATGTGATGCACAACTAATGGATTGAGGATTATATGAGAACAGAATGGAGAAACCGAAGTTTAACCCATGAATAGAATGAGTCCAATTTCGGAGCTCATATGTCACAAGCAGGCAGCCGGGAGAAGATTCTTGTCAACATGCACGTGACGAATAGAATGGTTCCACTCTCACCCAATCTAAAGCACATATTCGTTTTCTCCTATGCTCATACTTTATGCTTTGTCTTCTTTTCATTTAATACAAAAGTCATGACCTCTTTTGAGGTATAACATAATCATATTTCATCATGCATTTTTCAACATTTACAAATAAGTCAATTTTAAACAAGGCAATTTCAACATACACACATAGATAAGAATTTGCCCAGTTACACTATAACCATAAATATGTTACCCACCTAAGTAGCTTGCGAAATCCAAGTCAAGCTTGTCTTTCCCGTTGCTCTTGGGTAGGATACCCTTGGTTTCCTAAAACAACCAAGATTCCATTGAAAACAACATTCCAATAAAGTTCATAAACTTCAAAAAAATCACAAAATTTCAACAAACATAAATTTAACTCAAATTTAACCTACCCATACCCCATCTAGGTCAAAAAATGTAGGATTTAGTTTAGAAACCCAAGAATCACTTGGGTTCACCTAACTCATCTTCTTCCAACACAAACCTTTCATTCTCTACACAAACTCCTTTCCTTCTCTAACTCCACCCATTACTTTAATAAAGCAAGAAAAGAGATGATTAACCCAGTTGATTTCTCTTCTTTTCTTCTTTCATCGAAAACCTTTCTCCTTCTCTCTTATTTTTGCCACTCTCCTCCCTTCTTCTAATTTAAGACAACTTATATGGGCTTTCTTCCCATTTTACCCTCCATTAGGAAGTTTTTTCCAAGTTTGCCCCTTCTTTCATTTATTCTAAGTCTACTAACTCTCTTAACCCATTAAACACCATATTAATTCCATCTTAATTCTAGCACTTCATTCAACTTCTACCTTCTAATTTCTCTTTATACTTGCTAATTTGATGACTCAAATCTAAAAATAATGAAACAAATAAATCAATAATAAATCAAAAAATTTTGGGCTCTAACAATTCTCCCCTCTTACAGAATTTCGTCCTTGAAATTTTTACCTGAGACATTGAAGAGGTGTGGATACTTCTCCCTTATGGCCTCCAAGGGTCCCCACGTGACCTCTTCCGTGGAATGGTTCTTCCATAAGACCTTAACCAGCTTCACAGTCTTGTTCCTCAAAACCTTTTCCTTTGAATCTAAAATTTCCATTGGTTGTTCTTCATAAGTCAAATCCTCTCTTAGTTGAACTTCTGAAGGTTGAACTATGTGTGAAGGATCCAATCGGTACTTCTGCAGCATCGATACATGGAAAACATTGTGAATCTTAGACAACTCCGGCGGTAAAACTAATTTATAGGCTAAAGGCCCAATCTTCTCAATGATCTCATAAGGGCCTATATATCTTAGACTAAGCTTGCCCTTCTTACCAAATCTCATAACCCCTTTCAATGAAGAAGGTCTAAGAAACACATTGTCTCCAACTTCAAATTCCTTCTCTTTTCGATGTGCATCCACGTAGCTCTTCATTCTGTCTTGAGTTGCTTTAAGTCTTTATTTCATCAACTTAATCTTATCAATTGTGACTTGCACCAACCAGGTCCTACAAGTCTCCTTTCACCTTCCTCATCCCAACAAATAGGAGTTTTGTACCTCCTACCATACAAAACCTTATAAGGTGCCATCTGAATTCCTAAGTGGTAGGAATTATTATAAGCAAACTCAATTAAAGGTAAATGATCATCCCATAGACCTTTGAAGTCCCTAACACAAGCTCTTAACATTGCTTCCAATGTCCATATTGTCCTTTCTGATTGACCATCAATTTGTGGATGGAAAGCTGTACTAAATTGTAGCTTGGTTCCCAAAGCCTCCTGTAAGCTTTCCCAAAATCTGAAAGTGAACCTGGAGTCTCTATCCGAGACTATAGACCTTGGAACCCTATGAAGTCTAATTATTTCATCTACATATTTCTTGGCTAAAACATTCAGAGAATCTGTCTGCTTAATTAGCAAGAAATGTGCAGACTTGGTTAGCCTGTCCACAATCACCCATATTGCATCATGCTTCCTGCTAGTCCTCGGCAATCCCATCAAGAAATCCATCGTAATCTTCTCCCAGTTCTATTCCGAAATCGACAAAGGTTTAAGTTTGTCTGAAGGTGCCTGGTGTTTAACTTTAACTTGTTGGCACACTAAGCATCTTTTAGCATACTTTGCAACTTCTTTCTTTATTCCTTTCCATCAGAAATGCTCTTTTAAATATCTATACATTCTTGTACTTCCTGAGTGCATAGCATAAGCCGCATTGTGTGCCTCATCAAGAATCTCATCTTTCAATTCCAATATGTTTGGATCACATAATCTGTTACCTACTACCATTAATCCATCTTCTCTAATCTCTATTTTAGAAGGTTTACCACTTTTAATCTCTTCTCAGAGCCTGGTCAAATACTTATCTTGTTCCTATAACTTCGTAATCTTCTCATTCAATACTGGCCTCACTCTAAAGTTAGCCAATATACAACCAGATTCGGTTTGTCTCAATGTCACTTTAAGTCTGGCTAATTCCTCCAACAAAGGAGTATACACTTTCTTCATATATGCTATAGTTGATTTCTTACTCAACGCATCTGCTGCTACATTAGCTTTCCCTGGGTGGTAGTCTATCATCAAGTTATAATCCTTCAATAGTTCTAAGCACCTTCTTTGTCTCAAATTCAACTCCTTTTGGCTCATTAGATATTTGAGACTCTTATGGTCTATAAATACCCTAGAAGTGGCTCCATATAAATAATGTCTCCAAATCTTCGATGCAAAAATTATGGCTGCTAACTCCAAATCATGCGTAGGATAATTCATCTCATAAGGCTTTAATTTCCTCGAAGCATAAGCAATCACTTTATCTCTTTGCATCAACACACGGCCTAATCCTTTCCTTGAGGCATCACTATACAGTGTATATCCGTCATTACTTAAAGACAAAGTCAAAACCGGTGCAGTTGTAAGCCTGTTCTTCAATTCCTCAAAACTGCTTTGGCACTCTTCTGTCCATATAAATTTCTGATTCTTTCTTATCAATATGGAAAGTGGAGCTGCTATTATAGAAAAGCCTTTCACAAATCTTCTATAATACCAGGCCAATCCCACAAAACTTCTCACTTCAGTTACATTCTTAGGTGCTTCCCATTTCACAACCGCTTCTATCGTCCTCAGATCCATATGCACTCCTTTTTCTAAAATTACATGTCCAAGGAACACCACTTCCCTTAGCCAAAATTCACATTTATCATATTTGGCATACAACTCATTCTTCCTCGATGTCTCCAAAGAAATTCTTAAATGTTCCTCATGCTCCTTATCACTCTTAGAATAGATCAAAATATCATCAATAAAGATAATGACAAATTGGCCTAAAAAAGGCCTAAAGGCTCTATTCATCAAATCCATGAAAGCTGCAGGTGCATTTGGTAACCCAAAAGGCATGATCAAGAACTCAAAGTGGCCATACCATGTTCTAAATGTAGTTTTTGATACATCTGTTTCCCTTATCCTAAATTGATAGTAACTTGATCTCAAATCTTTCTTCGAAAGACCCTTGCCCCTTGTAACTGATCAAACAAGTCATCTATGTGTGGAAGCAGATATCTGTTTTTAATGATGACATGGTTAAGCTTCCTATAATCTACACACATTTGCAATGATTCATCTTTCTTGTTCACAAAAGGACTGGAGCTCCCCCAAGGTGAAGAGCTCAACCTAATATAGCCTTTCTCCAATAAATCTTCCAATTGCTCCTTAAGCTCCTTCAATTCCTTCGGAGTCATTCTATAAGGCGAAATCGAAATTGGCATTATGCCTGGAAGAAGCTTAATGGGAAATTCAATTTCCCTAGGTGGCGGTAGTCCTGGTAACTCCTCGAGAAAGACATTCGAGAATTCCATGACCACTGGTATATCTCCTAACTTCCATTTATCTACCTTCGTGTCTACCACATAGGCCAAAAATTCCTCACATCCTTTCCTTATCATTTTCTGTGCTATCAGAGCCGAAACAATCTGAGGTGGACTGACTTTTATGTCTCCCAGAAACACCACCTTTCTTCCGTTATCCATCTCGAACTCCACTATCTTTTGTTTGCAATCTAAGTTGACATTATACTTCTCCAAGGTGTCCATACCTAAAATCACATCTAATCCTCCCATCTTTAATGGAATTAGATTCGTCACTAATTGTTCTCCTCCAATTTGTATCTCACAGTCTCTATAAACTTGACTAATCACAAAATAATGGCCTATTGGGGTACTAACCATCAAAGGGGTATCCAATGAGCTCAGCTCTCTACCATACACAGTTTTACTCGATGAAATAAAAGAGTGGGTTGAGCCCAGATCAATCAAAACAATTACATCATCATCAAATAATTTAATCATACTAGTCATAACTTCTGGAGCAGTTTCTGCATCCTCTCGGGTTATTGCAAACACTCTAGCTGGTACTTGCCCCCTTGGTCTTCTTGGAGGATTCACCCTCCTAGCTACATCAGAGCTACCTCCTTCAGTTGTAGTCTTATGTCCCATGGTCTCAGTTCTTTGAAGCTTGTACCTATGTTCCTTCTCTTCTTGCACACTTTGGAAACTCTCTTACCATGTGCCATTTCTATCCACACGTGAAACAAGCTCCAGTCAACCTGTAGCATTCCCCTCCATGGAACTTACCGCAATGTTCGCACTTAGGGATGGATGACTTGTCCCCTTCACCCCTTCTACTGCCTCCCACCGTTGAGGCCTGATGAGAAACAGCAGGAGTCCTTATTGGTTTAAGCCTACTTACACCACTGCTCCTCTCTTTAGACTGGCACAGGAAAAGTCCTGGCACTCCTCTTAGGCATAGGAGTACCACCTTTTCTCTTGAACTGTTCTCTCCCCTTTCTCTTTTTATTCACTGTGCTCTTTATGTTCTCAATGTTCTCTACCCTCAGTGCCGCTTCGACTAGCTGTTGAAAGTCACAAAAGTTCTGCACCACCACTTTCTCTCTGATAACTAGGTGTAACCCCGATTCAAACCTATGACACTTAACTGCCTCACTCATCTTTAACTTACCTGCGTATCAAGCCAATTATGTAAATCGGCGCTTATATTCACTCACCGTCATTTCCCTCTAGGTGAGACTTAGAAATTCTCTCTGCTTTTGCTGATTATACACCTCAGGCAGGTACTTCTTCTTAAACATTGCTAAGAAGTCCTTCCATGCGAGCATTGACAGTCTCACCTGACTCCCCGGCACACTCTCCCACCAATACAGAGCATCTCCCTGAAGCAAACTAGCAGCATAGACAACCTTCTCCCCATCCTCGCAGTCCATCTGATCCAGTATCCTCTCGGTCTTTCTTAACCAAGTCTCGACTTCTTCTGGATCTATGATCCCATAAAAATCCACTTCTCCATGCTTCCTGAGCTTATCAAACTACTTCCCCTTCTTAACTGGGGTTGAAGTAAAAGATTGCGACATCTGGCCCTTGACCTAAGCAAATGCCTGAAACATCCTCGGATCTAATGGAGCAGGCACTTGCTCCTGCAGGAGAGGAGATTCCCGTGTCTATGAACGATTGAGCTCACTACTAGGCCCTATAGAAGCCTCAGCAACCCCTGGGGCTATAGAGTCATCAGTACTCTCCTCCTTTGGAAGAGAGTCAGGTGCAACCGATCCTTACAACACTCCTCATGTCCTTCTACGAGGTGGCATCTTACTCCTTCAATGAAAACACTAACTATTAGCTTACTTTTTATTTTAGTCTTAATCCCTACATGTATGCATGACATGCATGTCACTTAATGCAATTCAGTCAATTCACATAACATGATAGTTCCTCCTACTATGCTTTCTAAGCCTAGGAAAAAAACCTAAGCTTTGATACGAAACAATACTGGACCCTGTGATTGAGCCCAAGTTTATTATATAAATTGGCGACACTTGTATGGCTTTTACTATACTTTTTGACTCCTATTTCTAGATTTTGTGCTTAAATTGACTCTTGAGTGTGTATTTTTATTTTATGTAATTTGAAAGTAAAAATTGTCACAAATCAGTATTAATTGCACTAATTAATTTTTTGAGAACAATTGATAGTGCAAACTACCATTGTTCTTTGTAGGAACCTCAAGGAGAAAGGACTCAAGAAGAATATGAAGATGTAAAGTCAAAGAAGGTTGAAGTGAAGTCAACAAGAGAATAGGTGCTACAACAAATTCACCGCGGCGAAATACAAAGGAATCCAGGCTGAACTTTCGGGAAAAGTTCACTGCGGCGAAGGATCAAGCAATGAAGCAAAACCTTTCGGGAAAAGTACGCCACGAAGAACTTATCTGTCGCCACGACGAACCTTCGAAAACTCAAACCACTTTTAGAAAAATAACCCACTGTGTGACCCGACCTAATCATCCTTCATTTAAAAACCTACCAAATTAGGTTAACAGCAGCCGAAGAATATACAAAGAAAAGAAGTCCTACACCATACACACATTCTTGGCTCTCTCTCTCTCTCTCTCAACTTGACCATCATCCATCACTTCTTTCCACTTTTCATCGCCACCTTCATCATCTGCTACTGCTACCATGGATGTTCTTGGTGGGTTTTCGGTTGTGAGTTCTCCTAAAGCAATGTTTGGCTAAGCATCATTTCCTCTTGAAGATGTAGCAATGACTTGAGTTCAATAGGCTTCAAAAGGGAGTAGTTTATTCATGTTTAGCTACATTGTTATGAACTCTTTAGTTAGGATTTATCCTTTGTAGTTGGATTTTCTTGATTATAGTTTAATCAAGTGTTGAACAATGTGTTGTGTTATTGGGTTTGTTGATGTAGAACTTGGAGCTTAAATAGATGAAGTCTAATATATGTCTTTTTGTGATTTTGTTAACTCTCTTTTATCTACCTAGTTGTGTTTGATATTGAGATGATGCTTGATCCCAAATTGACCACTTGCATTAGCTTACCCGTGGCACACACTAAGATGCATTCAACAAGGATTTAAGAAATGGAGTTAATTGATTAAAACCTTGGACTTAAAGATTTCTTTAAGGTTTATCATTTGAAAACTTAGTGATTTTCACTCCCATCAAGATTTGTTCTGAATTATGATAGCCAAAGCTCATTTTTCAAGAGGATTTTATCACATTTGATCATTGTTTGAATTTTCAATTTCTTTTTCCTAAAAATCCAAAAGTACTTTTTACATACTTCCCTTACAATTAGCTCAATTTTGTTAGTTTTCTCAAAGAACCAAAACCCCCTCCTAACCAATTTAGTTTGCATTTCATGACAATTAGGCTAGCTTAGGTCCATTGCATTAGGTTCCGATTAAGTGAGACAACCCGAGGTTGCACTTTATATTGCAATCCTTGGAATTCAATTTTTGATTCCATTTGTTTCGGTCAATTTTGCTCACATATTTGTGTGAAGCTCTCGTAATATATGGATGAAATTTAGTGGAATAAAATAAAAATTAATTTATGAAAACAGAACATTTGATCCCATTTTTATTGGCTAAGTTTATGTCTGATTGAGCTTATACTAGTAGAGCATTTGTCAACAAAGTTTTTTTTGTAAATCTTTTTGAAAAGAACTTTTATAAAAAGTCATTTACCTCCAAGGGTAAAAGACAAAACGACGGATCAAAAAAATGGCGTTGTTGCCGAGGAACCAAGCAATTGGTTTTCTTTAGGTTAGCTATTGTCATCTTGATTGTCATTGAGGTTAGGAACCTTTTCCTCTATATTTCATTTTGGATAGTTTAATTTCATACTTGTCCACAGTATAGGATTTTAATTTTTCTTTCAATAACATAAATTTTGAAAACACAAACAAAAGCATACTTCCACAATTGGACTTTTCATACTTAGCATTCTTTTTTTTTTGGCACTCACTTAGTTTTCAAATCTTTTATTTGATTACTTTTTGATCCATACATACACATTTTCATATATACTTTCACACACCATACACTTGCATCCATCACATCTCATCTTTTATTCAGCTTTGTGTGCTTGTGAGTCAATTTTTGTTATTTTTGTTATTATTTTATTTTCCTATGAATTGTTCTTGTGCATGGCCCGAAAAGCGAAACTCCTGCCCTTCTATCCTAAAATTGAGAGATGTTTGAGAAAGATTAAAAAGGAGAGAATAGCAAAATAGAGAAGTAAGTTAGCCATTGACGGAGAGTCTAGTGGGCAAAGTAGTGAGAATGATCCTTTAGAAGGAGTAAATATGGCCGAGAACCCTGCCTTTCTACGAAACCCTAACTTTCATGTTAACTAGCCTAGGAACGGTGATAATGGAGGAAATGGGGTGCATAAGAGAGTAGGCGAAAATAAGGGAATCAAAGAAGAAGAACTATTAGGGAAGCAACAACTTCTGATTTGAATTATGATCCATTCACTGCTGCTTGTCCTAATTTTGATGTTAATTTTGAAGTTAAGGGATTACTCATTAATTCTCTTCCTAAATTTCATGG
>JAOTAX010000006.1:29998372-30015395 GCA_025629825.1 Erythroxylum guanchezii
ATGTTGATTGATCATGAGTAAAAGCTTGGAATGTTGATTTCTTGTTATGATTTTTAAAAGTCATTCATCTTTGTTTATGATTATATAGTCTTGGAAAAATATGAGAATTGAGTAAATGTTTTGGATCAATGAGCTTAATTTGGATGTTTTGCCCAAGGACGGACAAAAGCTAAGTGTGGGGGAAATTGATATGCGTTTAATTGTTGATATTTTTAATCATTTACACTTAGCAATTATTGACATAAAAATGCTTAAGATACTCACTTTGATTCATATATGATTTTTAGGTACAATTTGGAAGCAAAGAAATTAAAGTAAGTTAGAAGCATTACATTTGAGTTATTTTTCGAAAATTTATTTTTGCTTGTTTTCATGGAGCAAGAAGAAAAAAGAAAGAAAGACAAGAAAAATCAAAATAGGAGAATTTAAAATGCTTGTTTTTTAAAAAAAGAACAAATATGAAACGCTGCGTCCCAGGAGCAGAGAGGAAGACTCGAGCAGAGGATGTTAAGAGTAGCAAAATAAATTGTCACATCAAGTGGAGGTAGCAGGAGCAAGTGGAGGCAGCAGGCGTGGGAAGTAATAAATAAATAGAAGGCCACAGTAGTGATATAGAGGAGAGCACGCAGACGGCACAAGCTAGCGCTAGAGAGGAATAAGTCAAGGTTTAATTGATGTGTGACCTTTATTGGCCACATCATCAATAGTAGAGAAGAGGCTACAGAAGACTTGAATCAGCTGGAGGATAGGGCACAACAGGAAAAATAACAAGAGACGCAAATGCAAAGGAACAGCGCAGAGCAAAAGAGAGGCACAAAGGGACGTAGTGCGTGCACAGAGGCTGGGCCAAGAAACTCAACACATTAAATCGTCACATCATAAACAGTGGCGAGATTGGGCTGAAACAAAGCAAGAGTTAATTAGGGATTTTTCAGTTAGGGACATTAAGATGGGGGTTGAAGCAATTTATCAGGAAAGACCTATCAAAAGCTAGACGTCCTGACGTCGATTCAGAGGTGACATCAACGCTGACAACCCGGGTTAAGTATTTTTTTAATTATTTTGTTATTTCTTTCTCTCATTAGAAATTAATTGTGTTATCCTAGTTTAATTGATTTGGGTATTGTGTATGGATAATCGGATTTTCGTTATTATTCAGTTATTTGTGTATGAACCCGTTGGGTATTATGAATTGATGATTTTAATGTGTTCATTAGATCATTAATTTCAACCCATTGGTATAATTTCAATATAATCCATAATTGTTATGTTGAAATTCACGTGTAGCGACTAATAATGATTCGTAATCATTAGGGATAACATGACCTAGGTTAAATGACGCATCTTCGTGATTGTTGCCTTGATTAATCGGTTTTCCTAATTTGTAATGCTATTTCCTAATTAAATCTAGAGATTGTATCCTAGGTTGTTCGGTGGTTAGGTTTAATTAACGATCGTATCTTGATTAAACAAAACCTAAGGAAAAACTCGGGTTAATTTTTAACCCACGATTAATAATTGCTAGGAGAGGTTAAAGAATAACAAATTAATAAATTATGCTTGATTAGGGTATAGGCTGAGATTGAACCAAAGAACCGGGTCTCTACTAAATTCCCCACATTTATCATCTTTGCATGTTTTCTTTAATTTGTTTTTATTAATTAGTTTCATTTTATTTTCTTCTTTGAAAAATCCAAGCCCCCCTCCCTCTTTCCTAAACACCGGTTAATTTCAATCATAAACTTTACACACACTATCTGTGGGATCGACCTAGACTTGCCACTGCTACAGTAGTAGTCTAGTTATTTTATTTTGACTAGCGTTACAATGCATGGTCACACGTCATCACAGATGAAGCAAAACATAGACGACATGTCATCATAGACAACACATCATCACAGAAGAAGCAAAATATAGACAACACATCATCATTAAAGAAGCAAAACATAAATGACACGTCATCACAGAAGAAGCAAAACATAGACGACACGTCACCACAGACGACATGTTATCACAGAAGAAGCAAAATATAGACGACACATCATCACAGAAGAAGCAAAACATGGATGACATGTCATCACAGAAGAAGCAAAACATAGACGGCACGTCATCACAGGCGACGCGCCATCACAGAAGAAGCAAAACATAGAAGATACATCTTCCCTTATAAGGACCATAACTTTCAGCTCAGATGTCCAAAAATTTCATACTATATACCGTTGGAAAGATAAAAGAAATACCTACAACTTTCTAGAAGGCACATTTGCCTAAATCAGCCTAAATCCAGATTTTCTCCCGAAGTCAGAACACGAATTTTTCCTTTATGAAAACTTGAAAAATGCAATGTACAAACTTGAGAGAGTTATGAGTAAATATGCAAACATATTCCATTTGCATCAAAAGATAAAAGTTTTACAAAGCTTTAGTGGGCATTTCAAGCCGCAAATACATTAATACATCAAAATCCCAAAATACAAAAGATACATGAACCATGATTTGCTCAAAATGCAACTAAAGCCTTGCTTTACAAAACTTGCTTCAAATACAAAATAATTAAAACTAGGAGTGTTGTCTTGCCTCTTGACCTACTCGATATCCTGCTCATCACCTGAATGTGTGGGAGGAGATTGGGGGTGAGCTTAAAGCCCTTGGGTAATAATTTTATAATTTGTAACAAGCAAAAACATTTATAAATCATTTTCAATGCAGAAATTCATGTGTATGCAAATCATGAATGCATCACTCATATCAACTTGTCATGAACACATAAGCAGATCAATGGTTTAAGTAAGTCCAAAACATGACGCACTACACATTTCCAATATAATGGTCCTATGTAGTCATGAATTCTTGAGGGAGTCCTTGAGGGAGCTCCATGCCACTAGCGGGCAAGCTAGAGAAGCCTATACTTGGGTCAACATGCACGTGACAGTTCTTGAGGGACTACCATAAACCCACATAATACATAGACTTCAAAATCTTGTAAACTTGATGCCCAAAATGGCACATTCTCTTGAAAATTTACTTTTCACATGCTTGTTATACCTTAAAAACCATGTCCAAAAGTATGGTTTCATAATCATGCATCATTTCAAAGAATCATTTTAAAAACAACTTTTCATAAATCTTCACACAAACCATGTATAAGCATGTAGCACAATCTTGCAACAATTAAAAACATTAAATGACCATGAATGATGTAGTTGCAAAATTAATTACTGTCATTTATTGATAGAAAACTTTTATTAGCTTATCACTTAACTATAAAAGTGAAACCCACCTTGAATTCCTTGATTATGACTTGTTCAAATATGCCTCTCCTCTTGCTCCTCTTGTCCTTCTTGATTCCCTTTTTAACATAAATACAATTTGGTAATCAATAGCAATTTTCAAATGAGAACCTAAAGAAACTA
Organism: Erythroxylum guanchezii; assembly: GCA_025629825.1. NCBI lineage: Eukaryota > Viridiplantae > Streptophyta > Magnoliopsida > Malpighiales > Erythroxylaceae > Erythroxylum > Erythroxylum guanchezii. The sequence goes on from JAOTAX010000006.1 coordinate 30,001,786, forward strand.
ATGTATAAATTGATCCTAGAATACTTAAACCCATGCATTTACTAAGCTTTTAAAACCAAAACCCTTCCAAAAATCCAAAGCCTTAAAATGCTCTTACCTCAAATCTTCACCAAATGAAGAGATGCTTGGTTCAAAAGAAAGCTCTTATCCTCCTCTACCTTTTTCCCTTCTTACACAACACCTAAATCTCTCTAGAAGGCTTAGAAAAGATGGAACCCTAGCTCAACTCTCTTCTTTCCTCTCAACCACCGAAACCTCTCTTCTTTCTCTCTTTGGTTTTGATATTTCACTTCTTCCTTTCCCATTTTCGTTTTTCCCCTCTTTAGGAATAAGACAACACTCCTTTTTCCCCCATTTTACCCTTAATGATTGAGAAAAGTCTACCTTGCCCTTCCTTTAATTCCTTATGGTTTTTAAACTTAAATGACTTACCAAAAATGACCTTACACATTCTCATTACTTTAATACTTCAATGCCCTTAGCCCAAGTCATATTATCTTACCGACATTAACATTCTAATTAATCCCAACATACTTTAATCTAGCAAAACCCCAAAAATAGGTTAATCATGTTTATTATTAAAAAAAATTTAGGGGCCAACAATGTTGGTCCCGTATTAAACAAAAAAAGTGCTAGAAACAAACTAATGTTAAATATAAAGTGAGATCGATACCATATTCATCTTTATTGAGAACTCATAAAGCTTCAAAAGCTAACTAACGCAAGTGTAAAAGCTAGTCTAGTGCTAGAAATGTGGATTAAATGTTTTAAGTTTGAATTTCAAATTTCTATTTAAAAAAGATAATACTTTTTAAAAGTTGTTTAGTCATTTTCTAGTTAGATTATAATATGAATGTTAATTTTCCTTTAGGGATCTAATTCTTAGATATTTTACACCTATAAATGGTTATCCAATTAATGTAATTAGAGGATGGTATTATTTTGTTAATCAAAAACTCTTTGAGAGATTTTCTTCACTTTTTGATTAGAGAAACTCTTGTTTTAGGTTATCTAATAACTTGTTATCATATTTGGCTTACTAATAGCAACCAACCTTATAATCTTATCACTTTTATCTCATCTTTTATAGAGGTGAGCTAGTTTATACCCTTCTTTTAGGTTATAAGTCCCTTTTCTTAAATCAAACTTGTCTTAATATAATAATCATTGGTTTTGTTCATACTAGTATTGAATCACATTAGTCATATTAGTAAGGGTTAAACAAAAATTCGGTAACATAGCCTTTTTTATATTTAGACTTTTTTTGAATTTTTTTACTCACAGTTTCAATATTCTTTTATCTTTTTACCAAACATTTAAGCTCCTTGGGTTTTATTATCATTCTTGTTTTTTTTCTTGATTTTATATGTTAAAAAATAAAACATAAAACATAAAATGAAAATCAAATTCAATTAAGATAATACTTGATTTCAAATTATAGATTAGTTACCTTAGTTGTCATCTTATTGCAATTCCAATAATATTTTATCAAGATAAGTTCTTAAACAGTCTCATCTAAATCATACATATAGGCTAGAAAATTGTATTATCCTTTACAAGTAAGGGTTTAATTTCTTCTCTAAAGAGAATAAGTTATTATATAAATCATATTTGTTCTATTTTTACGTTGTTCTTGATTTTTCTTTCTTGTTTTAATTATTTCTTATTGATTTCCTCTTCTTCTTCTATATTTGATCTAATTTATAGAGCTTAATTTTTAGTTTTGATTTTTCTTGCTTCCTTAGTCTCTAGTTACTTTTTGTTTGTTTGTTCATTTCTAATTTTCTTCTTTAGGGATTATTTGACAAAGGGGAAGATTAAAACTAGCTTTCTTAATAGACTAACTAGCTTGTGCAGAACCTTTAGCCAAGAGTTCAGGTTGTGAGAAACAGTGAATTTTGAGAGAGACATTTAAGGTTTTTCTTTTTTTTTTCTTTTTTTGCTACTAATACTTTTTTGGAGGTTCATTATATCTCAAAGCTAAGACTAAAACTCTTCCAAAAATAAAGAAGGAAAGAGGAGAATAAAGTGGTGATAAACCAAGTGTTTACTATGATCATAATATAAGATCATTATGAGCATCTCATTAGATAATTCAGTAAAGTGAGGGTAAGTTATAGAAATATGAAGATGTTGTAGCTAGTTTACAATATAACTCACTTTTACCTACTAAAGTGAATGCTTTTTAGATTTATGATGAGGCTAAAAGTGCTACTAACTACTTAGGGAGTTAAACTTAAGGTGAGGTAGCGGAGAAAATTAGTAGAGGAAGAGGTAAAATAAGGAAACAAGGAGGGGACAAATCTGGTTAATGATATAATAAAGGGTATAGGGACAGGGTGGATAACAATATGGGTAGCACTAAGAAGAAGACATCATTTTTGTAGGAAAGATAATCCTAGATGCCTATTTAGAGTGAGAAAAGAATGTAGAGTTTGTTTTTTATTGTTATAACTTTTTAAATGAGAAAAATATTAAATCCAAAGTCTATCGAGTTTAGCAGTTATATCCTGAATTAGTGAGATCAACAAATCCTCACTAAGAGAAGAAACTGAGAGCCATCTATCAGAACCTAAGCGAAAATAAAAGTGGTGACGGAATAATATTTTGTGCCAATTTCATACCATAGATATCTCTATTAAAGACTGCAAAAATTAACTTAAAGTTCCAAGAGCATGGAGGAGAATCATAAGGAAATGGAGGTTGACATAGTTAGGATGAATGTGGACAAAGATAGGAAAGCAATAATGGCTCGCTTCATTTATTGACTAAATTCAAAAATTACTAATATTTTAAAGCTACACCATTATGTGGAACTAGATGATGTAGTTCATATGGCCATAAAAGTAGAAAGATAACTCGAAAAGAAGAATATTGACTATTTTGGAGTTTTTATTGTAGATTCTTTGTTATGGAGCAAATCTTGGAGCAAAAGGATGAGAAAAATCCAAAGCCTAAATATAAAGTAACTAAACTATAAGCGTAAACACCAAGTGAAAGAAAGATAAACAAATCCATCTTCAATAACTAAAAATTGAGATATTGAGTGCTTTAAGTGCTTGAGAAGGCATATAGCTGCACAATATCTCAATAAGAATTTCACAATATTGAGGGATGACAGAGAGTATATATTCGAGAGTGAAGAGGAGACAAAAGAAGATATGCATGGTTTAGTGACTGCTAGTAATGATGAGAGTGTTGAGAGGCCTAAAGAGAGAAGGATATTAATCTCTAAAAAGACATTGAGTATACATATGGAAGACAACGAGATAATCTCTTCCGAATGGAAGGAGTTGTACAAATATAGCTAATGTGGATGAGAAGTTAGAACTACCAACTACAAAATATCATAAACTGTACAACTTATAATGGTTGAATAAGAGTGGTAAGGCTTGAATAATGAAAAAGTACTATTTTCTTTCTCAATTTGGCATTACAGTGATTAGGTGAAATGTGATGTAGTACTTATATATCCTGGTCATTATCTTTTGGTGTGTCCTTGGCAATTTGATAGGAGATTTATATATGATGGATACAAGAATCATTAGTTCTTAAATATGAATAGGAAATCTATTACCTTTACTTTAGTACAACAAAATAAATTCCATGAATATCATCTCAATACTATGAGAGTGAACAAGAGAGAATGAGAGGAAATAAATGAAAGCAAACATATGAGAATAATTTCAAAGACTTTAGACAAAGCAAAAACGAGAGATAATTATGAGGAGGAAGGACGGTTTTAGTGGCAAGAGTGGGGGATGTGACAGATACATTATTGGTTAAGTGCCAAATACTTTCTAATATTTGCAAAGATTCTTTTCTTTCTTTTAATGTTGATACTAATGATACTTTGACTAGTGTTTGTTATTTCTCTTTTACAGGAATTTGACAATCTCTTTTAAAAAGATATTTTAAGTAGAATACAACCTATAAGAGGAATAGAGAACCAAATCAATTTCATCTTTTAGAGCTTAAATTCTAAATCAACCAACATATGGAACAAATCTGGAATAGCCAAAAGAGATACAAAAATAAGTGAAGAACTTTGGGAGAATGGCTATATGAGAGAGAGCTTAAACCTTTGTCTTATGACTATTTTGTTAGTACAAAAGAATGATAGATTTTATAAAATGTGTGTAGATTATTACGCCATCAAAAAAATCATTGTCAAGTATAGATATCTTATCCATGTGTTAGATGATATGCTTGATGAGTTGCATGGCATATGTTTATTCTCTAAATTGATATAGAATCTAGTTACTATGAAATAGTGATTGGAGAAAGTGATTATTGAAAATTTGCCTTTAAAACTAAATATAGTTTGTATGATTAGTTAGTAATACCTTTTGGTTTAACTAATGCACCTAGCACTTTTATAAGATTAATGAACCATTTTTTATGTTAGTTTTTAGGAAATTTTTTTGTATTTTGATGATATTTTTATCTAAAGCAAGGCCTTCGATGAGTCTATTGAACATTTATGCAAGGCTTTACATATGTTTAAATAAGAAAAGTTGTATGCGAATTTCAAAAAATGTTATTTTTGTAATAAACAGGTTGTATTTCTTAGTTATATGGTGAGTACAAAAGGAATAAAAGTAGATAAGGAGAAAGTGAGAACTATCAGAGAGTGGCCAATACTAAAAACCATAAATGATGATAGGAATTTTCATGATTTGTTAAGGACCTAAGAATAATTATTATACCTTTGACTAACATAGTGAAAAGGAGTTTTAGATTTAAGTGGGTAGATGATCAAGAGAGAGCTTTTAACTTATCAAAAGATATGTTTGGACCCTTTATTAGCTTTACCTAACTTTACCAACACCTTGTGATTGAGGACGATGATTTAGGAATTGGTGAAGTTTTAATGCAAGATAGGAAACCCTGAAACATGGAAAAAAATCATTGTCTTATCCAATTACCATTCCGTTGTAAATAAAAGATCGTATCATAGATCCATTTTGATCTTGAAATTTCATAATAATGGAAATAATGGAAACAGAAACCCTAGCCGCCATCTCATGGAATCCACTATTTCTTTATCCATTTCTATTTACTACTTGTTTTTTATGTTTTTGTTTGATACTTAGGATCCTCCCTTGCATTGCCGGGCATGGGCATCCAGAAGTTTTCGCAACTCCATCATGTATGATGGAATCATCAAAGATTTGACCTTTTCGAACTCTGTCTGTAACTCACTATAAGCTCAGGAAAGGGAACTTTCACAATCAAAAAGAAATCCAATTCTATTATTTCGATTTAGAGACATATATGACTTGAATAAAACTAAAAAAGAACAAGATTTGATAATAATATGTTGACATGAGGAGGAACGTATTTACTAGTTATATCATCTGCAATCGCCTAAATCTCGAGACGTTCTTCGAACCAATCATAGACTTTATTGAGATAGGTAAACTCTTCCAAGTGCAGGATAACCCTAGTCAAATTAACTAGTAGATTATTAGATTATGTTTCACGCATATACCTTTCACTTGTAAAATAAAAAGAAAAAATTGTATTGATCCTAAGTATCAAACAAAAACATTAAAAAAAAACAAGCAGTAAATAGAAATGGATAAAGAAATAGTGGATTCCATCGTTTCTATGGTTATCCATAGTTATAGAGATTGAATTCGTATCCGAATTCATGAACTAGGGTAAGGGAATGCCTAAATTGCTTGAAAAAAGGACAGAATTAAGACCTATAAGCATATCTTGAGTTGGTACGAAAATGGGTTTCGTAATCTAATAATCCAATTTTTCGATTTCTAAGTAACGCTTGGATACAAATCACGAGAATATATATTCTTCCTCGAATTTTTCATTGAGAGGGAAAGGAGTTAATCTAGTCCTTTTAGGAAATAAAGTTTTGATGACCGACCGCCCCGAATAATCAACCCGTTTGCCTCTTTTTTTTGAATTAGAATAAATTAGAAAAGAGAAACAATAGAAAATGGATTCAAACTCGGCGAAACTGGGAACTCGTCCTCATTCTTCAAATAAATTCGCTCCTAAGAGAAAAATGAAATTATATAAATCCTCTTTTTGACTCTGACTCTCCCACTCCAGTCGTTGCTTTTCTTTCTGTTACTTCAAAAGTAGCTGCTTCAGCAGCACACCTTGGTGAGAAGCGTAATGGGGCAACCTTGAACTACCAAAGTTATGATAAGGTAGTGTATGCATTGGTGAGAGCATTAAAGACTTGGTAACAATACTTGCAGTGTAAAATGTTTCTGATACATACAGATCATGAATCATTAAAATAATATTTGAGTTAAGTAAGGAACACGCCAAATGGGTGGAATTACTTAATGCTCTATCTATGAGACATGCTTTGTTAAGTACTAAATTGATGCGTTTTGAGTATATTACAAATTTATATGTAGATTATCCAGATTTTGGTAATATGTTTAAAGTATGTGAAAATTATGCATTTGTAAAGTTTTATAGGCATGGAAGATAATTGTTTAAAGAGAACTTATTATGTATGCCTCACAGTTCTTCAAGGGAGTTACTTACAAGCGAATCATATGAGAGAGGCTTAATGGATCACTTTAAAGTAAAAATGACTCTTGTGGTTTTGAATGAACATTTCTTTTGGCTATACACAAGGAGAGATGTAAAGAGTGTGTGAAAGACATATTACATACAGGCAAGCCAAATTTAGAGATCAATCCTAGATCAGACATGCCTTTACCTATAATTAGTGAAATGTGGGTAAATCTTTCGATAGATTTTGTTTTGGGTTTATATAAGTTGACGAAGGGCAAGGATTTAGTTTTTCGCATTAGTGGATAAGTTTTCCAAAATGTTATATTTCATCATATACTAAAATACCAATGATGCATCCTACATTACTTAATTATTCTTAGTGAAATTATTAAAATGCATGGGGTTCCTTGAACCATTGTTTCATATAAGGATATAAAGTTCTCGAGTTATTTTTAGAAAAATTTATGAGAAAATTTGAGAATTAATTTATTATTTTCTACAACTTGCCATCCATAAAATAATGGACAAACCAAGGTAGTTAATAATACTCTAGGTGATTTATTGTATGTTATTACTGATAGAAATATTAAAACTTATAGTCTTTGCCTCTCACTGAATTTTTTAAAAAGTTAAGAGTTGGGTATAAGAATTTGGTTAATATTATATATATGTATATGGTCTTTTAGTATTATAGACTGATGAAATGCATTACAAATATAGTATTATAATAAGGCTTTTATAGGAACTGTAGAAGAAACTTAACCAGATTCAAGTAAACCCATATGCAATTAAGATATTATATCTCAATCCAAAATCTTAAACTAATGGGTTACGAACAGGATTACTCAACTTGTAAGTTTATGATATCTACCGCTAACACCTTAAGAGAACAAGATTTTTCAGAAATTAAAAAATATAATAATGAAATAAGGGGTTAACATAAGAAGGGGTCTGCCACAAAGACCCCCTTAATACACTGAAACAACTCTATTAATACTAAAACTACTACATAAATAGCAAACCAAAGTTATATCGTTAATACAAAAATGATGACGCAAAAGGAGGAAGTCAGAGTATCGTTGTCTAATTATGGTATAACTAATTTCTACTTTCTGAACACTTTCAGAATCTTCTTGATTTGGATGGGTGCGAAGCGTAACTCCTTTGGCAAGGGTAGCGACATAGGTGTCCCTCCCTTCTTCCCCTTCTTTATCCACACTCAATGGAGCTCTTCTCAGGTAAGTCTCTTTTTTAGGATCGTTACTATTCCTAGCGTCTTAGGGAATAAATAACCTTATTCCCTAAATCTCCAGACATGGATAATCAAAGGAGTGAGCTATTTGTTCTGAAGAGTTCTTTCTCATATAGGCATCTCAACTAGATTTGCTCCTTTATGCTATTTTGAGCTCATTGTGTCTCTTTATTCTGACAAAGGGGTATCTATGACGAAGAATAAGAAGCAAGAAGGGAGAAAGGGGTACTACTCGACTTTCGATGCTAGACCCCACTTCCTGAACCCAGCATCCGAAACCATAAAATGAAACAATACTATACTTGACCCTATCGAACTTGTTTAGGGACAAAAAAATGTATAACTTTCTATGAAGACGTCGGAAAAAATAATTCTTTGGACTGTCAAAAGAAGATTTCAAGATCTACAACTTTCATGAAGACCTTGATGATGGATTCTATCATCTGGAAGGTCAAAACTTTGACCAGACGATTCAAGAAGAACAATGCACAGAAGAAGCGGAGGGTCAACTATAGAGAAAACAGAAAGTAGACGAGTGATACAAAGCAGACAAATGTGAAGCAGATGAATGCAGAAAAGCAGACGAATGCAGAAAAGCAAACAAATGCCAAAAAGCAGACGAATGCAGAAAAGCAGACGAATGCGGAGAAGCAGACGAATTTGGATCAGCCGAATGCCATAAAGCAGACGAATGCGGAGTAGACGAATGCTATAAAGTAGACTAACGCAAAGCAGATGAATGTCACAAAGCAGACGAATGCAGAGCAAACGAATGCCACAAAGCAGGCGAATGCGGAGCAGACCAATGCAAACACCTTAAGAAGAAGCAAGGTCAACTTAAGACGATGCAAAGTCTCAAGACGAAATGACATCATCATAGATGAAACATCTTTATAGACGATACGTCTCCCCCTTATGAAGACCATAACTTTTGACTCCTATGCCCGAATATTTCATACTATGTACGGCTGGAAAGCTAGAAAGATAAGCTACAACTTTCCAGAAGGCAACTTTGACTAATTTAGTCTAAATTAATCCAGTTTTTCCCCCGAATTCAGCACACAATTTCAACACCTAGGAGAGACTTGGATTTTCGAAATGTGCAACTACCAAAGAAGCATGCACAAACACATGGGGAACTTTTTCGGTTCTAAACTTGTTTGCCAAAGCCACAAAAGCTCAAACATAGCTCTAATTACAAATTTTCATTATAAACAAAGGCTTAACATAAAATACAACATACAGAGGATGCTTAATGTTTAACATGTTCATGAGGCTATCCAAAGTCTATCGAGCTAACTTAGTTACAAAATTTTCTAATATCTTGGAGTTTTTCCGATGCCCTGCAAGGATTGCTAACCTTCACATTCTGTAACCAAAGGAGGGAAGAGTGGGGTGAGCTACACAGCTCAGTGACTAGCATATTTATAGTCATTGGCAATTGACCACAAATTCAAGCATTATTTCTTCCATTTAGTTTAACACTTAAACGCAGCATACCTGACAAGTTAAAGATGTGATGCACAACAAAATGGCTGGAGGGTTTCATGAGAATAGAATGTAGAAACCAAAGTTTACCTCATGAACAGAATGAGTCCAATTTCGAAGCTCATATGCCACAAGCGAGCAGCCGGGAGAAGGCTTTTGTCAACGTGCACATGATGAATAGAATGGTTCCACTTTCGCTCAAACAAAAGCACATATTCGTTTTCTCATATGCTCATACTTTATGCTTTGTCTTCTTTTCATTTAATACAAAAGTCATGACCTCTTTTGAGGTATAACATAATCATATTTTATCATGCATTTTTCAACATTTATAAACAAGTTAATTTCAAGCATACACACATAGGCAAGAATTTGCCCAATTACACTATAACTGTAAATATGTTACCTATATAAGTAGCTTGTGAAATCCAAGTCAAGCTCGCCTTTCCCCTTGCTCTTAGGTAGGATTTCCTTGGTTTCCTAAAACAACCAAGGTTCCATTCAAAACAACATCCCAATACAATTCATAAACTTCAAAAAAAATCACAAAATTTCGACAAACATAAATTTAACTCAAATTTAACCTACCCATGCCCCATCTTGGTCAGAAAACTTAGGATTTAGTTTAGAAACCCTAGAATCACTTGGATTCACCTAACTCATCATCTTCCAACACAAACCTTTCATTTTCTACACAAACTCCTTTCCTTCTCTAACTCCTTCATCCTCAACATAACCCATTACTTTAATAAAGCAATAAAAGAGATGATTAACCCACCTTAACAAAGTTGATTTCTCTTCTTTTCTTTTCCACCGAAACCTCTCTTCTTCTCTCTTATTTTCGTCACTCTCTTCCCTTCTTCTAATTCAAGACAACTTATCTGGGCTTTCTTCCCTTTTTGCCCTCTATTAGTTAGTCTCTTCTAAGTTTGCCCCCTTCTTTCATTTATTCTAAGTCTACTAACTCTCTTAACCCATTAAACACCATATTAATTCCAACTTAATTTAACTTCTACCTTCTAATTTCTATTCATACTCACTAATTTGATGACTCAACTCTAAAATAATGAACCAAATAAATCACTAATAAATAAATAAAAATTTTGGGGTCCAACAATTCCCCCTATAGAATTTTGTCCTCGAAATTCTTACCTGAGACATTGAAGAGGTATGGATACTTCTCCCTCATGGCCTCTTCCGTAGAATGGTTCTTCTATAAGACCTTAACTAGCTTCACAGTCTTGTTCCTCAAAACCTTTTCCTTTGAATCTAAAATCTCCACTGATTATTCTTCATAAGTCAAATCCTCTCTCAACTGAACTTCTGAAGGTTAAACTATGTGTGAAGGATCAGACCGGTACTTCCGTAATATCGATACATGGAACGTATTATAGATCTTAGACAACTCTGGTGGCAAATCTAATTTATAGGCTAAAGACCCAATCTTCTCAATGATCTCATAAGGGCCTATGTATCTTGGACTAAGCTTGCCCTTTTTACCAAATCTCAGAACCCCTTTCTATGGAGAAGCTCTAAGAAACACTTTATCTCTAACTTTAAATTCCATCTCTTTTCTATGTGCATTCACATAGCTCTTCATTCTGTCTTAAGCTGCTTTAAGTTTTGTTTCACCAACTTAATCTTATCAACTGTGACTTGTACCAATTTAGGCCCTAAAAGCCTCCTTTCACCATCCTCATCCCAAAAAATAGGAGTTCTACACCTCCTACCATACAAAGCCTCATAAGGTGCCATCTGAATTGCCGAGTGGTAGGAATTATTATAGGCGAATTCAATCAAAGGCAGACGATCATCCCATGAGCCTTTGAAGTTCATGACACAAGCTCTCAACATTGCCTCTAATGTCCAGATTGTTCTCTCTGATTTTCCATCAGTCTGTGGATGGAAAGCTGTACTAAAGTGCAACTTAGTTCCCAAAGCCTCTTATAAGCTTTCCCAGAATCTGGAGGTGAACCTGGGATCCCTATCCAAGACTATAGAGCTTGGAATCTTATAAAGTCTTATTATTTCATCCACATATTTCTTGGCCAAAGCATTCACAGAATCTGTTTGCTAAATTGGCAAGAAATGTGCAGACTTGGTTAACCTATCCACAATCACCCACATTACATCATGCTTCCTGCTAGTCCTCGGTAATCCCATCAAGAAATCCATCGTAATCTTCTCCCATTTCCATTACAGAATCAGCAAAGGTTTAAGTTTGCCTAAAGGTACCTAGTGTTCAGCTTTAACTTGCTGGCACACTAAGCATCTTTTAGCATATTCTGCCACTTCTTTCTTCATTTCTTTCCACCAAAAATGCTCTTTTAAATCTCTATATATTCTTGTACTTCCTAGGTGCATAGCATAAGGTGCATTGTGTGCCTCATCAAGAACCTCATCTTTCAATTCTAACATGTTTGGAACACACAATCTATTACCTACTACCATCAATCCATCTTCTCCAATCTCTATTTCAGAAGGTTTACCACTTTTTATCTCTTCCCGGAGTCTGCTCAAATACTCATCTTGTTCCTACAACTTCTTCATCTTCTCATTTAATACTGGCCTCGCTCTAAAGTTAGCCAATATACAACCAGATTCGGCTTGTCTCAATGTTGATTTAAGTTTGGTTAATTCCTCTAATAAAGGAGTATACACTGTCTCCATATATGCCATAGTTGATTTCCTACTTAATGCATCCGCTACTACATTAGCTTTCCCTAGATGGTAGTCTATCATCAAATCATAATCTTTCAATAGTTCTAACCACCTTTTTTGTCTCAAATTCAACTCCTTTTGACTCATCAGATATTTGAGACTCTTATGGTCTGTAAATACTCTAGTAGTGACTCTATATAAGTAATGTCTCCAAATCTTCAATGAAAAAATTATGGCCGCTAACTCCAAGTCATGCATACGATAATTCATCTCATAAGGCTTTAATTGCCTAGAAGCATAAGCAATCACTTTATCTCCTTGCATCAACACACAGCCTAATCCTTTTCTTGAGGCATCACTATAAACTGTATATCCGTAACTACCCAAAGGCAAAAGCAAAACTGGTGCAGTTGTAAGCTTATTCTTTAATTCCTCAAAACTACCTTGGCACTCCTCTATCCATACAAATTTCTGATTCTTTCTTGTCAATTTGGAAAATGGAGCTGCTATTATGGAAAAACCTTCCACAAACCTTCTGCAATACCCGGCCAATCCCACAAAACTTCTCACTTCACCCACATTCGTAGGTGCTTCCCATTTCACAACCGCTTCTATCTTCCTCGGATCCACATGTACTCCTTGCTCTGAAATCACTTGTCCAAGAAATGTCACTTCCTTTAGCCAAAATTCACATTTATCAAATTTGGCATACAACTCATTCTTCCTCAATGTCTCCAAAGAAATTCTTAAATGTTCCTCAAGCTCCTTATCACTCTTAGAATAGACCAAAATATCATCAATAAAGACAATGACAAATTGGTCTAAGAAAGGCCTAAAGACTCTATTCATCAAATCCATGAAAGTTGCAGGTGCATTTGCCAACACAAAAGGCATGACCAAGAACTCAAAGTGGTCATACCATGTTCTAAAAGCAATCTTTGACACATTTGCTCCCTTATCCTCAACTGATGGTAACCTGATCTCAAATCTATCTTCGAAAAGACACTTGCCCCTTGTAACTGATCAAACAAGTCATCTATGCATGGAAGCGGATATCTGTTCTTAATGGTGACATGGTTAAGCTTCCTATAATCTACACACATTCGTAATGATCCAGCTTTCTTTCTCACAAAAAGGACCGAAGCTCCCTAAGGTGAAGAGCTCGGCCTAATATAACCTTTCTCCAATAAATCTTCCAATTATTCCTTAAGTTCCTTCAATTTCGCCGAAGTCACTCTATAAGCAGAACGACATTGGCATTGTGCCTGGAAGAAGCTCAATGGAAAATTCAATTTCCCTAGATGGCGGTAGTCTTGGTAACTCCTCGGGAAAGACATTCAGGAATTCTATGACCACTGGTATATCTCCTAACTTCCTCTATCTTCCTTTATGTCTACCACATAGGCCAAAAATGCCTCATATCCTTTCCTCATCATTTTTTGTGCTCTCAGAGCCGAAATAATCCAAGGTGGACTGACTTTTCTGTCTCCCAAAAATACCACATTTCTTCCATTATCCAACTCAAACTCCCCTGTCTTTCGATTGCAATCTAAGTTGGCATTATACTTCTCCAAGGTGTCCATACCCAAAATGTATCGCCCCCTTACCGTAGAGTACCCGCCGGGACGCCCGCAGGTCATTCCGGTACGTATCCTACGATAAGAGAGAACTACGAACAAACACTACGATACTCCACATGGCATCACAA
>JAOTAX010000006.1:30015495-30037861 GCA_025629825.1 Erythroxylum guanchezii
GTCTCTTACAACAAGTATTCTTTCACACTTAGCCTCTTTAGGCTATCTGCTTTTCTTTCAACTGAAAGAGTTTTTGAGCTTTTGTTACAGAAAATGATCGCTCAAGTTTTCGCACAATAAGATTTTTCAAATCGCTAAGCTTTTGCAGTCTTCGGCTCTGACCAGTATTTATAGTCTTCATCTTCAACCGCTTCTTGATAACTGCTTCTTTCTTCTTATTTCTTGATCTTTCAAGACTCAGTTATTCAATTGAGTTCTGTAACTAACTCAAGTTGATTAGTAAACCAATGTGGTATCAGTTCTTCCGTCTGATTATTTAGACTGTGCCTTCCGTCTCACTTTCTGTTTGCGTCTTCCGTCTCACTTTCTGTTTGCGCCTTCCGTCTCACTTTTTGTTTGCGCTTCCGTCTCACTTTTTGTTTGCGCTTCCATCTCACTTTTTGTTTACGTCTCTTCCGTCTCACTTTTTGACTTTACTCTTCTGTCTTACTTTTGGCTTTGCGCTTCCGTCTAACTTTGTATCGTCTCACTTTTTCTTGTTTCATTCCTTCCGTCTCATATTCTTCTGCTTCGTTCTTACTTTCTTCTTTCATTATTATTTGTTCTTCATCAAAATCATTTACATAAAGTCATTTTGACTTAACAGTAACAACCATAATAGATGTTGGAATTTTTCTCAGAAAACCACTACCATCGTTTAAGAACAGCAACTGCAAAGATTCCACAATCACAGATTTTGCCCAACTAGATCACATAAACACATGGAGAAAACTTGGTTGTAAAATCGCCCTCAATAGACGTTCAAAATAAAAGATAACGCAGCAGCCAAATCATGCACAATCAATAATTTTGCAGACCATAAAATCACACCAGAATAGAGAAACGTTGCAGCCAATGTGGATCAAGAATCAACATAAAATCCAGCAATCAAAGATCATTTAAGATAAGGAAAACCCAACAGCTATATTTAACCACACGCATAGATTATATAGCCAAAACATACAAAACAACTACTAAAAATTACAGCTGCAAAAAGAATTTCAAAAGACAACAAAGACTGTTGAAAAATGTAATTCCCAAGACTCCACTCAAGTCATGTGATCTTTTCAAAAAAATCAGTAGCATATATTATCATACCTTAACCCTCAGTAGCATATATTGTCATACCTTAACCCAATCAATTGCTCAAGATTATCGAAAATCATCCTAGGAATCCCAATTGTCCAATCATCCACCATACAACCCATATTACACGTGAGTCCCAAAATCAAGTTAAATTTCTAGGATATACACACTAAATGTCATCTTAATTAGAATTTTAAACTTATCAAACTTGTCTTGAAAAAGTCCCACTAAACACAACTAAGGCCAATTAACAAATATTGGCCGAAATTAAAGATTAAGACATCGTAACCTATATTTTAACAATCTCCCCCTTTTTGGCATTATTTGTCACATATGTGAAACTCCACTTAAAAGAGATAATTGGACATATAACATCAAATTCACATAACATATAGGGACTCCCCTTTAATCAAGCATCAAGTTCCAAATAACATCAAGATCATCAAAGTCCAAGAAACATCCAAAGAAACAATAATCCCAGATAAACAATTATCCAATCATCCAAATTTCTCCCCTTAGGATAAAAAGATGCCAAAAGCCAAGACTAATAGTCAAATCTCTCCTATATTGAATAGTCACCAAAAACAGTCCTATATCTCCCCCTTGGGACAAAACAATGTCAAAACAAAGAATGCCTTCAATAATCAATCTCAGCGAATAAAGAAACATAAAAATCAACAGTAGGTGTAGCGGAAGAATCATATGCACGTCAAAATAAAAATTTATCACCAGTCAAAACACTAGCCAACACATTATTACTTACATCAAAGCCATCCGTATACAATTGATTAAATTCAAAAACCACAAAAATGCATTCAACGAATCGTAATCAAACTTAATCAATCTCCTCCTTATATAAACCATATGAATGCAAATTGCCCAAATTCATGCAGCCCACGATATAGAGAGAAATCAAGATAAAACTTGAAAAATCTAAATCATAGAAAATCTGAATCTTCTTATACATCCAACCAAACATCAGCATTGTCTTGACATAACTCTGTAAATCAAAATCCAAGAGTAGAATTCTCAAATCATCAAGCAGAGTCTCATTCTCACATCAAATATACTATTCAATAAGTAAGGAAAAACCAAACACACATCAATCAACTGAACCTTAAAAAACCCATAAATAAAAACTCAGAGAGTTTAGATGTTAACTCCTTCGAACCTCTTTTTTTTAAGAAAAACATCAAAATATACTTTTAAAATGTAAAGCACACAGTCCCTGTGTCTCTCGAAAAAATTCAAACCTAATCTTATTCCTCGTCACATTATCTCTGTCATCAATTATCTAGTTGATTTCTTCTTCTAAAACAACTAACTTATCCTCTATCTGAACAGTTTCTTTAATAGTAGCAACTAACTGTGAATCTGGATAATTTCATGTTTTTCCTTCACTACATCTTTGTGCTTGTAATTGACCCTTTCTAACCCAAATGTGTTTTGCTAACATAGGCTACTGCTGGAAATTTAATGGAGAGTGTCTAGATTTTCAGTTTTGACCCTTTGAAATATCATTTGTAACAAATTGTAACAACTCGGCTTTATGTGCCCGATTACCCACAAAAGTGACATGTAGGTATGAACTTTCCGTTCCTCCTTGAGATTTCTCCTTTAACAGATCTGGTCACACCATTTTTCTCATTATTCGACTTAAAACATTCACCCTTATAGCCAATGCCTTAATGGTCTCCTTTAATCTTACTAATTGTCAACAACTTTTCTAACTTTTTGGTACCTCCATTTAATAATCTTATTCTCTTTTCTGTACTCACTAGCTTTAACTTTGTTTCATTAAGCTAATTTACTGTAGATATTAACTTCTTCTTAAGATCTTGAATGATGTTCTTTATAGAGAGGTTTTCCTTCTTTAGCTTTTCATTTTTCTTGCATGTTTGCACCCATTTTGCATACATTAATTCATAGGCTTCATAGATATCCTCATTTTTGTCATCTGAACCATTGTCATCACTGTTATAATCTAAGGTTAGACTTTAAGCTAATTAATCTGCATTTTTCCTGAAATTTTCTGATTTAACCACGTTTTCATCATCAGTTTCTTCCTTCTTGGTTGCTGTTAAGTAACCAACTGGACTTTTGTTGTATAAAGAAACCGATACAGCACTACTCACAAATTCTTCATTACTACCATACTCATTTCCGGATTCATTCTCACTCCAAGTGCTTGTACAGGACTTCCCTTTTTCTCTTCTTCAAAGTATTAGCACATTCTGCTTACACATGTCCAAAGCCTTAACATTAATGGCATTGAATTTTGTTCACTTTTCTTTCACCTTTCTGAGTTTTAGCTTGTTTTTTGAAATTATTATTTGATGAATTCCCACTGTTTTGCCTAAAATCAGATCTATCCTTCTTCAATTTCTTTAAAAACTTGCTGAAATCTTTTGTCAATAACTCCATATCCTTATTCTCATTAGATTCATCTTCAAATTCATTCACGGCTTTACCAATCTTAGCTTGCAATGTCAATCCATTGTTCCTCTCCTGTTTTCCCCTTACAAATTCATCTAAAAATGGGTAAGAATTCCAATTAACATATCTAATGAAAATTCATTGATATCATGAGCTTCCTCGATTGCTGCAATTTTCGATATGAACCTCGAAGGCAACGATTTCAATATCTTCTTAACTAGTTTCAGGTTAGAATATTTCTTCCGGAATTGATGGCTTGGTTTGCTATGTCACGTAGTCTCTCATGGAAGTCTCCAATGGTTTCAGTCTTATCCATCTTCAGCTCTTCAAATCTCACAGCTCACATTTGAAGTTTTGAGGCTATCACATATTTCGATCCCTTATGTATAGTTTGCAAAGTATCCCACGCTTTTTTGCTGATTCACAAGCTGATATTATTGAGAAACGACCTTCATCAACGGCAATAAAGATGGCATGCATGGCTTGAAAGTTTCCAAGTGCTCTATTTTCTTCAACTCTTGTCCATTCAGATGCATCTTTCAGTACTATTTCTCCCTTGTCATCAATTATAACTAGATATATCCAACCATGCAACATTGAGTTCCACTCTTTGTTCCTTATTCCTGAATAAATACTCTCATCCGAGATTTCCACATAGGATAATTTAAACTATCTAATAATTGTGGCCTGATGATTGATGCCCCTTCTTTTATAGCTATAATTACGAAACAGATCTACACCAACTTAACGTACCAAGTTTTGATTTAGTGACCTGCTCTGATACCAATTGAAAATTTCCGAAGGGGTGTAATAGTTTCGCAAAATCTCCTATTTAATCACAGTTGTTTCTGGCATAATCAAAAACAAAAAAATTAAACTCACAAATGTAAATCAATCCTAAAATTTGTTAACGCAGTTCAACACACTTTGCGTATATTTATGGGGCCCTCACTTAGCTTAATTACTTTCATTTGTGATACAATAGTTTTACTCAAAGCATTACAGAGCCGAGTCACCCAACCCTTAACACTATTCCTTATCCTCACTACCCGTGAAAGTAATTCATACCCAATAGTACAACCGTCTCGTACTAACCTCAACATAATATTTTTCTCAATAACTTTTAAGAATAAAAATAATAAATAGACAACTCAAGTGATTAAAATAATAAAGAACATAAACAAATACACTTGATTTTAGAAAAACAATTTCCCTAATTAATTCATCTCCTTCAATGATGAATCGGAAAGTTGTTCATTAAGAATGCTGCTACAGTCCTCCAATATTGTCACCAAACCACTATATACACAGCAGCGAACAAATCACTAATAGACGTAGACGTTTCTTCACCGAAATGTTGCAAATGTCAAGGCTGCAATAACCATAACAACTGCTGGAATTTTTCTTTGGAAAACCACCATTATTGATTAAGAACAACAACTGCAAAGATTCGACAATCACAGATTTTGCCCAGCTATATCACACAAACATATGAAGAAAAATCAACTGCAAAATAGCCCTCAATAGACGTTCAAAATAGAAGAGAACGCAACAGCCAAATCATGCATAATCAACAATTTTGTAGCCTACAAAATCACACTAGAATAGAGAACGTAGCAGCCAATGTGGATCAAGAATTAACGTAAAACTCAGCAATCAAAGATCATTTAAGATAAGAAAAACCCAACAACTATATTTCATCACACGCACATATTATGCAGCCAAAATATATAAAAACAATTACTAAAAATTACAGCTGGCAAAAGACTTCTAATGAACAACGAAGACAGTTGAAAAATGCAACTCCCAAGATTCCACTCAAGTTACGTGACCTTTTCAAAAAATTAGTAGCATATATTATCATACCTTAACCCTCAGTAGAATATATTGTCATACCTTAACCCAATCAACTGCTTAAGATTATTGAAAATCATCTTGGAAATCTCAGCTGTCCAATCATCCACCATACAGCCCATATCACACGTGGGTCCCAAAATTAAGTTAAATTTTTAGAGGATCACCATTATCCCATGTTGGGATATACATACTAAATATCATCTTAAATTAGAATTTTAAACTTATCAAACTTATCTTAAAAAAGTTCCACTTAAATACAACTAAAGTCAATTAACAAATAATGGCCAAAATTAAAGATTAAGATATCATAGCCTATATCTTAACAGTATATATTTGTAAACTATACAAGTTAAAATCATAATGTAACGTATACTGAAAACAGGAAAAGCAAGTGAAAGGATATGCACACAAAAAGCATATTCACAATAACTATCTTTACAGCTTGAAAATTGACTGCTTGCTGTTGTCGGTGTGTTTTACCTTCAGAGTGAGTGTTTCTTTTTAATCCAAATTCCAAACAACACTAGAATGAAACCAGATGACTCAATCTAAAGAGTAATAAACAGGTAAAGATTGTTAAAAGTTTATTTAGCTTCAAGAAGAACAAGATTTAGAAGTAGATGAACTGAGTTTTTTTTAAGATTTAAATTCTAAATTTTAGTTTTTTAATGATAATGATACTCGTAATCTAATCTAGTGATTTTTAAAGATATATTAAACAAATTATTGAGTGTACTTAAATAACTCTAAATCATAAAATGTTACAAGCTTGGAAGAATTAACGGGGAGGAGGCGTCAAATGGTATAAATTGCTCGTGTTAAGTCTCTTATTCAATCGTTACAAAGGAATCCGTAACCCTTAAAAAGTGAATATTGATGGGCCAAATCGTTAACACGTTTGAAGATTTGGAGAAAATAATCGGGCTTTAGCACGCACCTACAAGAGCAAACCGCTGCCAAAGCCCTTAATAAACAGAGCGAAAGGCTTGTTGGGTAACAAGTGAAGTGCAAAACGAGGATTACGGTTTTAGGGTTTCCTTTATAAACTGTTGTCACTTTTGAACAACAGACAAGAGAGCAGGAGAGCTGTGTAACACAAAGATCAGCGGCCCCTTTGGAGCAGAACCATGGTGCACGTCTCCTTCTATCGCAACTGTAATTTCTCAACCTCTCTCTGTCTCTCTGGATATTCTAGATATGTATAGCACTCACTTTGATAGTTAATTGGATTATCTTTTTGAGCTTCTGCGTGTTTGATGTATCGGTATTTGGAATGAAGTTCCTTAAATACTTTAGGATGGTTGTTTATGCGATTGCGTTGTTCTCTTTCGTATGAAATTAAGTTCTCATTCTTTTAACAATTAATTTCTGGGCTTGATCTGTTTGTTTTGAATCTATAGTCATGTGGATAGGGATGAAATTAAATGAAGTCTTTTTTCCTAGCTTAAGATTGTTTAGAACTCGTTGATTTCTGCTCTTAATGAGGTTAAAAACTCATGTCCTCTTAAATTGTTTGAGACGCCAGGGTTAATCATCATTTGGAGCATGTAAGTCGATGGAACAACTTAAGAAGCTCAACAAAGCTTCTTGTCCCTAGTTTCTTGTTTCAGTTGTCCCTTTTTAATTTTTTGGAATGGCGCGCTATCACAGAAGTATTGTCTCTGCATGTAGTTTAGGCCCCATGTGATAGATTTTATGAGAGAAATCATATTCATTTGATTAAAAATTATATTTGAGTGGTTTGGTCTCTTCCTGATTTGTATTGCTAATGAACTTTAGATGGGAAGACATTTAAGAAGCCTAGACGTCCCTATGAGAAGGAACGTTTGGATGCAGAGTTAAAGCTTGTGGGAGAGTATGGTCTGCGATGCAAGAGAGAGCTCTGGAGAGTGCAGTATGCACTGAGCCGTATCAGAAATGCTGCCAGAACACTTCTGACCCTTGATGAGAAGGATCCTCGTCGTATCTTTGAGGGTGAAGCTCTTCTCCGCAGAATGAATCGTTATGGGCTTTTGGATGAGACTCAGAACAAACTTGATTATGTCCTGGCCTTGACTGTTGAGAATTTCCTTGAGCGACGCTTGCAGACTCTTGTGTTCAAGTCTGGTATGGCAAAGTCTATCCACCATGCTAGAGTACTTATCAGGCAGAGGCATATCAGGTGAACTTAATTTGTTTTGACAATGGTAGAAATTAATGATGCTTTGTCTTGGCTTTTAGCTGATATCTCTTGTAGTACTATGTAGTTTTTAGGGGAGGGACTAAAGTAGTAGATTCAACAGGTGGCTTTTAGTGTGTAATTTTCCTAGAAGACTGTGAACCACTTGTATATTTAAAATATAAATAATTCTCGGCAGAGCAGCAGTGTTACTGTCAGAAATTAGGGTTGTCTTCTGTTGAGGGTGTATTTGATTTTTGTAAAGTTAGCCTTTTTTTTATTAGGACCTAGTTGGGTCATGCCTTTATATATGTGGGCTGAAATGTGGTGGAGAAGATGGTTTTGTGAAGATTGTGTCTGTATGTTTTAGTAGATTACAGAGAAGCGATCCTTTGAGAGGTAAAGGAAATGGGCTTATTATTGTTATCTTGAACTTGGCAGTGGTTTCAGCATTTTATCTTTTATCATCTGGGACGTAAATCTATGTCTATGGTTGTGAAGTATGGAGACATTTTGTTGAGAAGATCAATACTAGATGTGAACCATACAGTTTTTTGTCGTAAAGTATGGAGACGTGTTTGTAGAGAAGATTAATATTATAATCTCTTATAGTTAATCTCCTTTTAGTCTCTTCCTGAGTAAATCTTACTTATCTATAAGACGCATGAGATATTTTCATTGATAGACTTATGATATAGCCAAATAACTTATAAAATATTGCTTCTAGGACGGAGTTGTTTTAGTTACATTGCTCGATTCTTCTAATGAGCTTGATTTATCTCTCAGTTTTACTTGGTACAAGCTACTATTCTTGTGGAAGAGTTACTTATAGCAAATGATTCGTATATTTTTTAATGTAATTTTTCTCGTTAACATCATTATTAGCATATTGCCAACTTGTTTCATGTTCTTACTTTTATACCCTTACTTATGGACAACATTACCAATGTAATGGCTGTATGTTTCTGGCTGGAAGGGTTGGGAGGCAGGTGGTGAACATTCCATCTTTCATGGTGAGGGTTGATTCACAAAAGCACATTGATTTCTCATTGACAAGTCCATTTGGTGGTGGCCGCCCCGGCAGAGTGAAGAGAAAGAACCAAAGGGCAGCTGCTAAAAAGGCTGCAGGGGGTGATGGAGATGAAGAGGATGAGGATTGAGGCATCCTCTTACATCCTCTTTTTGATAGGAGGAACGTTTTCTTATGTCTCATGTAGTTTTTATATTGAGCTAGTTTTGACATAATTATGAATTTACTAGCTTTTGGTTTCGGAACTTGGGTTATAAGTTTGTTTTATGGTGCATAAAGTTTTGTATCTTGGACCTTTCATATTTGTTAGTTTGCCTTGAATGCTGAAAATGGTTTTTTTTTTTTTTTCCGTCTTCCGTAAACATCGCAATTTCTTGGCACATCATGTTGGTAGTAACATTATGAGGGATGTACTCTGTGACTGGGATGCTCCTCAATATTCACAAGTCATAATTAGTCAAATATTTACCAAAGCATATCATTAATTATTAAATTTTTCATCAGTTCCAAAAGAGGATTATTTGTAAGATACAAGATAATTTTACATGACAACTATTAGAATTGTCACATTAAATATATATATATATGCACGGAATAGATTTACTAATTTTTTGATTCCGGTTAGTAAGAGGGATCTTGAACTAAGAAATAGATTGTAGAAGCTAAAAAGGGTATCTTAACCAGGTAATTAGGCGGTATTATGTAAGGCATAACTACAAAAAGAGGAAGAAGTCGAGCTACAAGAAAATTTATGCTGCTACTATATATATACACATTTCAAAAGCTTTACATAAGTAATCTGTTGGCTCCATCTAAACTTCACTCGATCTGTCTTGTACTCTGGGATTATTAGTAATTACTCGGTCTTCTAAAAAAAATAACAAGGGATAAGCTACCTACTCAGTGGGGATAATTGACCATATTTTTAAAATCAAGTAATTTCATAAATAATTATAAAACTTAGTCAACTGATTAAATCAAACATATAATATGTATATATACAACATCACTCAGTCTAATCCAAATAGTTAATAAACTTTTCAAAAAATTTGTCAAATTATAATTAACACAAATATTAATTATAATTGCTATTTATACTTTATTCTAATATTTAACTGATGTTTTTGCCTGGGCCTAGCTTAACCTAATAGACGTACATTCAATGGTCTGCTAGCTTATCTCATCATAATCTCTCATCAATGGAAACATAACTAAATGTATAAATATCGGCACAGGATATCTCGATTTCTCAATCTTCATCTCGGTATTACTCCAGTATCTAGCCATTGACACAAGATATCCGCGAGACTCAGGATATCCCAGTACCACTCCAATATCTAGTCATCAGCATAGGAGATCCTCGAAAATCAGGATACCCCGATATCTGCTCCACGGACAGATACCTAGCTACCACTCACTCAAACTGACTCAACCTATCTATCTAAGACGTTTAAATGTAGCCTATCCTAAGCAAGCCACCGATTCTAGATTTTGACTAATTATTCTCAACATATTACTAATCGGTCTCTATTTTACACATTTTTACTAAGTTAACATGCAATGTACCTCTAATATGCATAACAAAATGCGACCACGAAACACCTTGTACTTTGATTAATTATTAATGAAATAAAATAAACATAATTCATGTAGGTAATTATTAATCATTAATTAAATTAATCACCAATTCAAAATATAATTTATTAACAATCAAACGGTACTTAATTTTGAGAATAAAGTCCAAGATTATTCAGACTCAACTAATTGATAATTTCAATTTCTCCTTAATCGGACTTTTGAACCTATAATTTACAAGATTTTATTAGACTAATTTATCAAAAATTTCTTACCTAATTACACTAATAATCCAACATTATTCTCTCTTCCAATTTATTCTTAATTATAAAAGTAATATCTTTACTAACCTAACCCTCGTAATTAGTAAAATACCCTTAACTAATTAAAAGTCCCATTTTACCCTCATCCATTTCATTTAATACCAAAATGCCCTTCTTACAACAAAATTTCATATTTACCCTTAACTTTCTACACTTCCTACAGCCCTTACATGCAATTTAAATTCCAGATCCACCCTTAACTTTCTGCACTTCTCATTTTGCCCCGACATCTAACTTAAATTTCTAAAACAATATCATCATCTTCACCCTCCCCTCTTCTTCTCTCTTTTCTTATTTCATCATTTTCTAGCCCGTTTTTCTTCACTTTTACCTCTTCAAGCAACTTCAATTATTATCTCAATCAACCACAACATGCAACCTAACTACAATCTAGTGTAGGATGATCAAAATCACACAAAAAGACATAAAAATCGTTGCCAGAATTTTACCTAAATAAAAGGACTTTTGATGTTGTTAACCACCACAACTTCCTCTAATTTGCTGCAAAACAAAAAAAATGAGGACACTTATGAGGAAAGAGTTACATGCAGAATAAAATAGTGAATTTTGACACATCACCAGCTAGAAATGAAGAAAAAAGATGAAGAAGATGGTGGTTTCATTGGTTGCCCCTATTTTTCCAACTGCTGGAATTTTTATAAGTGTTTAAAGGTTTATGGGTTGGGTTACACTGTAGGCCAATTTAGGTTAATAAATGGGCCTTAAAAGAACCCTCTTAATGCTTTGGAAACAAATGGTATGAATTACCAGCTTGCCTAGAGCCTACTTGCTTGCACCATAACTCTTGTCACCTCTCACGATCTTATTGGGATAAAGAAGCATTTTAGAAGAAAACACAGTAATGACAAACAATGGGTCTGTGAGAAATGCTCTAAAGGTTATACTGTTCAATCTGATTATAAAGCCTATCTCAAAACTTGTGGCACTAGAGGCCACTCTTGCGATTGTGTCCATGTTGGGATCAAATTTCGGGTTAGGTTACAGACTCACAAACTGAATGAAGAGGTTAGACGGTGAGAATCGAGTTTTGCAAACTAAGAAAAGGGGTTAGGGCATTTTTGAAAAATGACGACATTAGATTTTAGTGATTAAACGTTGTCTTTTCATTAATCAAGATTTTTAATGTTAACCACGGGTCGTGTGTAATAATTATAAAGGTTTCTGGACACATGGCATGCCACATTAGGAAACATAACAGAGAAACTAACATCAAGCTAGAATTGGGAAAAAAAATGAAAGTTTGAGCATTTTAGTGCCACTTTTTAAAGTTCGGGCTATAATTGCAAAATTGGCCACAGTTTGAGATTTTTTTGTAATTAACCCTTTAGTAGACTAGTTTTTCTTTCTTTGTTCTGTCATTTACTTTGTTTAGTTGGATTTGAGCCATGCTTCATTGTTTGGTTTAATTGCTACTTTCTTATTACTCCATTAAAGTGTAGATTTACTAAAGAACTATACTTGTGTCGTAACATCCCGTTACTAATGTTAAGGCTAAAATAGTAAATGTGAGAGATTACTGAGAAATTAAGAAATACATCTCATGCTCATGCATTACACAAGATGCACCTGCGCATGAATATTGAATCTTTGCACATGAAAACAATTGTATATGCATTCATTGACAAATTCTGGATATAATTGTTTATAAATGTGAGTATATTGGGAAATATGGTTTTTGTATGTTGAAAATTGATTTGGGGAGCGTATAAATTAATTTACAATTTTTGGAGAAATTTCTGAAAATTGTTGGGCATTTTAGCTAGGAAAATTGCCAAGTGGCAACACAGTTGTTAAATGGTAGTAGAAATTACTGTCCAATGGCAATGGAAAATTTGATAAATGATTTTAGGATTTACTGACAAGTGCCATTAAAAATTGGGGAATAATTGGAATAGAAATTGAAATTTGATGGGATTAGTTAAATGAAAGAACCAATCAAATGCTTTAGGAGTGGACATATGGCAAGTGACAAATATCACTTGCCAAACAATGCCTTAAGTCCACTACTCTTTTAATTAAAAGCCTCCCCCCCCTCCCCCCCCCAACCCTTTTTGGTTTTGACTTTCACGAAGCTTCTCTCTAAAAAGGGGCTATTGGTCTTTATTTTGGATCCCTCCATCATCTTCGTAACTCCTCCTCTCCTCCTCTCTTCTTCTTGATTTTTTTTATTCTTCAAAAATCCATTCATGTTAAACCCAACCCTCTCATCTTTCATGGTACTCTTTCATCTTGCTTTCTCTTCCATTCTCACTAAAAACCTAAACCTATCAAGCTCAAAATGAAGATGATCGTGGGTTGTTGGTGAAGTTAGGGATTTTTGGGTTTCTTGAAGATTTTGAAGAAATGGAAGCTAAATCAAGTAAGTATCTTGTCAAATATCATGGGTTTTGGTTAAATGAAGCATTTATGATGATATTTAGAGGTTAATCTCATGAAATGGTGTTTTGAGTATATGGGTGTCGTGAATGGTGAGAGTGTGCAAATTTTTTGCTTATATATGCTTGATGAGTAATGATTTATAAGGATATTTTAGAGGTTGAATGATCATGATAAGGAGTTCTGTATATGCTAAAATGTTGGTAAAGAAATGAACATATATATATGGATATATTGATGCTTGTTTCATATAAATGCCAAATAATGGGTTAGGAGTTGTTTATGGATGATTGATGTTGTATATGAAGAGTAAGAAACTATGAGTTATGCTACACATTCTTTTAAAGATGAATCAGTTGTGAAATGGAAGTTTTAATGAGAATTGGAAGTTGATGAGTATAAAAATGTGTTTATAACCTGTTTGTGTAAATGGATGAGTGTAGAAAATTGCTTACAAATGGGTAAATACATATGCTCTGTTTTTGGTTAATTATAGATCATTAATTGTTTGTGATTGATTCATTGAGTTGAATTGGGTAGAAAATGATGAGAAAATGAAATGGAAGAGAGAATCTAGGTATAAGATGAATTAGATGTTAAATGTTGAAAGTTTGAAAATCTGGAAAATGTTAGCAGAAAAATTTCGACTGATATGCTTCTGTGTTTTAGCTATAACTTGTTCTGTATTTATCCAAATGAGTTGATCCTTAATTTGGATTAAACTAGAGACATATGGCTATCTTTCTTATGAAGACATCTAATATAAATTCTACTTTTAGGAGTCTCAAATTTTGATGTGAAAATGAGAACTGAATGCAGCAAAATCTTGGATGAATGCATATGTTTGTGTTCTATTTTGGGTGTTTATGAACAACTAGGGAATATGAATTGGGTATGGATGATGTTGAGCTAAGCTTGAGGTATACATAAAGTAGTCATCAACTTGAAATGATGAATTTTGAATATGAAGTGCCTGATACTTAGGAATAAGATATGTTACGGAAAAAGGATAGAAATTTTGAATGATGAGATGCAGTTGAATGTGATGAATCATTTGAGTAGAGATTAGAAGTTTTAATGAAACAAAGCTGGTGTTTGAATTGATATGAAGTGGTTTTGTGTTAGAAGAGGTGAATTTGAGAAGATTATGAGTGTATATGATGTTATAATGAGTGTAGGAACCTTTGGAGAGGCTTTGGAAGGACTTTTGGACACCAATGTCCGTTAGACGGACTTTAGGTCTGTTAAACGGACCTTCTCGGGTGTAAAAACACCCAAATGGATATTAGGTCCGTTCAATGGATCTTTTCGGGTGAAAAAGCACCCCCAGGCCCGACAATGTCCGGTAAACGGACATTCTCGGGATATATACAAAATCGTGATTTTGACCATTTTAAAGGCAAAATCTCATTTCGAGTTCTTCATGAAAGTTGTAGATCTAGAAGTTCTCTTTCAAACCGTGCAAATATGAGATCAATCCGACATGTTTTATAAAGGTTATGGTAATCGCGCCAACATAGGTTCATTAGGAGTGAGGACATAAACATGGTTGCTTCTTTTGACCATAACTTCTTCTCTAGACCTCAAAATGACTTTCTTCTTGAACCAACAGATTTATAACACATTTTTCTACCTACCCATAAAAATTTGTAGCATTCTAAATTGAATTGAAAAATATTGATTAAATGAAAGTGTGGGAATTTGTTGGAACAGTGTAAATAGGATTATTTTTACTGAGCATACTTCAGTGTTTTGATTATATCTAGAACTATAGGATTTCAAATGAGATGATTTTTATTTCTGAGTAAAATATAGAAATAGGGATACAATTCATAAGAAAGAGTCAAATTATGATTCAGTCTCTAAGATGTTCAATTTCTGGATGGAAGTTGTACAAAGTGAACTGTGTTTGGAGAAGAGCAGTCTGAAAATGTTTGAGTTATATCTTCCAAAGTACTAAACAAAATTGAGTGATTTTGGTGTCAATAGAAACATAAGACATAAAGGAACACTTTTCTGGAAGAGAGTATGACCAAATTATATCAGTTCTCTTTCTAATTGAACGTGAACAGTAGATACGAAAGTGTGACTTGGAAAAAAATCTGAAGTGAGTCAATGAGAAATGAATTGTGAATTTAATGGTGTTAGTGAGGTATAAACTTAAGTATAAATTATACTTAAGTGAGTTTTGTTATGGGATTGATTTTGTGATAAGGCTAATGGATAAATACCCTAGATTGTCGCGAACATGCAATGTACATATTTCATTGCATACATGTGCATTATTAAACATTTATAATTGCGCAAATTGTGATATGTGTATATTGCTTGTTATAGATGAGCAATTGGAGTGTCAACCCTCAGACATTGTCGGAATTTCCAGGCATTAGCTTCGGGAGCAGTTTGCGAGTAACCTAGATAGTCTCACTTAATTACTTTTTTGATTAATTTCTGATTAGAAATGATTGAATGAATGTGGATTGATTATGTTGATTTCAAAATAGGAGGTTCGATGATTGTGATATGTGTATGTGATATTGAAGTGCTGCTTGTATGTGAATGTGAAGAACTAAATGTGTTCTGAATGTGCCTTTACTTATGAACTAAAAGTGATTCTCAACTTTAATGTTGAACGTCGGACTAAGGTCCGATGATATGTGATAGTGAATAACTGATTATATGTGTTAGATGCATTCCATACATAAATGCACAATCAAATAATGGCAGTTGTGACTAGAGTAGCTACCGATCAGAGCTTAAAGCTCAACGAGTGAAAAGAGCCTCGGGCTCAATAGTGATTAAGAGCCTAAGGCTCACTATGTTTAATGAGCCCTGTATCCCCCAAGTAGATAAGGGATAGCTATTAATGAGCCCACTATCCAAAATGAATACGGGACAGTTCAGGCACTCGATCACAACAACGTAATAAATGGAAAGTGTCTCATGAGCATTTCATATGCATTTATATCAAGTACGTTTGATTGATTGAAATGTCAAAATTACCTATGATGAAGTAAAAGTGTGATACATGATCCATTATGCAAAATTGTGAATTACATGCTATGTGAAATGATGTGTTGCATGAATTGAGTGAACTATCGATGATGGTTACCTCATTGAGTTTGCAAAATCTCACCCAAAATTTGCAATTATTTTTCAGACTTGAAGAGTACCCTGTTAGACAAATGAGAGTATACCAACAACATGCAAGTAAGAAATAGAGGTCGGGATCAATTGGTGTCTGCATTAATATTTCCTTTATTTTGTATCAAATTAAGTCTTCCATAGTTATTATAACTTGCGTATTCGAATATTTTTGTTTTGAAATAAATTTCCAAATCGAAAATGTTTGTATATGATTTTTGCAATGTAATGAAATTTTGACAAGTATTTCGTATTTGTAATGGGCCCAAATGGATATTGAAATTTTGTTGATTGTATTGCATGACTGAAAAAGTTTATGAATAAAGTGAGCCCAAATTGTTTATTGATTTTCGCGCATTTGATTGTATTAAAAAAACTTATATGGAGTTTTGACTGATTGAGTGCGATAGCATGCTACCCTCACGGGGCACAGACTCAGATAACACCCACGATGTCAAGTTCAGGTCCTGTCAGAGTGGGGTGTTACATGTGTACTATAAATGGAATATGTTTGAATTTGTTCATTTAGTATTTATTCATCTGTATTACATGAATAATAGGTTAGGCATCCATTTCTTGTTATTCATAGGAATGGAAGTTGCAGGGGACAGGTACCGACATCTCTTGAATGAAAAAACAAACTAGATCTTTATCTGAAAAGGAAAAAAAGAGCTAAAAATGATGTGAAAGAACTAAACCTCTTAAAGATTTAAGCTTTGCAATTCCTATGTTTTACCCAGAAAATGAAGCGAGGAGAACTGAGATTTCAAGAAGCGAAGATGGTAAAGTGTAAAGAGGAAACCGAGAATGGTCTATGCTTTGATTTATGAAATTATGTAGAACAAATCAATTCCAACCGATTCACAGAAAAACCAGCTAATTCACTACTAAATTGACCAGTTTTTATTTTTATATAAACAAGTTATAAATTGAAGCTGAACTAGACAACTAGCCAATTTACACTATCCTCGATTGAATCGGTCGCTCTGATTCTGTTTTTAAAATATTGAGAAAAAGTGAATAAGTTCTTTTTAAAATGGAAAGATATGGAGGGGCCTTTAATTAAAACAAGTTAAAACTTCCTCTTTTCTTTTAATCTTTTCACAAAGATTTCTTAAACATTTTTTTTGTAGTTTCTTTAAGTTAGGGCAAGATTAATTTATGTAGAGGTTGAAATTAGAAATTGAAAGCTAATTTCTTGTTTCCAAAGAGAGAAGTGAAGAGAAAAGAGGAAAAAAACACATATCTCTTTAATCTTTTAATTTGTTTTGGTAAATAATCACTATTTTCAAGTATAATCAAGTTATTAAGCATGTTTTGAATAGCTGTTGAGTTCGTCATTAATTTACTAGGTTATATATCAAATTATATGTAAAGAAAATTAGGAGTTCCAGGGGTATTAATTTATTAAATCAAATTGATCCTTAAATATAAATTAGGAAATTAAAATTTATTAATTAGAATATACAGATAAAATTGGAGGTTAGAAATTTGGATAAACTGAAAAGTAGTTAAGATTAAGTAGGTCATATGCAAATATTTTCATCTTTCTTTTATGTTAATTTTTTGGATGTTATGTCATTTATTGATTTGTGTTTGTGATTATTATAAATGCGCAGAGTCATAATAAGGTTCTCTAGAATAGTTAATGGCGTAGGAAGACTTAGTTCGAAGTTCCGAAATATCATATGATTTGATAAAATATTTATGTCTCAATAACTAATATGTTGGTAATTCGTTTAATAATGAGTATTATATATAACTATATGTGATATTGAATTATACTTAAAATTTACTTTCACATTTATCAGTAGAAGTTCACATTTCCCAGTCAACAGAATAAGAAATTTAACTATTTAATAAATTAACTTTATGTATTTTATTAATATCGAACTAATTTGAAGTTAAGTGTAATATTTAAATAAAAATTATTTTTCTTGATTATCCGTGCAATCCCTTTCTCTCCCACTTTCTTAAATTTTTTCTTTTCTTAATCCATCCAAATTTGAAAACTGCTTACTCTTGCAGAAAGAGTAGCAACTATTAAGCTATTATTAGTAAAAGTGTAGAAGATCTATTGATCAATCACTCAATAGAGCACATCCTAAGACATCAAACCCAGGGAATTAAGACCAAGTCTTCAACAGCAACACAAACTATGACTCAAGTTCCCTTATTTCACAAGCATTTTGTCGAAGCCCTAATCTCGTTATAAGCGGAGAGTCAGCAATTTCACTTTCACATGATTTTGTGGGGAAAAAGAAAAAAGAAAGTTTCTCATTTCATGCTTAGTTTTGTCCAAGGCTGCCGTTTTGAGTAGTTGAGGAGGAGAATTTCTTATTACCCTCTTCTTCAAGTCCTTGGATAAGCTCGGAGTGAGGTTTAAAAAAGGGAGAGTTAGTTCTTTATTCTAAGCCTAATATTAGTTTATGAACTCAAGATGTATTATGAAATTCATAACAAAGGCAAGTAAATATAATAATGACACTAATTTATCAATGCAAAGACAAAAGAAGAAGAATGGAGGCAGATAGAGAAGAGGGTTGAACTGCATATAATATGAAATTGAGAAACCTCTCATAGAGACAAAATTACATACTGAAATCAAATAGAAACAAAACATGGGGTCGTGGACTTGATTCCTAGTTCTCTAGAAGAGTTCTAAGGCACTCAGTTTCAAGACCAGCTGAGTCCATAGATTCCAGAATTTGAGATAGCTTTTCACTCAAGTCATCTAACTCTCCACGTAGCTTCCTGATGTAGCTGCATGTTTCCTTGAGCATTTTTGATGCTGACACCTGTTACATTAGAAACACAAAGAAACCATGTCAGAATCACTAGTAAAGTTTTCACTTTATAACATATGTAATGTCTCTCAGTCGCAATTGATGTTGACTTTTGATTTAATTAATTGAAAATTTGATCTTAAAAATTTTAACTTTCCATTAAGTAGGGTCAGTGTCCAAAGTTCATCTGTTTTATCTGACAACTGTTTCCCTACTGTGTCCTGATAATAAGGAAATCTCTTGCATATAATCACGAATTAACTTGAAAATTCATCAATCTGGCTCAGTAAATAGAATGCTCTGCTCTGGTGGTGATAAGGACTAATGGGAGACAAGTTGTTTGTCAGTGAAACAAACAGGTGGAGGAAAGAATGAAGAGAAGGCGAAAACAGAGGAAGAGGAATTCTAGCCTATACCCCTGGGGAATGCTTGTGAGTAAGCTGAGGTTGAAGGGCTTGTAGTCTCAAAACGAGATCATTCATCTCTTCTTCGGTGAATTTGGAAGTTCTTGATCTTCTGGTAGGCATGGCAACAGCTCTGTGCTTCCTCTCTTCCACTACCGTAGAGAAAAATATCAACAAGCTATTTGTGGGGAAGTTGGGATGCAAAACAGGAAGCAGCTTTAAAGGAGAGGATTGGACACACGGCTGGTTGGACAAAACACAAAAGACATTAAAAATGGGCATTATCGAGCAAAAAAAATCTTCATTAGGTCCTGTTTGTCCCACATTTGAGTACCATAAATCAAGTAGGCCCTCAAAAATTCAAAAGTTAGTTACGGACAAAATTAATCCAAGCATCTATGTCAATTGGAACACGTGTCCGTTTCCCAGTCTGAATTTAGCAATCTAATTATATATAGCGATGTTTACGTGCTACCAAAATGATGCGTTTGTCCTTTTGTGTCTGATCAGTGGGGCCTTGGAGACAGCCTCTGAAATTGTTTAATGTCTTTGCCTCACAAAATCTTGTTTTGAGTTCATTTCCCTCTCTTTCATTTTGTCTCTTCCAATTTACATTCGTAGAACTCCATGCCCATCTTGTTGACCCAACAAAAATATTCCCTTTCAAAATGTTAACTACAAATCAGTTCGCTTGTGAGAAGAGAAGCAATTTGTTCAAACTAAGTTGTGACATTTCTGTCTCAAATTGTCTTCGTCGATCAGGTTTTAATCTTTAATGTAGCATATAAGCTTTCAGATGTAGAAAAAGTAGTGCCATTTCTTATATCTGATCATCAAGTACAGCTATTACGATTTCCATAGAAGAAGCCCTGTGGAAGGTCGAAATGGTGGTTGGAGCAGCGGTAAAATAGTAATCTCTGATGTCACATTTTGGTTATGAATAGTGACCACCAATTTTACCATTCTTGCTATAATCCAACAGAGACCATTAGCAGGATTTGTCCTACCTTTCTTTGGCAGCTGCTGCGGTTGTTAGCTAGACTACCAAACTCTTTAACCCCAATTCACTTCATAATATATCTTTAGGTACCAACACAGCAGCAACTATGTAACTACTGTGCCAATATACAACAATCGGAAGACGACCGTAGTAAATGGGAAAAAGAGACAGATAGCCCCAATTGTGCATTGTCCATTAGGATCAAGTGTATGTTTCAATGTGCGGTGCAAGAAATAAAGGGTCGACTTCTGATGTGACGGTGCATGCACAAGACGATGAGAGATTGGACTGTGTGTACATTCTTAGGAAGGCTCCATCTGTGGAGAGATAGTTCATCAAGTGCTAAGCCAAATAGTTTGGAATTTGGCTTCATTTACCAACCATCGTTTCCGGTAGCCGACCATGTTGTTCCTCATAAATGACGTTGGAAATATTTAACATGGCATGTTAGAGCTTCATGACCACAAAGAGCTCGTATAGACTTGTCTTGTTTTAGGACCCCCCGGCCCCTAAAAGTTTTGCTACTTCGTTATTGAACAGTATTGTAAGAAGAGCTTTAAATGTTTGGCCGTGCTATATAATAAGACGGGGACGTAAAATTTCACTAAAAATGAAGAAGGTAGGAATCAGACATTGAAGAGAAAAAAAAAAAAGGTAAGTGTTAATTAATTAAATTCTTTAGTCAATTGTAATCTATCTAAATTCTTCATAAGTGTAATTTGTGATTATTTAGTTTTTTAATATAAGATTCTCTACAAATAAAATATAATTCTATATTTAGTGTAAAAATTTATAAAATAAAAAATTTTATCTTATTATTATTTGTCTTAGTACATGAATTTTTTGTTGAGGTAGTTATGCTCAATCACAGAGCTCGCTGTTCAAAATTTGGGAACAAATCGTTTGTTTTATTTATTATGCTCTTACATAAGTTTTCATTCATTCTCTGGCGTTTAATTAACGGCTAAAAACTCTTGGAACATAATATGAACAGGCAAAACGTAACACGCCATCCGCCGGCTCAAAGATTTTATAGCGACCAATCAATCTGAAAAATCATAAGTTAGAATTCAATCTGTAAAATCATAAGTTAGAATTGACTACCTAAGGCTTCACATCTGGCGTTCTGTCTAAATATGTAAGCTGTCAGACCTCTGTTCCTCTATAACTTCCAGGCACTCTATAACGTAGGCCACAGCGCACAAGTCAATCGCAGATCAAGTGGCGAGTTAATCGACTTTTCTCAAGTTCATAGTCTAGGGAAGCCTCTATCTAAATACAAACATTTACTTAGCTACATCTAAATACAAACTGCAAAAGCCATGGGCTTACTTATTATTAATCTACCCACTTTTTCGGTCTTTCCTATAACATCAAAATGAAAACATATGTAGAAACCCCTCGTTAATGTATTTGTTGGATTTTGAATCTGAGTCAATAGAAAGGATATTAATTTACAGATACTTCGTTATGCGAATTTGTTCACGGTCAATTACTTGCAGATGATGAGTTTTAAAAAACATAATATCAATGCAATAATTAGCGAACCTCACCCGCTCGCATAAATCGAGGAAAATGACATCCACCGCATCAGTGGACCTAAGCACTTTTTGTTTTACTTAAGTTCCACGTGCAAGGTGATTAATTATTTACTGT
Organism: Erythroxylum guanchezii; assembly: GCA_025629825.1. Classification (NCBI taxonomy): domain Eukaryota; kingdom Viridiplantae; phylum Streptophyta; class Magnoliopsida; order Malpighiales; family Erythroxylaceae; genus Erythroxylum; species Erythroxylum guanchezii. The sequence goes on from JAOTAX010000006.1 coordinate 30,037,387, forward strand.
AACCAAGGTTTTGAAACTTGGACCGGACATCGAACCGGAGGCTTAACTGATTACCGGTTTGACCGGTTCGACCGGTTCGACCGGTGTGACGTCATAATTATGTAATAATTATATTTAATTATATATAATATTAATAAAATTATTTTAAAAAAGAAAAATATGCCAAATAATATAAATAAATATAAATAAAATTTTCAGCCATCAATTATATAATTGTTCTCAAATAATAACTAAAATATCATGACTAGATGTCAAAATAATTACATCAACCAATGCAAAATCAAAAAATTCACCAAAAAGTGCAAATATTTAATATCATAATCAAATCCGAGTCTAACACATCCATTAAAACAAGACAACAAAATCAACAATTATCTCAAATAATAACCACATAATCAAGTCCAAATGAAATTAACATCAAACAAATCAAACAATCCACCATCAAGTATTTTAATAAAGTCACATTAAAAATCAT
>JAOTAX010000006.1:30053534-30071565 GCA_025629825.1 Erythroxylum guanchezii
GGACATTTTACTGAACATTCTTCAGTATTTTGATGATATCTTGATCTGTAGAGCTCCAAATAAGATGATTCTTGTTTCTAAATAAACTAGAGACATATAGCTACAAATCTCCTGAAGAACTCGAATTTTAATTCAGTCTCTAAAACTTTCATTTTCGGTAGGGAAGCTGAGTATAGTGTACTATTTTAGTACAATAACAGTCTGAAAATGTTTGGACTATAACTTTTAGATTTCTAAATCAAATGGAATGATTTTTGTGTCATTAGAGATTTAAGACAATGGGAAATAAATGTTCTGAAGAAGTCAGATTGAAATTTCGGTTTAAGGTTTCCCAAAATCTGTTCAGAAATAAGAGAAATGAGTTCGTTTTTTATGTTTGACTGGTGTGGGCATGTCACCCTTGTAGGATGCACGTCCAGATGTCGCGTAGGACGTCGAGCACGTGACTCGCAAGGGTAGGGTCTTAACAACAGGTCTTTAAAATTCTTTAGAGAGGAAATTGTTGTTTCAAACCTTTCGAGAACAGTCTCAAGCACTGTCTAAGCAATTCTAAGGGGGTGCTTGGTTATAGGGTTTAGGAACGCATCAATAGGTAAGGAATGGAAAAATTTTGGTTGGTTATATATTATTATTATATAAACAATTTTTTGATATCCCACTTTTGAGGATTATTCGATACCCCCACATATGAGAGAAATGATTTTCATTCCTTATTAACAGGCAAGTGTCATAAGTGTGATAGTCTTTGTCACGCCCACGACAATAAATGTCATAGGCGTTACACTTCTTATCACACCTGTGACACTTACTTTTTTATTTTTAATTAAATATAATTAAAATATAATTAATTAATTAATTATAATTAATTACAATATAATTAATTAATTAATTGCAATATAATTATTAAATTATTAAATTAAAATATAATTAATTATTTAATTCCAATACTATTTATTTATTTATTTATTAAAATATAATTAATTAATTAATTACAATATAATTAATTAATTATATTTTCTCTTTTTAAAAATTAAATATAATTAATTAAAACATATTAAAATTTGATGTAAAATAAAATTTTGACAAATTTTTATTTATCAAAATTCTGACAAATTTTTATTTCTCAATATTTTTAACAAATCAATCACTATCAATGCTAATGTTAATCATTTATTCTTCTTAACCAATCATTATAAATATAATAACTATATCCATTCTCATTCCTCACTATATTCATTCTTATTTCTATTATCATTTTCCCATGTGAACTAACCACCCCTTGTAAAATCACAAAATTCAGTTCCAAACAATTTACCCTATTGACAATGATAAGAAGTCTGTCAGAATACTCCCTTCACAGTTTCCAAGTCCTTCATCCTTTACATCCCAAACTCCGTAATCAAATTCAACACTTGCATCCCTTTGACTCTCTCATTGCCTTCATACTCTTACTTGAAAAAGTCTTAGATTTCTTTTGCCGACTTTAGGGTCATAGTTCTAGTAAAGATTGCTAATGGGACAGCTGCAAATAGACATGCCTTCACCTTGGATTTCCTTTGCCTTCTTCTTTTGTGATTCTTGATTTGAGCAAGAGTTGGGTTATTTGGCAAAGGATGAACCTCGTAGTCCAGCTTCCCAAAGATCACTTACATCAAGATAAGCCTCCAAAAATAGCTCTATACTAATTTGAAGGAGTTAAGCAAGGTAAAAATACGAAAAATGGAAGCAATATAGAAACACAAAGAAAAATGGATGAAAATGTTGTCATGATTTCATTGAAAAAAACATACTTAAATATAAAAAAATTGTTATGGTTCCATGATCACAAACCACTCTTAGCTACAAAATAGCCACTAATAAAAAATGCCTAATATTAAGACATGGTTAAAGCTTTCAATTTTTGCTTTCATACTCCGTGTTGCAGCTCACAATGATTTACTTCCACAAAGTTGCCCTTTTGTTTTACATTTTTAGCCTTACCATCATACCACGACATTAGCATATTTTCAGCTTTCGGAGGCGTAAAGCATCATCACCTCTCTTCACGGATCATTATAGCATACAGTTTACTCAACACTGATTAGGGGTCAGCCGCAAGAATTTGTAAATCTAAGTGTTCCATAAGTTGATGTATCCAACGCCATTAGGAGCTGATGTACCAATTCCCTTTCTATCATATTCGCGTACCCTTTGCTGCTCCACGCGTTCAATCAGGAACTTTGGTTTATTCAACAAGTTCCTCTCACATGGTTTTGAATTAAGTAAAATAAGCCATCACAATCAATCCTACTTGCTTTAGATCGGCCAAAATAGATTTTAACTACTGTAAGCGAGCTGCGTTACCAAGGAGTATCTTTCTTTGAGTTATTTCCAAATATCTTCCACGTACGTTCTCTATCTTGTTTAGGCTTCCTTGCAGTGAGTTATCTATGGTGTTTTTAATCCACGATTTTACCATAGAATTGTTTGCCTTTCAAGCTTTAAATGCAAGTGACTTCTCGTCATTAAGCATTATGATGTCGCCATTAACAAACCCAAGTTTATACTTTGCTTCAAAGGCCGTTATCATTGAGTCTTGCCAAATTTCATAGTTCTCTACGCCAGTGAGAACATATTTGGTTATCACTACTAATGTGATTATGTGAATGAGGGATGCATATAGTATATGGATGTGGGGTCTTAAAGGAATTCACAGTTAGTTTTCCTCCTCCACCATTAGTGCCTTCGCCGTCCTTGTCGACCATTTTTGTTAGCCGGAGGATCTTTAGTCTTTCAATGATTTAGGTTGAAGGTTAAACGTTTATATGGGCTCTGATACCATGAGAATTTTGAGCCGGGTAAAAACGCTCTTTACATTAATCACAAAGCATGCCTTTATATATATAGGCTACATATCTTGGGCTACAAGCAATACAACTCATATACAGGTCATATTACAAGTCCTATACAATCTCCTATTATATCTCAACCTTCTCCTAATAGCATTGTACTGGCAGGTAATCTGCTTCAAGTGTTGACAAAACTTCCGTTTGTCTGCACCATGCACATTCTGAAACAAAGCGTTCGTAGTAATAAGTCAAAAACAAAAATATATCAAAAAGTGGAAGAAGCTACTGGAAGGTTCGCTATGGCATGTGGGAGTAGTGGCTCCAAGCGTTGCATCACTGTCCATAACGTTTAACTTGCAATTGATGTGGCTGCCATACTTCCCAATAAGTATGGATTAACGGTTATAGTGAGTATCTGAGAATAGGAAGGTTGAACCCTCTAAAAATGTCCCAGGATTCCCTTTTTGTCTTTACATGACCCCCCGGTAAAATTCTATTCCTCAACGATAAAATTTTAGGGACAAAGGACCACATGTTTTCTCGCAAACCTCCCTCCCAATGCCTAACAAGTAGTTCTATCAATTCGTATCATACGGCCGATATTATTCCGTGTCACCGGGAATTGGATAAATACAACTGATAATATGCAAGGAACTAAGTGCAACTTCCTGATGACAATATGATTGGTACAACACTATTTACAAAATGCCATATTTCTTAGTTTAAGAAACAATTGAATTACACCAGAAAACTTTATTAAAGTATACATAATTTGACTATGGCAATGCGTCCAAAACTAGCAGTAGAGAGGAGCTGAATAACCATTAATACATAGGCCAGTCAAGAAAGTATGTTGAATATTGAATAGCTACCTATGCAGCATTAGCAACCTTGATGAAAACATCCTCCAAGGTGGTGTCGGACAAGCCCCAGGCGAACACCGGGAATCTTCCTTTAGCAATCTCTACTGCATGAAATACGTCTGCAATTCTGACCTCATGTTTTGGTATTTCAAACTTTTGTGTTCCAGAGGTATGGTAAGTCCTTTCAGCATTAGGAGATAGCTGTTGTACCATATTTGCAACCTCCACCTCATGCTCCACAGATGTTGTCATGGTAAAAACATAAGATCCTCCATATCTGGCCTTCAGCTGTTTCATTTTTATGTAAAATGTCACATGCCAGAAATTGAAAATCAGCTGTCATAAGAAATGATGGTGACACCATTTTGTTGTCATAAGAGAATAATGCAGGTTATGTGACAAGAAGTTAAGATGCTAAGGCACCCTTTTCAAATTAAGGAAAACACTTCCACCAATGAAACTATAAGCAAATATCCAAATGTATTGCACCGTTACCTCTTTAGGGTTTCCTATGCATTGTAGGCTTCCATCAACAAAAATTCCAAGTCGATCACAAAGAGCCTCTGCCTCTTCCATTGAATGTGCTGAAAATAGTCGTGGTAATGCAATATAAACAACTTGGAACTTCCCAGTTGCTCACAACCAAAATATTTACCCACATCCCAGCCACATTCACACACACACACAAAGAGAAGAGGGGATACTTGTGAGAATAATTGCCCGGTCCTTCTTCGCACGCTTCACTACATTCCATAAATTGCTCCTTGAAGCTGGATCTAATCCAGTACTAGGTTCATCCATGTAAACAACCTAGAAAGTTTTCGATATGTCAGGAGACAGACCATTTTAAAAATATAATTATCCAGCTGCATAAGCAAAGAATGCAAGAAAGAGATCTACATACTTTGGGGTCTCCAATTAGTGAAATGGCAACACTCAGCCTCCTCTTCATGCCTCCACTATACTTCCCAGCATGTTTATCAGCAACTCCACCATTAAATAAATTTACGCTTCTAAGAGATTCTTCAACTGCCTAAGGAAGTAGAGCACAAAATGAAAAAAGTGAAGCTCAGAAGTAATCCACCCAGGCAGGACAAGTTCTCTACAACAATACTAATTGCCACTTACCAACTACTGTATTCTTATAGAATTAATTCAAGCAGTTATTATGGAGTAAATCCATGCAGTCCAACAGATCTTTTATTTGTATATTTGTTTTTCGTTTCCTCTTCCTATATGCAATTCTGAAATGTCTCTCTGACTACGTGATTCATCTTATTTCCGTATACAATTTACTAAACATGTTTAAGAACTAAATTTAGGAAAATTAACTCAATTTACACAACGAAAATTAGGAAAAAAAAAAAAAAAGATAACGACTTACCTGTGTCAATGCAGAACCTTTTAGGTTCTTAAGTCTACCATAAAATAGCAAGTGCTCCCTCCCGGTTAAAGTTTCCCAAAGCAAGCTATGAATTGTCAAAAAATGAACAGCATATGACTACAAAGAAGTTAGTAAATTGTTGTAAATTTTTTCAAAACTCTGGCTTACTCATGCTGTGGGCATACCCCCATGCGAGTATAAATACAATCTATCTGAGTCTGTAAATCCAAACCCTGAACATATGCTGTCCCCGAGGTTGGCTTTGTGAGACCAATCATCTGATTAGAAGATAAGGTCATAAGGAAGTGCAAAAACTTGTATATTTCAAATTAGAGAAAGTAATAAAAACCTAAAGATCAATCCTTGTTAGATTAAAGTTCTAAAAGGGCAGGATAATATGCAGTAAAGAACTGCAAAAGGAGACAGAGAGAACAAACAAGTGAATGACCTAAAAGGAAGATAATGCAATTCTATGTGACATACCAGAAGGTGTGGCAATATCCAGATAACACCAACCAACCCAACCCATCCCCTCCCCTCCCTGGGCAAATCATAAGATCCTTCTAAACCAGGACCAGGACAAAGGGTTTTAACATTAGTAGGCTACATAACTAATTAGTTTCTACAACTTTTACAGTATGCTAGCAGGGGAGATGGGTTTCCAAATGCTTGAAACAGATTTGTTCCCTCATCACTAATCCAAATCAATTAAACAACAAGGGATCAATGATGACTGACCATACTAATAAAAGAGGTTTTCCCTGCACCATTTGGACCAAGCATACCAAAGCACTCTGCTCGAGGCAAAGCAAGAGATAATCCTTTGACTGCAACTTTCTCCGGGTTTCCATCTCTACCTGGATACACCTTCTTGAGGTCATGGCAAATAATTCCATGAGTATTGCTTGGCTCTAGCAGTAACTGCTCAACCTTTTCCCTCTGCCAAAAAACAAAAAATGAAGGTTTTGGCCAAAACAATTTGACATGGATACAAGGAAATTGGTGCCCTAGTGTTGGAGAGACCAAACTGCAAGATTCGAGAATTAAATAATATTGACACAAGGGAATAACAACCTAACCCTTTTTTCATGATAAACAATTATCATGCCACCCACTTCCGTAGACATTTGTTTTTTCCAAAATCATGAAGAAGATAACCATTAACTATTGTCCAGGAAACAATAGATTTAAACGGAGAGCAGAAATGTAAATTCAGCTTTCTACTAGTATAAACAAACAACTAAATATCCAATGGCAAGAATAGTATGAACAATCCTGCATATCCGTCAGAATACCAAAAGCATCGACAGCAACTCTGGTAGGAATAGACATCAGGACAGATTACCTCCTGACTGACATCTGGTTTATCCATATTAACAAAAACTTTGGATCCCTGCCTTTGCAAACTAGACTTCCGAAGAAATGATGACTTTTTGTTGCGAAAGCTGCGCAAGAAGAACAGAGGATGTTTTCCACTTCCAGATGACAAAACTTGGTCCACGTAATATGAAGCAAAAAGTACCAATAACCACTCAACAAACATGATCACCAACACAACTTTCATCCCATTTATATGATCATTCAAGTTTTTCCACTTCATCCCACTAGTCCCAAGCAAATTCCCAATGAAAGCATATTGCCCAAACTCATACATCCCACGGTATAGAGAGAAACCAGGATAAAACTCCATCACAATGATCCAGCCTCCTATAACAATAGGAAAAGGTACCACAACGAGTTAAGTCAGTGATAAAAGTTGGAATAAAGGTCAGTTTGTATGTGTGTATGCAGGTGTGTCCACAAAAAAAAAAAAAAAACCAAACCAAGAGACTGCTTACAGCACCGACTAATAACTGGCAATTACACAAGTATCTCAAAGTCATTTCTGTATCAGTTCTTCTAAAACAAAATCTTAATTTTTAAGGGCAGTCAAAACAACAGTCCTATCTCCTAAAGATTTTTAAAGAAAACAACTGAGAAGGAATGTATCTGGAGATTCAGGCATGGCATCAGTCGTTTGCTTAACAGTGCCCATAAAAAAGTTCCAACTGATGGAACAGGAATTTTGGTTTGCAAACTTTGCTACTTACTGGGAAATGATGAATCTTCAACGAAGTTCTGGAATAGAAAGCCACCTAAGAGCCCAGTTCCAAAGACACATATAGTGGCTACAACTGTGACCAGCAAAAGCCAACCGTCATGAACACGAATACTAAGATAATTGATAAAAGTTTCATTAATGAAAAAAGTAATGTCACTAAAAACCTGTAGAAGTCTTAAAATCTGAGAAGAAAGTAGCCATCAGAAAAGCCACAGAAATTTGCAGGTTTATATAGATAAAATAAAATACAAATTGGATGCCGTAGTCATTCATCCTGAAGAATTTCAAACCTGTAATTCAACTGAATCAGAAAGTTGAAGCAAATACAAGTTGAGAAAGAACAAGTGTCTAGAATTTACCTATAGCAGAGCCAAATGTTACAAAAACAAAGATGTACATCATAGATAGGGAAAGAAAATATAAGTATGTGATCAACCAATAAGGTCCATCACCAAGACCGTGCATTTTCATCATGATCCTCAGCTTTTTTTGTTTCTCATAAACCACAGATGTAAGAACCACCTACAGCACAAACATCAAATACGGGAGATCAAACATCTGGAAAGATGACTCGTTATCTGAGCTACTTCCTAATAACATGTGGTTCCCCAATTTTTCATTTGTCAGATAAATATAGTCTAATAAGAGGAATCTTCGAAACGGAGCTAAGTTTGATGAATTCATCAAATATTATAGAATTGAATAAAAATCGTAACAAACATTCAGAAGCCTCAGGAAATTTTACTTTCTAAGAGATAAGGATGCTGCTGGAAGAAAGCCATGTAAACTATAGCCATCTTATAAAATGTCTGTAACCTCAAGCTCAGTCCCACCTTACTGTTGGTTGATTGAAGATTCTAATTGTATGATTCTTTCCCTGTGTGCTACATAGAAGTGATTTTACAGAAGCATCTACACCCGATGGTGGAATATTAGCACATGCAGAGGGACAAATCAGTTGCCAAGAAACATCTTACTGAACTTCATTGACTCTTTAGCAAGAATATTGGTAAGAACTAGCATAAGTGATGCCAGCTTGGCTTTCAACACTTAATAGGGAATAAAGGTAGTTATCACCATCTGGGCTATACAATCAAAGATTCACATAACAATTTTTAAAGAATGCAAGCTCTAAGATGGTAACAAAAAACTGTTCACAAACTTACAGGGAACAGTTGTAGAACAACCCATGTAAAGAAAAGTGTGCCAATAAGGGATGCAATATCCAGTCTGAGTTCACTAGCAGGTTGAGGCACTTCTTTGACGTAGTCAAATAGAATTCGAGTACCAGGTCCTTTTAGCAACAGGAGGTAAGCATTCGATGCCTGTGGATATAAAAGTATAAATTTCATCATATATGTTGGATGATATAGAATGGCAAACTCAAAAGCAAGGAAAGAAGTAAAAGACACAACAACATAGAAAGAATATGTTATCAAAGAATTAATGTATATACAAATGCAAGAAACCAATTAAACATTCAAATATAAAATAACATAGATACAGCTCACAGACTTCAGTATATTATATCCATAAGTGCATGCTTATTTTCGAAGTGAAAATTCACAGATTAGATGGTACAGTGGTACCTGCAGCATAACAATTGGTGATGGACACTGATTGCAGAAAACAAGAGGGAGAAAACTTATCACGCAAAAAAATAGCACCTCCCTCGTAACAATGGGCAACTTTTGCAAAAGAAATGTTGCAAAAAATACTGAAAAATTTTGAAGAAAACAATAAAGAGCAACCAGCAATTTCAAGAGACATGCAAATAAAATAGAAATTTAAAAAAAAGAGGGACAAAAAGGAGCAGTATTCATGAAAAGTTAAAAAGAAAAAACCTACATTAGAATAGCTGATAACTTTGAAGATGTCGAGGACATAGAATATCAATTATTTTCGAAGCCCAAGTACTAGGTAATGTTGCAAATTCAAGAAGGAAACACCCAAGATTCAAGCCTCAATGCAGAAAGTATTAGATAATACTAATAAAAATTGAACATCATCTCGTACCAGGTTCACTGAGCGTGGAATCCGGAGCAAGTTAAAAACCTGACTACTATTGTCTTTATAAGTTGCATTGTACCAGATGCTCATATTGAAGGTATTTTGGTCAGTGTTTAAGAAATCATAGGCTGCAAGAAATTGAAATTATTATGATAAAGGATGCATTTATAAATCACAGGAAACGTGATGACAAGTTAAGGAAGGTCCACCTGCTAGTATCTCATTGATCTTGCCCTCTGAATTTCCTTGGCGATAACCTTTGTAAAGTTCTTCATTCACCTCAGCAGAACTATTTCGCCACAAATTTAAGCCTTCAACACATATTACCTCTACATTTAAAGAACAAAGTAAATAACCAAAGCTTCAGAATTTCACAAGCAAATAATCTTCCACAGAAACAAAAATATGGTTTTGAGTGTGACACTTAGACAGTTTTATGCTTCATCCCCAGAAATTCCTAAAATATAAGTTATCAAAGTTATAACCTTGGATTTAGTCTATAAAAGTCTTCATGCAATTTTCATGGAACGTAGAGAAACCAAAGATAGTGCAAAACTTGAAGCTTATCATCTCCCTGTTGCTCATATGAGTTCCCAACTTTTTTCTTAGTTTTGTAGCAAGCCCTCTATTTGTGTTTTTTTGCCATTTCCATCTCATATCCCACATGGCAGACCAATGATAAGAGTTGATAAATCAGACAACAAAAAATTGCATCTGAAAAGCACAGATCATGCATATTATACACTGTGTTCAAGTCCATAGTTACTCTGATCAATAAGTGGTTGGAGCATGCAAAGCTACTAATTCTCATATTCATGAGCAAAACAGAAAAGGAGCTTTATCAGAAAACCAAATCGTGAAAAAGATGGAACCATCAAAATATCCTTGGTCATCGTCTACGAAGAATGACATGATTGCATGCTGCGCCTTCCCTAGAATCACACGTGGTTATCACTATGAGAGTGTGCATGTCCTCTTTCAATCGGAAGTGCATAAGGATTATGATTCTGACTGAACATACTGAAAATTCCTTTTACGCACGTTTGTAAACACAGAAGACATATCCTTTAATTCTTTAGGTCCTGTTCTAAAGCTGCTGTCTCTACGTTCATGTCAAGAAAATGTTCATTCATACATTTTGCATTCAGCAACTAAAGTTATACCACTTGCTTGTTGGACTACGTATTAATACCTTTCTTGAATTCCAGTGGTGACAAATGAATGGGAACAGAGAACGTGGAGTTCGGTGTGCACCGTTGTTGAACATTATACAGAGGAATATTTTCATAGAAACCAGGATCCAAAAGATTATCTTCTCTAGGCTCGCTGTCTGAACCCTGAACCATTTAGGCGCACATGGACATCAAAATAGTAGATATAAGCAAGATAAAGCTAACCACCTGAAAATGGCTGGAAGAAAATTACAAAATGGAAGAAAATTACAAAGGGTAGAAAGAACTAACCAGCGCACTGTTAGCTAAAGTATTTGTATCATTGTAGGACATTAAGGTGAGGGAGCTCGTGAACATATTCCCAGCCATGACTACCCAAAAAAAAAAAAAAAGAAGAAGAATTATGCATTTCAGGAAATAAAAACCAGAGCTCAATTTCATATATATGGAGAACAAAATAAGCGAGATGCGTAATAAAATAATGCGCAAAAATGAAGACAGAATAATGAAGTATGCATGCCCAAAATCTCATACTTGCACACATATGCTCAGGAAGATATTGAGAGATGAGAGAGAGGGAGAGAGATACTTTGTCCAAGTGATTGATTACTCCCAGTCATGAGTACGGTTACAGGACAGGAACCTTTACTTCTGCACGACTCATTGGGCAAATCTGTGAAGGGCAGAACATCTGTCTTCACTGCACGATACTCTGGAGCGGGAATTTGTAAGAGAGGAGGCCATTGAGGGGGACTAGGAATTGGACAAGTGGCAACTTGATCCAAATTTGAGAATTGCACGCCGCAGACCTTCTCACAAGTTCCATCATTATTGGTGTCAACACATTGACAGCCGCACTTGTTACTAGCCTTGTTCAGCTGCCTGTCAACTACAGCTTGAAGAATTTTAAGCAGCATGCAAAGAATAAAGGGAAAGCTAATGAGACGACAATTTGTCTTAGCATTCCGTTTCTGTAAAAACAAAAGAACAAATCGATAAATGATATTAGAAGACAATCTCCTAAAGTCAAAGTTCGGACAATGTTCAGGCCTAAACCACATTTAATCATCACATTGGCACGGATACGGATACCCTATCTTCGAAATTTAAGAGTAAGTTTATTTAATCAAATTTAATAGACTGAAATGAAGCGATTCAAATTCAATTCAGTAAAGGGGAATAAATAATAATAAAAAAGAAGAGGAAAACTCAATCAACAACAAAAAAGAATCAGCTATAAAAATACCCAATCCACAAAACCAAGATAGCAAATTGTAGCTGCTCAGCCCAAACAGAACACCAGACACCACACACGTCAACTCTGAGCTCGTACTACCAAAAAAGAACTAAAACTAAAACACACAAAACAAAACAAAAAAAAAAAAAACAGAAGGCAAGCTGTTATCAGAACATCTTCTAAAACTTACGAGCAAAACTTAAACACAAACATACGAATCCATCATAGGAGCAACATTACACTAACAGTCAGCAAACCAGAACCAGGATTACAAACATATGCATATGTACAAAACAGAGACAGAGACAGAGAGAGAGACCTGGTAGGTTAGATTCTTTCGAAGCAAAGCATTTGCTTGAGTGGAAAAAGGCGCAGGATCTCGTGGCATATCCGCCATGGAAATACCAAGCTAAGGATCGTCTATATATATGCCACTGTTAAGTGACCGTTAATTCCCCTTTCCCGCCAATATGTTTATAATAAATACAGCCCAAAGCCTTTCTTCTTTCTATATGCAACAAATGTGTGTCTTTGTATACGTTTTATAACAGAGTGACTGTAGAAAGTCGTAACAGAGCAACTCGTTTTGGTAATGATTCCTCTCTCTGACATGAACCCATGCTAACCTTGGTGTTCTATTTATGTGCTCTTTGTAGCGGCTATTACCTTCCTACCCCTATATGTCACCTTCATTTACCTGGGACCACCACGGGCCCGATGTCGAAACTGCCCTTTGTTAAATGCCTACAATGCCCGTTACGCGTCTTTGCCTTTCCCTCGAGGATGACGAACGCAGAGTACTTCACATCACATCAGATTCAATTGGATTTTACTCCCAGTTTCATTTTCTTGGTGCTTGAGACTGCAGTACAATTTCTAAAGTACAACAATTTCTTGGAAGTGTGTGCTTGTTTCAAGTCAGCTTGACCATACATATATTTTTCTCAAGTTCAAATCATGTTTACTAATTGTATATTGAGCAGTTATTTAAAGATAATATTCATATGATGTTATTATTTATGAAAAAAAACACACAAATCTTTTGTGTAATTTTATTTATTTTAAATTATTAAAAATAATGAAATTAAAATTTCTAAAAAACATTATATACATTATTATATATATTGTATTTAATAATATTCTTTTGTTAATTATTTATTAAATTCGTTTTATATAAATTTTTATATAGTTACTCTATTTAATAAATATTACTTGCATATCATCATTTTATATTTTACTGTTTCTTTTTAATAATTATATTTTTAAAAAAGTAAGTGATATTATTAAAAAAATGTGTATTTTTCCCCTTTTTATTTTTAATACTATTCAAAATAGTTGGATAATATCGTTGACTCTTGGTTTGGGGAAAAGTTATCGTAGACATCAGATCTTTTGTTTCAGTTATAGTGTCCTTATCATATTTTATTAAATCTCATCTACATATTTATATAGACCCTACATAAATATATGAATGTGATTTAATAAAATAGGGTTGGAATATTATAAGTGAAATAGAGGAATTGTTTCAATTTTGATGTTCTTATCATATTCCATTAAATCTTATCTACACATTTATATAAATCCCGTATAAATATATGAATGAAATTTAATAAAATATATTTAGAATATTGTAAGTGAAATAGAGGATTTGTTTCAATTGTGATATTCTTATTATATTTTATTAAATCTTATTCACATATTTATATAAACTTTACATAAATACATAAATGAGATTTAATAAAATAGAGTTAAAATATTATAAGTAAAATAGAGGATTTAATGTGCCAATTACAATACTGTAAAATATCATAGAACATTTTTGCGTAGTGATTTTATCGAAAGTAAAGCAATGATGAAGTAAATGAATAAATTAAATGGAAGCAAAAATGGACTGCCAGGCTCTTGTTTTCACGTCAGTGTCACTTTTTCTTTGTGCGGAAGTAAATGAACCCCGTTGGTCCAATCCAAAGTCTAAGTCATGAGAAGGGCATAATATATTGAAATGATAGTATATTTGCTCGAAGCTATGACTTGGTTGCCTGGTGTGGAGAAAATTACAAGAGGCTTCGCTATTAGTTTTTACGCCAGCATAACAACTAGTGATGGAGAAATGTTTCTATCAGTTCCTCGGGAAAAGAGGAGGTGCTTTCGGGTGTGAAAGACGTGATGCAGTTGTACCCACCCTACTACAAGGGATTGAAGAAATGCAGCAGTGAACCTTAAAAGGAGTTAAATGCAAGCGACATGTGATTTTATAAGAACTGTTGTTGCGCATTGGACGCTAATAAGAAAAGGAATTATATTTTATAAAATAAACATAATATTTATAATTAAGATATATCTTTCTTAGATATGGTCTCACTTGAATTTAGTTTATAATTTTGGGTTAATTAAAAAATCACTAACTTTGCTCAATTTTGTAACTATAGTCCAAACTTTAAAACATGACATTTTTAATTTTAGCGCAGTATTAACATCTCTGTTAATTTTACTGACGTAACTTACTGTAAGGTGACACCGACTCATGGGATATCTCCATTATTTGTTAAAAAAATAGAGAGAAAGACAACTTGCCTAATGCAAGCAAGGAGACAGCTTGCTTAAGCAAGTTGTTAGGCGGTAGAGGGTGATTAGTAAAACCTTCCTCCCTCTTTCATTTAACATTCATGATATAGTGAGATGTGTTGTGAGTTTGTGAGCGGATTTTAAAGAGTCATTTTGTTTGTTCTAAATTTTATGAGAGAGTAATTCTTGGAATACTTTTAGAAAACGTTTTCCTAAAAAGGTAGAGTGATAAAATAGTGAGGATATTATGTTAAGGATAGTAAATTTAGAAAACACCTTATGAGTGAGTGTCTATATTTTATTGTATAATTTTTCACTCTTTGTATCAACTATTTTCATTAGTAGAAGATTTATTCGGAGTTTGGCCCGTGGACGTAACCTAAATAAAATGGTGAACCATGATAAATTTCTGTGTTATTTCCTTGCTTATTTTACCTATGGGATATAATTCGTAATTTTTTTTAACAAGTGATATCAGAGCCAGGCTCAGTTCTGTGTCCAAAGATTTCTCATTGAAGATGGAGGAAAAAATAAGCAAGATGATTAGCCTAAATGACTCCAACTATCACATATGGAAGAATAAGATGAAAGATATTCTGTTCGTCACAAATTTGCATTTACTGGTATTCACCACAACAAAACCCGAAAATAAATCAAACGAGGAGTGGGCGTTTGAGCATGAGCAAGTATGTAGTTTTATTCGTCTATTTGTTGACGATAATATGTATAACCATATCTGCAACGAGACTCATGCATAGACGTTGTGGAAGAAGCTCGAGGAGCTGTATGCCTCAAAAACTTAAACAATAAATTATTTTACCTGACAAAATTAGTGCAAATAAAATATCAAGAAGGTATCTCTGTGGCAGATCATTTGAATGAATTTCAAGGGGTCGTGGAACAATTATTAAGAATGGGCATAAAGTTCAATGATGAAGTGCTTACCCTTTTCTTGCTTCCCTCTTTGTCAGAGTCTTAGGAGACTTTAAAGATTTCAATCAACAATTCTGCAGCTAACGGTGTTGTTAACATGGAATCTGTAAAAAGTGAAATTATGAATGAAAAGATGAGACAGGGATCACAGAGTTCGACCTCTTCAACACAGTCAGAAGTTCTGGTCACAGGTTCCAAGAGGAGGAGCAAATCTACAGGTCTAAATTCCAGAGATAAGAGTAGAGGAAGATTAAATAAATATGAGATCGTTAAGTGTCATCACTACAAGAAGGGCTATATCAAAAGATTCTGCCAGAAGTTCAAAGAAAAAAAGAACAAAGGCAAAGAAGTCAAGAAAGATAAAAGCAATGATGATGAACACGCATCGACGACTACCACCATTGATGACTTTTATATCGTCTCATATGATAATGATGTGAATAGTGCATCCTGTGAGTTCAACTGGATAGGTAACAGTGGTGCCACTATTCACATCACTTCACATAAAGAACTCTTCTCATCATATATAGAAGGAGATTTTGGTGTTGTTAAAATGGGAAATAGTGGTTTGGCTAAAATCACCGAAAAAGGTGATATTTATTTGGAGACAAACAATGGCATGAGACTGCCTCTGAAAGATGTCAAACATATTCCTAATTTTCGCCTAAATCTAATCTTTGTTGTAATACTTGGTAATGAAGGTTTTTGCAACACTTTCAAAGATGGCAAATGGAAACTTACTAAAGGCTCTTTGGTAATTGCCAAAGATAAGAAGTGTTTAAAGTTGTACGTGATGCAGGCAAATGTCTGCAATGATGTTGGGAATCTAGTGGAGAAAGCTGGTGCAATTGAATTGTGGCATAGGAGACTCAGTCATATGAGCGAGAAAGGAATGACTCAGTTGGTGACAAATAATGCATTATTTGGAATTGGCCAGATGCATTTAAAGAAGTGTGTTGATTGTCTGGCAGGAAAGCAAAATAGAGTTGCTTCCAAAAGTTTCCCTCCTTTTAGAATGAAAAATGTGTTGGATTTGGTACACTCAGATTTATGTGGGCCAATGTCAAAGTCATTTGGTGGTGCTCAATACTTTGTGACTTTTATTGATGACCATTCTAGGGAGATGTGGGTATACACCTTAAAAACTAAAGATTAAGTGCTAAATGTTTTCAAACAATTCCATGCCTTAGTTAAATGACAAACTGGGAAGAAGTTGAAATGCATTCTAACAGACAATGGTGGAGAATCCACTAGACCATTTGACATTTATTGTAAAGGGTATGGTATTCGAAATCAGACTACTCCTCCTAAGATACTGCAGTTGAATGGTTTAGCTGAGAGGATAAACAGGACTTTGCTAGAGAGAGTTAGATGCCTACTTTCACATGCAAAGTTGCCTAAGACATTTTAGGGTGAGTATTTATTCACAGTAGTACATGTATTAAATCGCTCAACCTGTATCCCTTTACAGTCTAATGTTTCGGAGAAAATATGATCAGGAAAGGATGTTTCTTATGATCATCTAAGGATATTCGACTGCAAAGCTTATGTCCATAACCCCTAAAGATGAGAGATCCAAGCTTGATGTCAATACTCGCCAGCGTATATTTATTAGATATGGAGAAGATCAATTTGGTTATCGATTTTATGATCCAGTCCAGAAGAAGCTGATTCGAAGTCGTGATGCTATCTTTTTCAAAGATCAAACCATTGAAGATCTTGGCAAAGTGAAAAAAGATGTTCCAAAAACTGATGGTGACCTAGTGGATTTAGAGTTAATTCCTCCAAAAATGGTGCCAAGAAAATTTGGAGATGAAGTTGAAATCGCCAGCCAAATGTAGATGATGTTGATGCTCCCATTCAAAATCAATCTGATGAAGATGATGTTCAGAATCAGCTACCAGCACCAAAGACTACTCAGATTCCAATAAAGAGATCCACGCGAGAAAGACAAGCTTCTACTAAATACTCCAATGATCAGTATGTGTTACTTAATGATGGGGAAGAACCTAAGAATTTTCAAAAGACTATGATATATGAACATAAGATGAAATGAGTTAAAGTTATGTAAGATGAGATGAAGGCCTGACATGAAAGAAAAACTTTTGAGTTATTGAAGTTGCCATAAGGCAAGAAAGCTTTGAAAATTAAGTGGATGTTAAGGATTAAGCATTAAGAACACAATCCTCATCCAAGATATAAAGCTAGATTGGTTGTTAAAGGATTTAGCCAAAGAAAAGGTATTGATTTTGACAAGCTATTTTCACCAGTTGTGAAAATGAAATCCGTCCGTACAATGCTTGGTTTAGTAGCAAGTTTAGACCTAGAAATCGAGCAACTAGATGTCAAAACAACCTTTCTTCTTGGAGATTTAGAAGAAGAGATATATATAGAGCAACCAGAGGGTTTCAAGGAAAATTTATGGTTTAAAATAGGCACCGAGACAGTGGTATATGAAGTTTGAAATAGTTATAAGTGAGCAAGGCTATAAGAAGACTACTTCATATCACTGTGTTTTATACAGAAATTCTCTAGCAATGATTTCATTATCCTTTTGCTTTATGTTGATTATTGGCCAAAATATCAACAGGATTAACAGTTTGAGAAAGCAGTTCAGCAAGTCTTTTGCCATGAAAGACTTGGGCCAGCAAAACATATTCTTGGTATGACAATTATTAGAGACAACGGCGCTAAGAAATTATGGTTATCACAAGAGAACTACATTGAAAAAGTATTTCAAAGGTTTTACATGCATAAAGCTAAAGCGGTTAGTTGTTCTCTTGCTAATCACTTTAGGCTGAGTACTAAGCAATGCCCTTCGATAAATGAAGAGAAAGAAGAGATGATGAAAGTCCCCTATGATTCTACAATTGGAAGTTTGATGTACGTCATGGTATGTACATGACCAAATATTGCTTATGCAATTGGAGTAGTGAGT
>JAOTAX010000006.1:30098784-30128362 GCA_025629825.1 Erythroxylum guanchezii
TATTCTTATCTTCTCCAATTTCTCTATTGAATTATTTCTTTTTGGTCCATTTATCATACTGACTTATTTCTAATCAGTCATTTTGTAACTTATATATATTCTTGGCAGAATGATGTCTACAAATGGCTGATCAGCACCTTCTTTGTTTGGCTTGTTTTGGCGATCTACTTTGATAATATATTTCCAAATGCATCTGGTGTAAGAAAACCTTTGTTTTACTTCTTAATGCCAGGGTATTGGTCAGGGACATCTGGAAACAAAGTGAGAGGTGATCGAGCTTCTGATTGAATCAGTAGCTCATAGGTCTTGCATTTGATAATGTTCTGACCGTAGTTTTTCTCCTTTCTTTTAGAGGGTGGCATTTGTAGTTGCATAGGTTCAGTCCCACAGCATGAGCAAATTTCTCCAGATGACGAAGATGTCCTTGAAGAGGAAAACATTGTCAAAAAAGATACAAGGGAAGGAACAGTTGATCCAAATGTTGCTGTTCAGATACGAGGGCTTGTTAAGACATATGCTGGCAACCGAAATATTGGCTGTTGTAAATGCAAGCAGACTCCACCTTACCAAGCACTCAAGGTGAGCAGAAAAAGGTCAATTTTTACAACCAACCCCAGGTACTCCATGAACAAAAATAGAGTTCCATTTTCTTAATTCCATTCTTGTGATTTTTTATATAATTTGTAATAGGACCACCAATTTATCGTCCCTGTTTATAACTTCCTCAAAATATATATTTGCAATGATGATCTTTATATGGTGCTTACTGCCACATTTTGATTAGAAATGCCTTAAGAGACACTGTGATCATAGCTATGATGGGATCGGCTACATGATTGGTAGTTAAATTCTTGTTTATGTGATTTTTGACACTTTATATTTGTCTCGCAGAGCCAGTGGAATATAGTTCTGAATTAATCAGTGTGATTGTGTTAAATGAAAGGAGAGAAAGTTCTTACAAACTACTCTAATTTAGTGATTCTCTGGTATCATATCCTTTGTTAAGAATAAGACTGTTCCTCACAAGGGGCAAATTATTACCGTGATGAACACACTGAAATGGTTTTTCTTCTATGGGTAAAATTTATTTTTTGAATTTACTGACAATGGTGGTTTACATGTTACTTGAAGGGGTTATGGGTAAATTTTTCAAAGGATCAGCTGTTTTGCCTACTTGGACCTAATGGTGCTGGTAAAACTACAGTAATCAATTGTTTGACTGGCAGTACACCTGTGACTAGTGGAGATGGTATATAGCTAAGTCCCTTTTCTTTAATTCGTTGATCCAATTACTGCAGGCAATCTTCTAAATTATCTTCTTTATAGCTTTGATTTATGGATATTCTGTCAGAAGCTCTGTTGGTATGTCAAACATTCAAAAGATCATTGGAGTTTGTCCTCAGGTGCTCTCTCTATCTTTATATACAGACTTATGAGTGCATTGTGCATTGATATACTTTTCTGCATGATAGTGTGCCTTTGTTAGTTGCAGTTGTCAACAGGATGTAAGCATTATTTTGTCCTCTCCAAACTCTTAAATACATAGTTTGTTTTATACTGTGCCTGACTCTTGTTTTATTCCTTAGTTTGATATTCTTTGGGATGCATTGTCTGGTGATGAGCACCTCCACCTCTTTGCCAATATCAAAGGTCTGCCCCCAAATTCAATCAATTCGGTAGGTACCAGATGCAACTATTATTGGAATCCTCAATGCTTTTTCTTACCACCAACTTAAGGTTAACCATCGTCTAGGCAAATGTATTTGGATGTTATAATAATTTGGATGTGTTTTGTATCTGCCATTTGTGAACTCCCTGAAAATAGAACTATTTTTTAACGATGTTTTTCTTGTAATACTGTAGGTGGCTGAGGAGTTACTAGCAAAGGTGAGACTCACTGAGTCTGCCAAAATTAGAACCAGGAGCTATAGTGGAGGAATGAAGCGTCGCCTCAGTGTTGCAATAGCTCTCATTGGCGACCCAAAATTAGTCATTCTGGATGAACCGGTATCGAGATCATAATTGATTCAAATTTGTTGTTGATTTGAATTAACAACACTTTTTTGTCTAAATCTTCTTTTCTCCTTTCAGACAACAGGTATGGATCCAATATCAAGAAGGCATGTCTGGGATATAATACAAAATGCAAAGAATGGTCGTGCCATTGTTTTAACAACACATTCAATGGAAGAAGCCGATATTCTAAGTGATCGCATTGGAATCATGGCCAAGGGTAGGCTTAGGTGCATAGGAACGTCAATCAGGTTGAAGTCAAGATTTGGCACTGGTTTTATTGCTAATATCAGCTTTTCTGAAACCACTGGTGGAAACACTCCCTCATATATCCCTGAAGAACTCCCAAGTGACCGTGAGCCCGTCAAGAAATTCTTTAAGGATGTATGTCGAGTAAACTACACAATGGAATTTGTTATTTATCATATAGAGCTTTAGTTTTGAATTTGGTTTATAATGACAGCGTTTGGGTGTAATTCCTGCTGAGGAGACCAGATCTTTCCTGACTTTTGTCATTCCTCATGATAAAGAGAGGCTTTTAACGGTAAGAGTTGCTTAAATTCTTGCTTTGTTTCAAATCTCCATTTTGAT
The DNA here is from genome assembly GCA_025629825.1 of Erythroxylum guanchezii. Taxonomy (NCBI): domain Eukaryota; kingdom Viridiplantae; phylum Streptophyta; class Magnoliopsida; order Malpighiales; family Erythroxylaceae; genus Erythroxylum; species Erythroxylum guanchezii. Next base: position 30,101,389 of record JAOTAX010000006.1, read on the forward strand.
TAATTATGACACCTTAAAAGACTACGTTCACAGTAGCTGAGGTAAACTATACTGGTAGATGGTACGTAGTTAGCTGGATTAAATCCATGTAGATAGCCATTTCATTGTGGCATTTTTCTTATGTCCCGCTGTTTCAACAGCAATTCTTTACGGAACTCGAGGACAGACAAAACGAATTCGAGATATCTGATATCCAACTTGGCCTTGCGACTCTTGAGGAAGTTTTCTTGAATATTGCAAAACAGGCTGAGCTGGAAAATGCTACAGCTGAGGGGCGTTTAGTTACACTTACCCTAACATCTGGAGCCTCGGTACAGGTAACGATAGTGGAAGACTTTCTACGGAATGTTGTCGACAGGGAAATGTCTATGGTCATGAAATTGACTGTCCTGCATCTTTTTGGTTTCTATTTACATGCAGATACCCGTAGGGGCTCAGTTTGTGGGCGTCCCAGGAACAGAAACTACAGAGAATCCTAGAGGCATTATGGTTGAAGTATACTGGGAGCAAGATGATACTGGTACGCTTTGCATTTCTGGGCATTCTGCAGAAATGCCTATACCCCCCAATGCTCAGACACTCGTTTCTGCGGCTCCACCTTCCAGCAGAAACATTTTGGGGAGACGAGCACCAGTTCATGGGATTGTGATCGAACTTAATCAGATTCATAGCACCAGTTCTTCTCGACGCATAAGCACTTTCTGAACTCTTGACCCTACTTTTTCATATTTTCTCACACAACATTAGTATTCAGTCACATCAGTAGTAGCGTTTATATCCAGGATACAAGGCTTATTAGGATTTGATATGTATACTGTTGTTACATTATCTATAGAATGGAAAGGTCGACATTTGTGATGGAAAGACTCAGAAATTGGGCATATATAGTTATGTACTGGATTTATTTGGTCAAACTAAACTGTCGAGTAATAGCTATAGTTCTGATGCCCATGGATTCGTTGATGATGTAATAATTCATTCTGCAGGGAAAACCGAGTTGACCAGCCTCCCTCGAGTCTTGAGACCCATTTTATCGCAACCCACTGTTAAAGAGTTAACCTACTTTTCCTTCAACCTTGTTACAACTCAATTCACAAGGACTGATGCTATGCCTGTGTAGTGTTCATAGATTAAGCTCCTACGTGAGTCATAACACTCAAGCTCTAGGTAGTTCAGACGTAGTCGTGGTTCTCCAAGTGAGGGTAGTACTGACCGACATGCGCCCAAGTAAATTTAGTTGTAAGATCAGACTTGCATCAGGACAGTCGGGACAAAGTGCAGAACGGTGAATTCCTTTGGAAAAAACCACAAACCATGTCATAAACCAGGCAGAGTATAGAATTCTGTGTACAACTGCACCAACATGACGAAAATTCTAAATTCTAAGTCCTAGGATGTACATGCACTCACAATTCATTCAACGGGGAAAAAGACGCACGCTCCTCAAAATATAGATTATATTCCACTTATACAAACATAAAACTTTTACACCACAATAACGGATAGCAATTGCCGTGAAATCAGAACTTCTTATTCCGGTCCCTCAAAACCCAATGTTGGGATATATTACCTCCTCCATTCCACCTGCGTTCCCTTTGCTGTGAAGTTAAAACAGCCAAGAATTTGTTACGTTCTGATGATGAGAAGGGAAAAACAATCTATAACTTTGCAATGCCGTAATAAAAGAGTTTCTAGACTTGAAAATAGCAAATAATCAGAAACTAACGAGTCTAGATTTACCCGAATATCCAAGACTCGAAGAAAATGAGGTCGAAGGCAATAGAAGTTCAATTTTATCTAGCACATATTAAACAAGTTACCTAGGAAAATAGCTTCAAAAGAAAACATATTCAACAACTGAAATGATTTGGCTCGAATAAAATATGAAGTTCATCAAAAAGGTGAACCGCACTTGAAGAATTTCTGTTAGAAGACATGGTAACTATTTGGAATTATAAGTGTGATTCTTACTCTTCCCGTCTCTTGAAGACAATGATGACTTGTCACCTTTATTCGCCAGTTTGGAACTTGCATTGGGTGCTCTTTGTGCCCTTGGTGACTGGGAACTAGCTTTGCCATTAGCTGGAGATGGTAGAGAATGACGCCGGGTAATGTTGTTTTTCTCAACCCCATTTTGACTGAACTTTGGGGAACCTTGCGCTCTCAGTTTAGCTTTCACAGATTCAGTAGCTGCCATATAGCTAGGAATCACTGGACTGCTATGTGGCCAATTCTCTACATGCTCTTGCTTTGTTTGACTAGAACCTTTCCTCCCAGATTCATGAATAGCTGGGTCCTCTGTAGCACCTAACTCCCGATTTGTCAAGGGAGTATTCACATCAACGCTATCAGTCTCCACTTCAGGCTTTGACTCAACAAACACTTCCTCAGCAAGCAGTAATTCTGATTTCTCATTCAACTCGACAGGCTCTGCAGCTGCTGGTAGATCTGGCAAATCAGAAGATATCAAGATTGGCTTGTTTTCTACCAAATCTGGTTGTTTGCTGGTCACGAATATTGTTTCTTTCTTCATCTTCTCAACTGAATTATTGATGAGCTGCCCCAACATATTATCACCTGCAGTGCCCAATGCCTTTTCTGGGATTTGCTTTGGATTTTCAACTTCAACCTCTGAAGGCTTAGAGTTGTCTATGACAGGGTTGTGGACCTTTCTCAGGTTACGTTTTACTTTTTCAAGTTCATTGTGTGGATTTGCCTCCATTGCTTCAACTGGTAGATTTGGGACCTTCCTGAAATGACGCTTAGGTTTCTCAAATTCAACAGTTGCCTGTACCAAGGTATTGTCGACAGTTGCAGCAGGAACCCTTCGAACACTGCGCTTTGGCCTACAATTTTCGGAATCCACCATTTGGCCATTAGCATGCTTCCTCTGAGTTTTTGTCTGTGGAACTTTCTTAGGTTGTGGAACTGGTTTCCAAAAATTGGTTGCTGACCAGCGCTCTAACCAGCTTGGGACTGAATTTGGCTCAACAGAATCATAATACAAACGCAAAGGCATCACAGTGGGTGATGATACAAGGATCTGGAGAAACAAAACCAGAAGATAAAGATGGAAAAAGTAGGAATATGCAATTTCTTATTGATAATCTGACTAATAGGAAAATGAAATAGCTTTTCAACATCATTACATGTGTTGATCATGATGAAACGGAATATATGCGTATAGAAACCATGTTACTTAGCATAGTCTGAGACGCAGGGTAGAAATCATTTCTCTTAAACGCTGTATTCCACTCTTGTGATATGCACAAGTAAGCATGAATTTTTCATTCATGAAACTCAAAATATGACAGGCTAAGTTTCCTCTTGATTGTGTTTTGTAATTTCCATGTTCCTTTATTGAAGGCTAAATTTTTGCACAAAAGTTCATCCACAATTTTTATGGGATATTTGACCAACCGTTGCTTGGAGATTTCGAAAACTTCCTTAGGCTTTAGCGTGAGCAGATTACCATTGCATGACATAAGCAAAGTACAATTTTATAATTCAGTAACTTACTTTGTGGATGAAAGCATTCCCTGATATCTTGGACATCCGGATAGACATGGTAACTCCATTAGAATCTGCTACTTTGCCACCCTGATGAAAAAAATAAAAAGAAGGGAAATACCAATTGGTAAGAAAAGTGAAAGAAATCAATTAGTTTAACTTGTGGTCAATATACTAACAATGACAGGCCCCTATCCTGAAATGACTAGGCGGCCTGCTCAGCACCCCACGGTGGCCCTCCAGTCAATAACTGATCCAGCTGGAAAGTTCCCGTGGAGCTACGCCGATTACCCTTTTTACCAAAAAGCCTTACTTAACCCATGCAAAACTCTCCACTTTTATTGGGCTCCAACTTGTTTAGGTAACTTACTCTACTCAAGCATAAAGGGAGCCTACTAGAATAAAGAAAGTATCTATGCCAAAACCAAACTGCCTTTATGATAAGAAAAAAAGTGTGCAAAATACCCTACTATGTCATATAGACCTACCATACGCTATAAGCAATTTTACGTAGCGATCAAGTAAGAAAAATCGCATGGGCAGAATCTAAATGGAGATATTTGGCTACCTTCCTCTCTCTTTTTCATGCAAAATCCTATAAGCTTTTCACTTAATCGGCTTAAATTACTCTCTTCCCCTGCTAAAATGTGATGACTGCTCTTGATGAGTAATTGACAATTGGTGCAGTGCTTTGAGAAATTACCAGAGGGTTTACATGGATGCACTTCTTTTCAATTTCTTGCCCAATCTGTGAGGTCCTAACTTTTATTCCCCGAGCGAGTGCCTGCAACTTGACAATTCCCAGCATGCAGCACAAGGTTGCAACAGCTTGTCTCCTAACCAGATGGCCGCGGATAAGTGCTTGTAGCCTTATTATGCCTTTAAGGGCCTTGAATGCCCGGCGAGCCTTCACATAATGAAGTTAGATCAGTGTGGAAGCTGCAAATGATAACTTTCATACAGCTTAGCATCAACAAAATTCCTACGATTTGAGGCACTTCTAGATTTATGTCATACAGGCAGCCCTTGCATGAGATATTTAACGAGCTGTTAGAGGATTACTATTTCGAATAAAAGAAGATTACCAAGTAACCCCTAAATGCAGCTTGTGCCAGTGTTGCGGCTTTCTCTTGTTTTGACTTTTCAGCATCTGAAAGTGGATCATGAGATCCACATCCATTGGAGTTTGTATTATGATTTCCTGGTAACAAAATTTCCCCATCAAGTGATAAGTTTGTGCTTTCATTGTTCTCCGGCTCTATATGACTGTAATTGGAGGTCGCATGTGAGACCACAGGAGGAGTTAAAGACAGATTAGCGTCTGACACTTTTGCAACAACCACCTCTTTCTCACTTCCAAATTTCTGCAGAAGTCATTCATTACCAGAATACATAGGGGTGACTTACATATCCTCGGTTGAATGTCAACTATCATGTAGGCAAGTCTTAGTGAAATAAGAGCCCAAAAAGTAGAACAAGAAAATAACAGACAATATTGACCACAATCAAATTTGAATTTTAGAGGTCTTGTTGCCATTTGAACAAAGTTGGTCATAAGGAACTCATTCCAAAAACTATCTCAAGGGAAACAATAACTCCCCATTACTACTATCCTAAAACCACAACCTCACAAAGAATTTTTCAATTGGTTCCAGACACTACATGAGTTGAACAATATGCCATGGATACAATCATGAACTCCCAATTTTGGCATTCATTAATATATCAATTTCCTATAATCATCAGACATTCCTTTGTTGCAAAGCACACCATTACCTCCCTCCCTTTTGCAGTATTAGATTTCGAAGACTTCTTTCCAAAAAGGACATTCTTGATCCATTTCGCTGGTGATTTTCCCATAGCTGAAGAAGAAAGAACAGTAACCAGTCAGTGTCGAAACCAAGTGCCTGCATCATTCAATAACTTGGCAGTTAAAGAACCATAAAACCATATCCCTAAAGAAAAGTGCTGCATAATTCAGATAAAGATGCATTGTCCAAGCCTTTCACAGCCACTTGATCATTCAAATATGGAGAACAGCATAAATCATGACAAAAAGTCTCCCGCAAAGATGCACCAAATTTGGAAGGTCACAACCCACACTGTAAAATTGACGCCAAATAACAAAAGCCATCTACAAGCCATTGCATCAAAAGATCAAGAAATCACATGAAATACAATTCAAGCAAACAGGGGAAGAGAACCATAACATACTAGAAAATTCCCAAATTCTCGACCAAACCCAACAGTTCTTAAAGTAAATTGTAGCAAACCCAAATTAACTAGTAAAAGCTCACTTCATAGTCCACACTTAATTGCCGTTAAATAATTAACAATGGCACAGCAATGAAACAAATAACCCTAAAAAGGAATCATTTGGAGAAAGAATAAGTAATAAAGATAGTCCCGAAAACCAAAGATCTGGTAGAATTGCTAAGAACAAATTACAAGAAAGAGAGTGTTGCAAAAGCAAGCATAAACTAATAGCAAAGTTTGAAGAAGCAAAATGAAGCTCCATTTTCAACAGATCTGTGACTTACCTGACAAATGTTGAACCAACAAGACTCAAATCTACCAATCCTACATCAAAAAGGATAACCAAAACTAAGACAACAATGTACCTATTATGAGAGTAATATAAAGCTAACAAATTTATATAAAAATAAGAGTATATCAAAATAGAGAGCGAGAGAGAGGAAGTACCATGAGTAACCAAAAGCTTGGAAACGAAGGAAATATGATCTAAAGCTTACTTCTTCTACTCTGTAATCTACCCGCTCGGCTATGTTTGGTTATTACCTAAGGAATAAAATGGTTTATACTGAAATGGAAACGTAACTAAACGTAATATGAAAAAATTGTTATTCGGAAGGGAATGAAAAATTTATAATATAATATTATTTAAATGACATATTTATAATGTAATATAATTTTTTATTAGTTTATATTTTATTCTAAATATTTTAAATATGAATTTTTTTTAATAAAATAGAATATAATATAAAATTTATTTTTTATAATCTCGTTCTACTGTAAAACTTCATTTCATCCTGTTATAAAAGTTTCAACTTTTCATGGATAAATTAACCGCTATTATCTCCTGCGCCCGTGCTCGTTCTAATATTGTACATCCAATTGGAATATTCATGATGGCGTTCGATACAAACGTAGGTGCTGTAATGTTAGAGTGGGAATGGCAGCAGGGGATAGTAATCCATATAAAAGTAATAGGCGGTTGTGGGGGGAGAGAGCGCAGGAAGAGCGCAGCTTCTTTGTTCTGACGCATAATTACATACCTCAAGTATTTTTCTCAACCGCCATCCGTGGCGCGTGGAAAGTAGGGTATTTTAGGTGGATGGTGAGGTCCACCAAATGTGAACTGGTTATTAAGTATTTAATCAATTAATTGGCATCGAGAGGACATTGGATGTGATGAACATATGATTACGAGGGAATAAGATTAACAAGAAGCTAATCCATTGTAGGACCAAGTTCAGCTTGTAATTTCCGATTTTCTTTTTATTTTCCTTTAAGTCAAATCCCAACTACTACACTACACTGATTAAAAAAATCAAAACTATTTTTATTTTTTGTTTTAAATAGAGTGAAAAAAATTTTGTTTAAATTTTTAGTTTTAGATTCTTTTTTGTTTTTTCTGTTTTTATAATTTGATTTACTATCAACTAAATATAAATTATTTAATTATTTAATATATTAATTTTTAATAAGAATTATGAATAATTTAATTTTATATATATTATATATTATATTAATTGTTAATAAGAAATATGAATAATTTAATTTTACTTAATAATTTTATCTAATTTTATAAATAAATCAAATTTTATAATTATTAATTAATTTTAATTTTTTGAAATATATAAATTTCAAATAAGATTTGATTTAATAATTAAAATACATTTAAAATAAATATTAATTTATAAATAAAATTACAATTTTTAATTATTTATTTTAATAAAATAAAAAATAATTTAATTAATAATATGTTAATAAATATTATATAAGATATTAAAATGAATTTATTTAATTAAAAATAATTTATTTTTAAGTTTTATCTAATATATAATTATTATATGTGATAAAAATATAAATACATTGATATTAACAACCAAACAAGTTTTTGTTTTTATTTGAAAGAAACAAAAAACTGAAAATAGAAAAAGAAAACTGAAAATTACAACAATAAAAAATAAAATAAAAATGGAACCAAATGACTCCTTAATATTCCAGTGCAAGTCTTACTGAAACGTGAGATTTGGAAAAGTCCAGTAGTATGCATTCTTACCACTATAAATGTACCCTAATCCATACATGCATTATATTGCTTCACTTTGTAAAACCATAATTATGCCTACTTATTAAGATGGAATGTTGCAAATAACTACTTCCTAAATGAGATAGCTATTACAAAAACATAAGATAATTACTACAAAAACAAACCAAGTGACTTCTTAACTAAATGCTACAATCAACTTATAATTGGCATCTTTATACATGTCTTCCTTAAGAATACATCTTTAATATCATTACTCCCCCCGGGGAAAAGAGTTTATCCTCAAGCTCAAACTCAGGACATATATGAATCTCCTATCCCTTGCTCATCCTCTTCTTCAAATTCAACTAATTTTACTCATAAAATCTTCTTACATCTATACCCCGAGAGAATGCTTCATCACAATTAAAGTAATGCCTATTTGCCTTTCGTTCCTTAATGCAGTCAATAAATATTGTTATTTTGAGTTTTAACTCCCTTTTATTATGTGCAATTTTTAGTTCAATGTGAGATATTTCATATTTACTTATCTTTTGTATTTAGGTATTCTTTAATATCCTTAGAGTTAAGAGGAATAAAAGAACTATAAACTGAGATACAACTAGAGAAATAGAAGCAAACTAACAACATTATATGTTTCTAACAACTAAGAGTGTGCATGTTCAGTAAAGCGTGCATCTTCCAAAATTTAAATTCACAGTTAAATGGTCTATAGTTTTTATAATTTGTAAATTCTATTTTGAACGAATATGAAGTTGTAGGTCATGTTTTTTTATGCCAAAGAATAAAAACAAGAGGATAGAATCAATAGAAAGTAAAGACATTTCAAAACGGAGTTTAACTGGTAAACAGTTGTTAGCACCATTTGGTGACCTTATTTTGGGGACCAAAAATAATATAATGCATATAAATATGTATACATTTTCTGGGTTTGGAATAATAGGCAACATGGCCTCTTTTTGCTTCATTTTCTTTATTATTCATGCTCTTCTTTTCTTCTAAAAATGTCAAGGCAAACTAGGGCTTCAGTGGCTAAGTTAATTTTCCTTGGTCGAAGGTAGCCAAGGCCTATGTATTACAAAATTATTAGATGATTGTTCTTCATTTGTAAATTATTGTAATTATTCAAGTATTAATTCATTCTTCTGTTTTAATTTATGTTTTATATTCATTACAACTGTTAACTAGGTGCATCTTGCTTGTTAATTATGATAAGTAATTGATATATTAGACATTGAATATTTCATTATTTCACTTTTCTAATCAATGTAGCAACTACAAACTCATTATTTATTGCATCAGAATTGTAAAATCCTAGGAAGAATGATCATCTAAATTAAATGCAGTCACAAGAACTTGTGTTGCCTAGTTTCATTAGTTTTTCTAATTATAATTGTTGTTGATTGATTAAATTTTAGAATTTTTCTAACATTGTTAAATAACAAAGGTTAATTGGATTATATATTTTTGGTTAGCTAATCCTATGGAAAGATTGAAAATAAATTTCCCTGATAAATATTTGGATGAATAAATGGTGTGATTTTGAATCGATGACTATAGGATGAGTTTAGTTTCACTGATAATTCACTTTTGTTATTTACTAAATTTAATTTGCTAATTTTTATTAAAAGAATTTGTGCTATCATAAAAGGTATGAATACCGTTCCGTACTAGTTGGTATATAACATAATAGCATTCATGCTTTTGGTACCGGACTTCGATACTAGTCGGTACCATAAGTTTTAAACAATGTAGGTATTATTTTGCAAATATATAAAAAAATAACCTAAAAACCCCCTTGCGTGCCTCCACACACCCAAACCCTTTTGCTTCTTTTGATTTTTTTCATCTCTCACTGACTCTCACTCACCTCCGTTCTCTCTCTATCATTCTCCTCTTCATCTCGGAAGGTGCTACTCCTTCTCCAACGACTGTCATCTTTCTCCCCAATCTATGCTAGCATCATACCATTTTTAGCCCTCCTCGGTTCCTTCACGCGAAGTCCCAAACATGCCACTTTCTTTATCCCTCCTCCATGAGGACCACTATATCACGTCGCCGCTACCACTGAACATTTGAACCTCCTCCATGCCACTGTCATAACAGCTGCTCTCCCCATATCTAAACCCGACCCATCACCTATCCCAAAAACCCAAAGTTGTGAATTGATTTTTGGGTGCCATCACCTAACCCAAAAGCCCAAAGTTGTGAATTGATTTTTGGGTGTGTTTTGACTTTTCAAAATTTTTTCCTGCTTAATTGTTGCAACAGCCTAGATCACTCGCTTATAGATATTATCCACTTTGAGCCTTGGCCCAGCCAAGCACTCACGGTTTTGCTTTGCCCGAGCCCTTCCCAGGAGGTCACCCATCCAGAACTATTCTCACCCAAGCACATTTAACCTCGGAGTTCCGATGGGATCTAGTCCATTAGGCCATGGAAAACGCGTCTGTAAGAGAGAGGTATCCATACCCTTATAAAGTGTATTTTGTTCCCCTCTCCAACCGATCTGGGATCTCACACTCTCCACCCCCTTAAGGCCCAGCCTTCTTTGGGGTCCAGCCTAGCTGGTACAACGGTTCGAGTACCGACTCTGATACCACTTGTAACATCCTAAATCACCCGCTTACAGATATTGTCCGCTTTGGGCTTTGGCCTTTTGAGAATTATAATTAAGCCCCTTAACTTTATAAAATTACACATTGGTCCTCCAAGAATTGAAAAATTACATTTAAGTCTTTGAACTTTTGACAATTTGCAAATAAGTCCTTATGTGCATCAACTTTTCCAATTAAGCTTTCTAAGTATCCCATGAGTCTATAAATCATATCTAATCACCTCTAAAGCATTAGAACTCATTTAATTTTCTCACCATGGTCATATCCATCCAATGGACTCGGTTTTATCCACTTAAAAACTCATATGTCAGAAATCTCCAAGATTCTGCATTACCGATGAATTCTAAGTTCATGTAAGGGCATATAACATTATATATCATTAACATATACACCCAAATGACTTAAATACATCTTTGAACTCATATACATCTATATGTATATATCAATATACAGTAGTATCTCCAAATATAGTACAGCACAAAAGGGCTCTGACAGTCCGGCGTTACAAGTCCCCCCTCCTCAAAAGAGTTTCGTCCTCGAAACTCTTAAGTCGAGGACATAAATAAATAGGGGTACTGACGTCTCATAGTATCCTCAAGCTCCTATGTCATCTCCTTGACCTTATCACTCTTCCAAAGGACCTTAACCGTAGGTACCTCCTTACTGCGTAATTTCTTTATCTGTCACTCCAAAATTTGCACTGGTTTCACCTCAAAACTCAGGTCTTCTCTCAGCTCTATGGGAGGTATCTCCAAAACATGAGATGGATCCAGTAAGTACTTTTTAAGCATAGAGACATGGAATACATTATGGATCCTATCCAAGTCCCGTGGCAATTCCAACCAATACGCCACAGTTCCGACACGCTCCAGAATGCAAAAAGATCCGATATATCGAGGGTTTAGCTTCCATCAATTCTGAAATCTAATGATACCTTTGCATGGCGATATCCAAAAAAAAACTCTGTCACCAACTGCAAACTCTAATGGTTGTCGCCTAAATCTCTGTTCATTCGACCTCTAAAAACTAACAACCTGTCTTCTCTCAGTCTGAACCCCTCACTCTCTTCAAATGACAGTTTCTCTCAAATGACTCTCAGGATCATCGGGTTGCGATCTCCTAATCTCATTAAATAAAATCGGCTGAACTTCAAACCGTGCTAATAATGTCCCGTCATCTTTAGCTACTAAAAGTTTAACACCAAGGCTCTGCACACTCATCAAATGTGTCATGTAAGGATATTGCCTATCAGTTACTGTCGAATAGGACTTACGAATCAACGCATCGGCTACTACATTTGCTTTTCCTAGGTGATAGTCGATTATTAAGTCATAATCCTTAATCAATTCCAATCATCTCCTTTTTCTGAGAATTAGCTCTTTCTGTGTCATTAGGGACTTCAAACTCTTGCGGTTCGTTTATATACAATAAGTATCCTCATAGAGATTGCGTCTCCAAATCTTAAGTACAAATACTACCGCTGCAAACTCGAAATCATGTATAGGATAATTTAGCTAGTGTTTTTTCAACTGTTTAAAAGCATATGCGATCACTTGGCCGATCTGCATAGTTAAGTCTTTAGTGATTGACATCACTGTATACTTCAAACCCTACGCCCTAAGTAGATAGGGCAAGCACTGGTGCTGAAGTCAATCGCTGCTTCAGCTCCTAAAAACTCACCTTGCCTTTGTCATTGCGCTGAAATTTTATTCCTTTTCGGGTAAACCTCAACAAAAGGAGTTGCAAGCACAGAAAAATCCTCAACAAATCTCCGATAATAATCAGCTAATCCCAGAAAGCTATAGACTTCTGTCACATTCTTGGGTTGATAGAATTCAAGTATAGCTTTAATTTTCTTTGAGTCCACAAAAATACTTTCCCCTGATATAACATGCCTAAGGAATCCTATCTCCCTCAGCCAAAATTCACACTTTGAGAACTTCTCATACAACTGCCTTTCGTGAAGTATTTGCAGCATAATCCGGAGATGTCTAACATGCTCCTCTTCATTCTTAGAATATATCAGAAGATCATCAATGAAGAATATGATAAACTAATCTAAATAAGGAGGGAACATCTTGTTCATGAAATCCATAAATATTGCAGGTGCATTTGTTAATCCGAATGGCATTACCAAAAATTCGTAGTGTCCATACCTCGTCTGGAAGGCAGTCTTGTGCACGTCATTCTCTTTAATCTCCAACTGATGGTACCCAAACCTCATATCTATCTTTGAGAATACTTTAGTTCCTCTTAACTAATCCAATAAGTCATTGACCTTAGGGAGTGGATATTTATTCTTGATGGTAACCCTGTTTAACTGCCGATAATCAACACCTAAGCCAAGTGTCCCATCCTTCTTTTTAACAAACAATACTGGTGCTCCCTATGGCAAATGACTTGATTTGATGAAGCCCTTATCTAATAACTCTTGTAATTGAATCTTCAACTATTTCAATTCTATTGGTGTCGTGTAATATTGTGGTATAGATATTGGTGTCGTATCCAGGACCAAGTCAATAGTGAAATCAAATTTTCGATCAAGTGGTAATCCAGGTCATTCCTCCGGAAAACATCTGAGAACTTGCGCATAATAAGGGCATCACCCAATTCAACCCTCTGTGTCAAAATGTCAATCACATATGCAAGGAATGCTTGGCATCCCTGACAAATTAACCCCTTAGCCTTGATCACCGATATCAACTAATCGTTAATACTCGTCGGTCACTAGTAAATTTAATCAGGACTCCATCCTGAGGTTCAAATCACCAGCTTACAGATATTGTCCGCTTTGGGCCTTAGCCCAGCCAAGCCCTCACGATTTTGCTTTTCTCGAGTCCTTCCCAGGAGGTTACCCATCCAGAACTACTCTCATCCAAGCATATTTAACCTCAGAGTTCCGATGGGATCTAGTTCATTAAGCTATGGAAAACGCGTCTGTAAGGGAGAGGTATCCGTACCCTTATAAGGCGTACTTCGTTTCCCCTCTCTAACCGATGTGGGATCTCACAATTGCATTTTTGATTGTGAATCGGTTGGAACTTGGAAGTTGGAAGTTGAAAGTTGGAAGTTGGAGTTAAATTTTGAATTGGATTTGTGATTTGCATGGGTTGGATACTAGAGTTGAATGATTCACGATTTTGTTTTAGTTTATTTCTGGTTTGGTTCATTGATTGTTGATTGGTTTAACCGTTTAAGAGAAATTATGCTTTTTTTTATGAATGAAATGCACGGCATGTGATGTTAATTGATTCAATTGAAAGTTTGCAAGTTGAAACAACTTAGATTAAAACTTAAAACCGAGAATGCAAACTTACAAAGAATTAAATAATTAATTGAAACATTCTTAAAATTTGTGAAGTGGTATTTCGTTTTTAGTATTTGGGTATTGGCTATAGGTAAATAATTAATTGAGTATAAAATTATGATATTGTAAATTAATAATAATTCGATTGTAGTTAATGATAGTATTTAGGTATTGGCTTTGAGTAAATAATTAATTGAGTATAAAATATGTTAAATTATTTGGTAATATATATGTGTGGGCTATCATAAATATTTATAATAAATAATGTGTGAAAGTAGTGATGTAAATGTGTCCAAAAGGAACCTTTTTTCAAATTGTGAATATGTTGTAGGCTAAACTCCAACCACTTATACTTAGACTATTAATGTCAATTAAAAATCGTATAAGCAACTTATATATTTAAGAACCAAATATAGAGTGATGTATATAATATTATGGTTTGTTAGAAATGAAAAGAAGATTCAAAGCTTTAAATAAGAAAAAAAATATTTCCAAAGAAGTTATATCCTTTAACTTAATCCTTATGTTATGAATATATCCTTCAACTTGATCCTCGTGTTATGAATAAATGTGTATGAACAATTGTATAAGATATGTCATTCATTATTTGGTGATTATGTAAATCATACCCTTCAACTTGATCCTCATTATTTATTATTATGATTTTTGGAAACAGGGTTGATGTGAACCTATAAAGTATACAGTACAACTGTACAATATACCAATGGACTATTTTGCAAATTTAAAAAAAATCAGGAACTATTTCATAAATTTAAAAACCGATATAATATCATTCCAAAACCCAATCTAGTACCAAGTCCAGTATGGTATTCGCAACTTTATTCACAACATCCTATTTTGTTAATTAGTTTATTATATAACGACTAATATATTATAATTCCTCATGGGAATGATCCCCATTCATGTATATTATATTTGTTCTTATTATAGGATTTTATAATTTAATTTATGTGTAATTAACAACATTACCAAATCTTGGCATCTTTATCTTAGTTAACTTCTTAAAAAAAAGGTGTATTTGTGTTTTTAATACTGGATGCTTTCCTAAAATCTCCTTTGAGTGGCTAATGTTGCCTTATGATTCCTCCCTAAAACAATATAGTTGCTCCTCTACTTCTTTCCACATATGTGGGCTAGATTTATAATAGGTCATGTATTGTTTTATTCCTATTATTTTTTCTTCCAACCACAACCTTTTCATATTACCAATAGTGAAGAGACTAATATGTTATTATCCAGCCATAACCTTTTCATATTACCAATAATGAAGACTAATATGTTATCTTACAATGAGCTTTATGGCACTGGGCAGTAAAGATTGAAACTCCTTTAATAATCCTCCATTGTTCCTATTTGCTTTAAGTTGGCCAATTCACCTAAGGGTTGAAGCTAATAGGAGGAGTGAATCTCAAGTGGTATTGCTTTGTAAATTTCCCTAAAGCTACATATGCATCCTCTTGCTTCCTTTTTAAAATCATGGTTGTGCCTCCCTTTCAAGATTGATTGATGTTAGTCGTACCTTCCCTCCTTCAGGTTTCAAAGAAATATTCACACTTATGGATCCAAATTAATTGATCATCACTACCATTACATAAAAGAAATTCTAATTTAAAATACTTAAGAATTGTATTCCACTTACTAGTCGAATACTTTTTCTCCCTTTTGGTCCTTATAAATGAAGTTATTGCTCCCTATCTTATTGATTTTATCATGTCTCTTTAGCTCTTATAGAATCTCTTCACCTTGTGAGTTCAAGAACTTTACATTGGACTATTGGTAGTCCCCTATCACAGACAACCTTCTCTTGACGTTTCTCATTACACATCTATTTAACTTAACCAGCCTACATAATCATTTATGATGTTTGACTCTAACACTTAAATAATATTTTGTGTAGAATCTAGTCATAATAAAACTTAAAGGAAATCCTCTTTTCCCTTGTTAAAGTTCTTTCCTTTTTATACGCCATATAGTTACTACTTAAAAAACTCATCCATGACAAGCTTTTTGTAAAATATTTTTTAATGAAACTTATAATTTTTTTCCTCATTATAATACCCTTTAGATAGGCTAAATACATAGAGTTTATAAGAATTAAATATAGAATAGGTATATGCTAACTCTTTCTCTTACTAAAATAAACTTTTGAAAATAATAAGCTTCCTAGATATGATAACTACTACATAAATAAGATAAGTACTACAAAAACACAAAATAACTACCATAAAAACAAACTAATTAACTTCCTAATATGTTGTTACCATCAGATCTTAACTAATCTTGTTGTATATTTTATATATCTTTGGAAACAATCTCTCTACTAGTTAAGGGTAAGATTGCATACTATTAGATCTCCCTAGATCCCGTATATTAACGAGATTCATACTGGGTGTTGTTTTGTAATGCATCTTACATATCAATTAGCCCTTATTTAAACTTTACAAGTTTCATTTTAATTACCATGATAATTAAAAGGAATTACCTAAATATATACTTAGTCCCTTAATGAGATCTTAGTTCCTTTTGGATGCCTTATTTTTTATGTTTTAATAGCCTTCAGGAGAGGTTTCTAAAATAAGTTTACAATTTTCAATTCCAGAGAGTAGTATCCTTTATACAACAATTTTATAGACTCTATATTTCATTATAGACTTTGATATATAACAAAATGTAATTAAGATCAATATTACCTTGAATTCAAATATCAATTCACACACAAAATAAGTGACATTTTTAGTGTTTTATAAGTGTTGAAAAATAAGGTGTATCTAACAAGAATAGACAGTATGAAAGAAAGCAAACAAGAATATTATAAGATGTTAATGAGGTTCAACCAATTGGTATATTTATGTCATTAAGAGCTAAAGTGACTAATTTCATTATATTGGTCAATAACTCACTAGAAGTTTACATATTTTTCTGCATATATAGACTAGATTTACGTAGATACAGTGATTATGTAAATTCTAGTTAGTATAATTTTATATAATTTATCGCTTATCAAATTCAACCTAACTTAAACATGATTATAATAATGAGTTATTTATAAAAACCCTTAAGAGTCTTATCATTTTTGTCTTATATGGAATATTTCTAATTGGTTTGAATAGAACTATGTATAGTAAGTTTTTGCATTAAAACGTAGCAATAGTGAATGCAATATTACAAAACGTAATATCTCATGTTGTAAGCAAGTTATCCTTACATATATTATATATCCTTATGGAATTTAGTTATGGAGACATTTGTTAGAAAATCTTATTTCCTAGATATATATATATTTTTAAATTATCAGTTCAGTCTTGTCAAAATATTTTGGCATTCTCAATGCTAAGTATCTACTTAGAACTAAAGAACTTGAACGTTTAAAATATTTAGAGTACTCTTTCATTTAATGCATATGATTATATTATATAAAGTTCTCAGTAAATTTAATGAAATTTAAGTAAGCATACCTTTTGAAATTTTTAGCTATCTAACTTTGTATTCTTATTACTTATGTTAAGTATAAGTTATTCTTAATCCAACACATGCAAAAAATTTGTACAAACTTGATATTTAGCAACCTTTTTCTTATCATATCGTGCATATTATAATAATCTTGAATCCAAATTTAGTATCAAATTCTCAAAACATAAGTTTGAATTATATATGATCTCTATCACACTTATATTAGCAAGAAAATTCATGTAATTATTTTTCAATGACAACTATTTTCATGTTGTAACAATTGACTTTATTTGTATTCCTTATTTAAGCTTTTAATATGCTAAACTTAGTGAAACAATTCCCTTTAAGGTATTATACCTTTTAAGTTTTACTTTATGCAACTATTTATAATGTGCTATCATAATGTTGTCATCTATTTTACACGATTTAAATGTTCATAACATATTAGTCAATTGTAAAATTGTCAGTAGATTTTTTTTTAATTTATGTCACATTGACACAACTCTCAAATTTATCACCATGGTCCTTAGCTTATTAGAAAAATCACTTAATGGACATATAAATTATTTTTCTTTCCTCCTATAAGAACTCTTCTCAAACTTAATTTACATAGGAGAAATTTAGTTTATTATTACTTAACATTAATTATACCTAATCGAGGTAATTCATTACTCAAGACAACATGTAAGAAAGGAAAGTAATTAGTTTCATATAATAACAACCAAATGATATTAGAAATTTAAAAGTATATTTAGTTATTCCTACTATTTTAATAAAAAAAATAGCTCTCATTATTATTTTTAAAATTTATTTTAATCTCTTCACTGACCTAGGAACCTATTTAAATTAATTATTCTTGAGTTTACTTAATACATCAACTAAATTCAAATAAAAGTTTATCAATTACATCTCACAAAACTCTTAGATTTATTAAGTGATAACTTATTGACTAGATATATATAAGGTATTTATATAATAATTTATAAATTACGTATTCTAAATAAAATCACTTGAGGTGTTAATGATTAAAAAATAATTAATAGGCTGGATCCAACTAATATTTTTAGGTTAAACATGTCTTCTACCCTAACCCGCCATCCTACGAGTCATTAGGACAAGAAGCCGACCCCAATCGCAACTCATACCTGAGACATTTGAATTAGTAGGCACAGAGGAGATAAATTCTACCAATTTTTTTTTAGTTACTGCCTTCTCATCGTTTTTTAGTCTGATCTAACAGTTTCTTGTTAGCTCTAACGGGCAACTCTCACAAAGTTGTCATTTCACTTCACATTCCTGACCATTAACATAGGACTATCATCAGTATCCAAAGTCGTGTAGAATTCCGCCTCGCATCACTTAAAACACCCAGCAAATTCATTTACTTTGGAAGATGGAAAACCAAAATTCTAACACTAAACGAAACAAGAAGGAAGCATGTTCGTTTATTGTGAGGAAATAAGTGTGAAAAAGAAGTCTCGAACCAAACATGGCACCGTTCACTTTCATCGGTACACTTCCATAGCGAATACGCAGCACAGAAAGTGATATTCACATGGTCCATTCTTGAAAACCCAAATGCGAGGCATCAGTATTCAATCTCAGCCCTAAACAGAGCACCAAGTTTAAGATCCATGTACGCCCGACCCAATCCGACATAACCCATCTCTCAACCGTTACTAAAAAGAGATGCTGCAGTTTCTTTTTCTCCCCCCAATTTCGAAATTTGAATTTCGAAAAACCGATGATTTCAGCAGTGGGACCTTCACACCGACGGTAGTAGACCGTTGCTCTCCCACATTACCCATTTGCTCGAGTACAGTTATGCGTGCTACTTTCTATGCATTATCCCCACGTTGAAATCAGCCACGCGTCAGCTATCCAGAGCGAATAGAGGTGGTGGAGATTACGGAAAGCATCTGAGTTTCTTAAGGTGATTGGCCCGCTTAAACGATACACGTGTCAACAGGAGAAGTAGTTAGTGTATAAAAACCCACCACACTCTTTCACTTAAGCAATTAGCATCCAACTCCTAGGTTTGTTTTGTTGAAGCAAAAAGCATTCTTAATCTCAACAATTATTGTCTGTTTGTTCGAGTGTTTGGTCGGATGGAAGAGACAGTGAAAGAGCGGAAACCTACTCCTCTTCCCGGTACCAATTTTAATGTCTCTTTCTTTCAATTTACGTTCTGTTTTTTGTCTGGTTTTGATTGATGCTTTCTCCATCGGTGGAGTCCAGGCAAATCCAAGCTGAGATATCCGCTGAGGTCGGCGGCGAAATCCAAGGAGGAGAAACCGACGTTGGCTGAATTGTCGACTTCCAAGCGGTAACTTCCTTTTCTGACAAAACTGATGAGTATATTTTGATATTTCGTTATTATTAGTCAAAAAGAGGAGAGGGGTAGTTAGAACTTAGAAAGTATGTGATGAGTGTTCAAACTGTTAGTAGGTCACTTTCTAGACAGGCATATCACTGATTTGTTGTGGTCTGGATTCACCCCTGAAAATGTCATGGAATATATGGTCTGAGTCAATTCTTTACAAACTGGACCGTTGGAGCCAAAAATTCCTGTTCTGCAACTTTTGGCTTCGTCTGATTGAATAGAAATCATTTTCTTGATGCCCAATTATTGACACCACTTCAATCTCGAGCAAATTAGCAATACTATACCTTTTTTGCAATTTAAGAAGTGTGAAGCTGGCTTGGAAAATATATTTATTTTTGTATTTCCATGACAGCTTTTGTATAGTTTTGTGTTTATGAACTATTTATGAGAATTGAAATTTTTGTGATGAAATTTGTGAAGAGGAAGGGTTGCAGGAGCTGTGAGTAAAAGTGTGAGTGTTCTTGATCTCTCTGGGAAGGAAAAATCTGCTAAGCCTCCCAGAAGGCTCTCTATTCCTTCTAAGTCTGTCCCCAGTCCGGTTACCAGACCAACTCTGAACATTACGCCAATACCAGAGGCTAGAATAAAGAGGACTGACAATGGTCAAAACAAAAATGAAACACCAGTTTCGAGTGTTTCCAGAACAGCTAGTCGAAATAGGCTCTCTTCATGTGCGTATTGGCTGTCACAAATTAAACTCTCTGAGTCAGCTGCTAAGCACTCGCTTTCGCTTGGATTTTTCAAACTCGCCTTGGAAGCTGGATGTAAGGTACGCTTCATAGGCTCTGAGACTAGTTTGTCTTTTCTTTTTTAACTTACAAAGCCATGTTAAAGGAGTTGAAAAAAAAAAGATATCTGATGCTGCATAGCTATATATAAAATTTGATTTTTAGCATTCTTTGCATTTACAATTCTCTTCAAACAGCCACTTGAACAGTTGAGGAATGAGCTCAAGTCATATGTCCGACGCCATGAACTCGGCGAAGCAGGGGGAGTTATGGAATTATTTGAGAGCTACAATATCGCAGATAGTCAAGAACAGAACCAGGTCTCTCAGACCTGTTCTCAGGTGCATGAGGAGGTAACTCGTTCATCTGATGATGAAGTTCACAGCTCTTCTTCCGTAGCAGGTACCAGGAAACTGAGTCCGAGATCCTTGAATGCTAACGCTGCAAATGAGACTGGCCAGAAGCATGCTATTGCAACAAGAACAAGGACATCTTTGAACAAGACTCCTAATGTAAAATCCATTTCAGATAACGTGGTGAACAAGTCACAGAAGAAGCTCCAGAAACCAACTAATCAAGAAACAGGAAAGCGAAAGGATAAGATTAAGAAGCCGGGAAAGAAATATGCAGCTGAAAATGGTAAGCCCTTTCATGAAAGCAACGCTGGTTTCAGTTAATATGAGGGTTAGAACTAATAATTTGGCTTTATTTATAGATTCCGTCAGCCCTTCAGCTGCCGGGACTACAGCTGAAGAAAACAAAGAAAATGTGGTACAGTTCTGAACTTGAAATCAACTACATATGTGAGACATCAGTCAGGATTTGAGTAATAAGAACTACTCTTTTTGTTTTCTAGATTACTCTGCCAACGGAAGAGATCAGCCAAACCGAAGGCTGAAGTTTGGTGTGTGGTGCATTAAAATGCTGTAAACTTAATCTCTTATTATTCTTTGTTGATGGGTGGTGGTGGTCTTCAGTGTTTTCTTAAAGTGGAGGCTTTTCCTTGTATAGAAGTATTAAGGTGAATTTGTTGTTTGTCTGCTGTGGAGACAAAGATGTTTTTTATTCATTCCCTTAGTATTTGGTATATTACATGGGGCTTGCTTTGTCATATATGGTTTAATTACACATGTTGCAATACTAAATTTTATTGAAGCGTCACTTTGAAAAAGCTTGGTTTTGTGTTTATGTTTAGATTAGATGCAGGAAAAGTTGATATTGGTGACAAACACAATTACACTTTCCAAGGATGCGTTGGTAAAGCTTGAAACAAGCTTTTTTGAGTTTCCATTGAACAAATATTTTAAAATCTAAATTTAGTTGGTGAATTTAATAGTTAAAATTTTGAATTTGTCGTAATTTAGTTTTTAATATAATTTTTGAAAAGTAAAGATAATTTTCCTCAATTGTTTTTCATATTAGTTGAATTTTTAAAATCTTAAACTAAACTTTTTGTCCACTTTTAAAATTACAGTCTTGAGAGAACATCTTTTGCCTGATTTTTCACATCTATACTTGTATGGCTCATGTGTTTTTCTTTTTAACAATACTTTAAATCCAGTATCTTTTACAGTTTACTCGTAACAAAATTTTAAGGTGATGCACGAAACCATGCAAACAGCGAACGACAGTGGCATGGACTTATAATTTGCTTCCCCATTTCCGAAACACTTCCCATAGTACACACTTCAATGGCCCTTAACCCCAAAAACCACGAAGACCACTGTGAAGGCTCTATAATTAATTAATATTTCACCCCATAAAATCAAACCAATCTATAAGTACAACGGATAGCTAGTTGAAGGTTTTACAACAGTATAAGGCAACAATACAGAAATTTTGTATATTACACATCCGAAAAAAGTAGCCCTAGCATTCCTAAATTGAGAGAAGCAATGCACTGTAGTTTTTAAGATCCCATTTGGACCTTAAAAGATTCCACCTTACACAAGACATGCACGCACACAAAGCTGGTGGTCATTAGTTTGCTGTCCAGCTCTGCTCAACAATTTCCCTAACTCTACGGTTGTATTCTCGCTTGCTTTCACTAAAAAACCGAGCAGCTTCTGAATTAGCGGGAGAATTGGGGTTGGGGTCGCAGAGCAACGACTGCAGTAATTGCATATATAGGGTCAGAAAATCGTGTAGTGAAACCCACTGTACATAAAATGTACACAAAATACTCTCAGCATTCGTGCCCACTATCTTAACAGTCACTAGAAATGTTGTCTTGTATTCTCCTCACCGGGGAAAATTATGACCTAAAATGATCTCCATTGAAGTGAAGGCACAAGCCCACAGAAAACTGTTGTACCCATTAGCACAAAGGTTGCATAATATTATCCACAATAGTGTATGTATCTTGTCCAATTTCTACAAGGAAGCTAAACCTTGTTCCTCTCACATTTATTCAGATTACTGCACAAGCCATCAGTAATATGACCTAACAGCAATCAATCCAATGCAGACTTGAAGCTGAAATTTTTGGTTGATACAATAGTGAAGCTACTCTTAATCTTCGACTTTCCTGACTATATCCGAGATAATTATGTTTACTAATTCTGCGACAGTTTTAATTCTAGTGGTTAAATAACTGTCAAGATGCTTTTCGTTCAAGTAACCTATAGTACTTCTGCACTTCGATTAATCACTGTTCGCTAAAATTAGGTCATATGAATAGCTAGTTCTGTCGTCTGACTATTCCAACCAAAATTGGGGCTTAAATGCCAAACAGTCATATGAATAGCTAATTCTGTCGTCTGACTACTCCAACCAAAATTCTGAGGGTTAAATGCCGTCCTTTATTTTTTTCCTTTCTTTTCTTCACTTCTGAACAAGGGATCCTAGGCCTTAACAATGAAGTGGTTGAAGGCCTTCTCTAATAGGTCAAAAGTTCGTAAAGATAAATGGTATTTTACAGATAGGGATAAACTGGGCATTCAGCTCCCTTATTCGATCAAGAAAAAACGAAATGGTCAGGATGTCAAAAACGTTCATATGAGAAGAAAAAAAAAGGGAACAGAACAAGTTTGCCAAAAGCTTACTCAGTATGGCAGTTCAATTCAATCAAAAGCATTTAAGCTCACTAGGAATCTCGGGGAAACTTTAATTTCAGATGTGGCATTAACCACACATTAATTCGTGGGAACAAAATCCTGTATAAGAGCAAAGACTATTTTTGCTGGGAACTCCCATATTCAAGATCTCTCCATCCCCCCACTTTTTTCTTCTCTAAATTGGTTTGCCCCCTGACACTATTCATGTCTAAATGTGTAAGCATGGTACTTGTTCTAGCATATAGGATTTGAGAAATGATAAATATCTGTCCGCTAAATATGGTTGGGCTGCTAACTGAACAGAATACGCAATATAATGTCTATATCAAATAGTATCACATTTTAGCATGCCTGTATAGACGTGAGTATAGCTGCTACATCATATATAGGGCTCCACTGATTTTGTAGAATATCCAAACAAATGCTTCCATCTGCATAGACTGCAGATTTCCAACACAAAAACTTAGCTGGAAATAACAGTTGAAGCAATAATCAACAGAAAGTCCACACTAGATAACACTTTTCAGTCCAACTTACTATTTGGATGAAACATTCGAGAAACAAACCGTACAGTTGGTGGTTTGTTAGGATAGTCCTCAGTAAACTGAAGAGTCAACTTGAACGTGCCTGAAAGGCTCCAAAGTATGAGAAATTTGTTTCAGTCATGAGAAGAAACCACAATAAAATATGTTGAAATTTGAACAAAAAAGATTCTGACATGCAAACGTACAAAACAAATAATGGTAACATAAAATTAGAACCAATACTACAGCATTGTGGTACTTTGCAAAACACCTTTTTAACTGAAAAACCCAGGCACTTCAGGAAGCAATGATACAGAATCAGATAATATGATATAACTGGGATACTTCAATTCAGCCTAAATTTGAGGGGAATTCTAGAAGGCTTCTTGTGCCCAAAAATTATGTTGTGCTACAAGCTTGCAAACTATTATAGAGACTCTCAGTCAGATGTCTAAACAAGCTTGAGCTTAACTAAAATTAACTTTTAAAAGTTTTCAGAACCGTATATTTTCACCATTTATTCTGCATTATTTCAGATTTCAAAAATGAAATAGTTTTCTATGAAAGAAGAGTACCTATAATTCACTGTTTAGATGTATGGGTGCACAAAACGACCACAATCTAATGGTTTTATAAAAAAAAAAAAGCATAACGCTTTGACTTGAGGGGAGATAACGAGAAGCTTAATAATGGGACTAAGATACTCCAATCAACTGTACTTGGATATGTATTCGTCACATGATATGGTTGCTGCCCATTGTTTTCATCAATTTTAACTAGATAGAATATTTTACAGGCAAATGAGAAGGTAACAGGCTTCAAAGTTTGCTGGGAATAAGATCCTCCTCTCAAATTGATCAATACTTAAACTTGCTGATTCATGTTCAACAACATTAGATAACGAGCCGAGTAATCTGATTCTAAAAGCATCTAGAAATTTGTGGATCAAAATTCATAGATACAGTTGTATAAGAAGATAGAGAGAAACCAATCGTTTGAGATGTGAGGTAGAGCATAATTAGAACCCAATTAAGAAATGGTACAACCAAAGCTGTGTGCTGCAAAATTCACTCTTAGTATAAGTAAAAGCTGAGATAATATCCATGATTTATTTGATCTAAAATTTCATTACTGATGAAAAGGAATAGTACATTCCAGAAAGCAAATACAAAACAAGCATGTGCATATCCTAAGAGTGGAAGTCATGGTATAAGTGTTACTTACCCCCATCCCATGGAGTATCGTCAGGGCTGCAATTCAGGTCGTCAAAGAAATCAGAAATGGTTTATCGATTGCTGGTAACCATGCACAAAATAAAGGAAAAAGAAACGGGAGAAAGAGGGAACATCGCATTTACAGCTCAACTCACCCAAAAATCACAGCATTCCAGAGCAATATATTATTGTCTTGTGGTGCACCACTAATTCCTGCAGGTGGGTCGTGTTGCAATCTCTTAAAATCCCTCATCAATCTTTTCCTAGCAGGAGTTGACATGGTTCAGCACCTACAGACCACATGTTTTCAAGTTCTTCAGGTTAACTAAAGCTGGAAAAAACAATTATTTCCAACAATGGGCGAAAACAAGATTAGGTGACGACCATGTCAAGGTAAATCTCAACTTCCGGGCCTAAAAGCAGTATATTCCAAGAAACGTAAACTTCGGAGAACACTCATTAAATCAACTTAAAGATTGTCACGACATTGTCATTGGAGGCCTAGATGACATGAAGACCTTAATCTAAAGGTTATTGTTTTTCCAATTTAAATTCATCAGACACTGACAAATAACTGATATTGCACATCCATTTCGTCGATATGCACAGTTATAATAATAAATCCAGCAAAAAATTACCCACTAAAATGTCCACGAATGCAAATTAGCAAAAGTTTTCATTCGCACCGCATAAATGCATAAATCGCAAGTAATAACCTCAGAATCAGAGTCGGACAAACAGATGGATTCCCTACCAAACAGCTTGTCCGTAGACAATCAAGTAACGGATCAGTATACAAAAGAAAGGAGTCTACAGCAGCAATTGCTACATCAAAAAAAAAAAAAAAGATGGTGCAAAATTTGAAAACAGACGTAAACAGGAGCTAAAACCGATGTCATAAACGTAAAAGAGAAGTTGAATTAAACCGCGAATCACTTACCTAAAAGAAGACGCTGAAAAGGAGAAAGAAGGGAGGGTTAGGATTTTAAGGGCGAGCTGCGATTGAATTAGAGAAATGGAATCGAATTGTTGAATCAAGAAAGCAAAAAAACTACATAGAGGAAATTCTTTTTTAAAAAAAAGGGCGCGATCGAAAGCGACCAGGCGAGGCTCGAAGGCATGAGGGAAAAGGAATGGAGAAAAGAAGACACCATCGTAATATGGATACAGAAAAGGAAATGGACCTGAAAAAAAAGAAAACGTTTTAGTTTTATAGGTAAATCACGTCAGGTAACTTTTAAAATTAAAAAGAATATTAATTTTTCTAAATTATTATTTATCCCTACTTTGAATTGGGCTGGCGTACAAGCGAACGTTTTACTTTCATTCTACGCATCGTGATATCATCATTATACCCTTCGCACTGCCACTTTATACCACCTGCATAGGTTCTTGCCTGCCTTTAATTGCTGAAATTTCCAGAGTTTATACAGGCTTAGCTTTTGCCCATAATTGGGTTATAGATGTTGGAATTTAACCGTGATCGAATCACAGGCACAACGGAGATTAAAATTTTACGGATTTCGAGCAGATTTTAATAATTAATTAAACTTGAATTAAAAATAATATTCGGGTTAGAAATCCTACCTTGTTCGCTTTCCGGAGAAAAACTTCGACTATTTTTCTCTGAGTGATTAATCACTAGCTGTCCACGTGTCCAGCTGCCGATGGTATCCACAGAGCAATTTCCAAACTGTTTTGGAGGAAGAAGATAGAAAGTGCTAGCGTTCATAAAGCTTTCCCATTAAATAGAAAAATCAATATAGTCTTTTATTAAAATTAAAACTCCTTAATTATAATTAGAATCAAATTCTAATTCTAATTAATTTAATTTTAATAAAATCAAATATCTCATATTTGATTCCC
>JAOTAX010000006.1:30128462-30143606 GCA_025629825.1 Erythroxylum guanchezii
TTCCAAGGATTTTATCTTTACGAATAATAATCAAATAATTAACAAATACATAAAGATAAAGAATGCCTTTGATTAATAAATAATAATGTCATACAAATTATTTACAACCAAAATAAATTGACTGCAAGGGCATAAACTAACAATAGATAGGTAGAGTTCGAAGTGAAATTTTTGAGAAGTCATCAACATTTTATCTGGGTTGGATAACTTGAGCTATTGTGGTAGTTCTTTGGAGATGGCTATCCGAGAGCTATTGGTAAAACTATAAGAGGTTAACTTTCGTCACGTTTTTAAGGAAGATATTCGGTGTGTAGATTGATTAGCCCGCTTTATAAGATCTTTTAATATCGGAATTTTTTGTCTCCGGTCTCTACCTTCAGGTTACGTTTCTTCTGCACTTGATGATATGGATGGAGTCTTATCGCTATGTATAGGCATGTAATCCTTTGTTTTCTCCCTTGTATACAAAAAAATGAAAATACGAAAACAACCTCTTACCATTTTTAGCTGCATCTAACTATTTCATGCTATCTCCACAAACAAGCTAGTTGGATTTCTTTTTTAAGTTGCATCTCCAATTGCTTTTGAGTGAGAGAGATTTGAGACTAAGATAACAACAACAATAAAAAATTTCACTCAAATTAAAGAACTAAAAAGACTCAAAATTACAACTTGAACAACGAACTAAAATTCGATAAACAAGTTTGGTCATAATTTTCCTAAAAGCACAATCCTCTCATCGTTTGTTATCAAGCATAGGCTAATTAGAAACTATATAAACACAGAATTTATTGTGTTTCTTCAAATTATTAACTCGCTCGATCCCTTTTGTGTCCTGAAGATGTAGACCTTGACGTAGATGAAGGTGCCAAGAATACCAAATTTCCCTGTTGAGAATTTAAGTCGTTTTGTTTAAGTAGCTTGTTGCATATGCATTGCCTTTAGGATCGAGTTGCCGAGTAGCTACTAGCCACTGGAAAGTGCTCACACTATTTCAACTTCTGTACAAACTTGTCCCCAGTTCCCTGATTTCCTCCCTCAAAGGCAGCACCACTGTTGCCACCGCCGCCAGTGGCAATGATAGACATGAGAACAGCTTCTAAAGCAGATTGGAAAGTTGGATCACCCGTGATGGCCTTTGTTGCGGCAACTATAGTATCTGGTAACAACGGTTGCTGTGGCAGAGAAGACTGGTATTTTTGGATATATGACTGACGAAGGTTGTTCTCTTCTTGAGTTCTTCCAAGTTTTGACATTCCAAGTGGGTTCCTTAGGTAGGGTTGCGAATCACTACCGTAGCCAGCAGGGAACATGTTGCTCCATGGCATTGTTTGGTTAGTTTCACGGGAACCAAAGTTGAGACTTGTTGAAGCAAATTCGGGGATTCGAGGATAGGTTGAAGAAAACCTAGTGAAAGGAGATGAGGAAGATGGCGTTGAAGTTAAGTCAAGAGTGATTGTTGGGTGGGAAGATGAAGAAGACAATGAAGTATTATACATGTGTAAAGGCTTTGACTTTGAGTTATCAGGTAGATAGAACTTCAATCCATGGAGATCAACAGCAGTGGTAGGGTTGATGCTCGATGATGAGCCAGATAAGAGCATAGAAGCAGCTGCAGAAGTTGCGGTAGCCATCCCTCTTGCTGAAACAGGAAGTGGGTGGTTGTGTGTTCCTTCGTAAGTAGTGATTAAGATGGACATATCCTCAACATATCTTTGCACCTGAAACATCACAAAATAAGAAGTCGCAAGTGCAAGAGTACTTACAAGCGGAGAATGATAAATACAAAGATATATTCCAAGTCAACTTTCTTTTCATACCTTTGGTCTACTGGGTAATGCTCTGTATTAACTGCAATTACTGCAACCAATCTGAAATCCAGACCGATTATCGAATTGATAGTTTTATTGGTCATCGGTTTGATCGGTTCGACCGGTTCAACCACTGGTTGAACCAGTGTAACGTAATAATTATGCAATAGTTATATTTAATTATATATAGTATTAAAAATATTTTAAAAAAATTCAAAAATAAAAAATAATAATAAAATAATTATTGGACCGGTTAGACAGGACCGATCCGACCGGTCAATTGACCGGTTTTGACCGGTTTAAACTGGGTCAATTTATAACCAATTTTAAAAGATAAATCGGATCAAACCACTGACCGATCAGACCGACCGGTGCGGTCCAGGTTTAAAAACAATGACTGCAACATTTAATCTTAAAGTAGCATTTGAAAATAATAAATTTTGTACCTGTTTCCTCACTGGGCATGTTGGTCCAATAGTACACCTGTAGTAAGCTCGAGGGCATGGGTTTCCTTTTGCAATCTTCTGTCCGTATTTCCTCCATTGGCAACCATCATTAATCTATATGTATATAATCAAAAAGAGAATACTCACCAACAGCACCAAAACTAAAAAGTAGTTCTATTTAGGTAATCCTACTCCAGATAGGGCTGTAAAAGCATAAATTCAGATACGAACAGTTGGAGTGTCGCATCTAGCTTTCAAAGAAACTCTTGCTTTTTTGACAGGATTCTGTTGTTGGACTTCATCGTCTCCACTTCGAGCTATCTTCGAAGCTTTATTAAGCAAATTGTTCTCCTTAGATTCTTCTTTGGATTCTTTGAAACTGTTTATTGGGCTCTGTTTTTCATCTCCAGTTGTGTCAGAATCTGACATTTCGAGTTTGCAGTCTAGTCCAAGAGACAGGCCGTCCTTGGTAGCATGATGATCTTTCCTTTTGCTGGAAGTTTCAACATTCTTTCCATCTTTCTTGGAATCATTTGAAAAACCAAGTGTAAGTGAAACAAGCTCGGCTTCTTGATCAGTTGCTTGAAGATTATTCTCCGTTTCTGTGGGATTGTTTATTTCCTCTTGTTGAACAATGTCATGGATTTGCATTTGAAGGGTTCGATAATCTTTCATTATTTGATTTAAGCACGTTTTTAGTCGTAGATTTTCTAATCTCACTTCACCCATTTCGGCTCTAGCAGATTCAAGCTGAACATCCTGCACATATGTGTCATAGAAAGTACAAATTTACTTTGTTAATGATTTGAATATTAAAAATTGAAGGAAATGTTTAACTAATAGGTCGAGGAAAAATGAAAAATAATACGAAAGTGTGAAGAAACCTTTAGGCCATATTTGGTTGGACGTAAGATTTTTTATAAAATAGAATGAAATGGTTTATAATGGAATGTAACGTAAATAGATGTAATATTAGAAAATTGTTATTTGGGAGGAATAAAAGAATTCATAATGTAATATATATAGTGAAATATTGTTTAAAAAAAAGAGTCCATAATGTAATATATATAGTGAAATATTGTTTAAAAAAAAGAGTCCATAATATAATATAGTAAAATGTTATTTATCATTTTACAATTCATTTAACACCCCAAATCGAAAGTAACTTATTTTTATTGTTTAAAATAAAATATGATATAATGTGAACCTCCCTTTTTATTCTTTTCTATTTCATTCCATTATAAACCCTTCTACTAACCATCTAACCAAACATAATCTTAGGGTTAGCTTCAGTGGATGAAAAGGTAGTTTTCCAATCTCATTCAACCAAATTTAAATCCTTAAGGTGACAAAAGGGCGGAGTAGACTTTTAGAAAGGCAAAGTTCTCTCTTTTTGTGTATTCTGTTACAAACATTCGTTTCTTCAAAAAGAAATGAAAGAAAGGAAGAAAGAAAATGGGAAGACTTTTTATTGAATGATGAAGCTTTTCAACATAAAAATGTAATTATAAATTTAATATATAGTGTTGTTGGTAAATTTTCATCTTTAACCTCAGCAATGCGATACGTTGTTTCATCATTCATGTTATTCACATTATTAATTATGTTAGTTCATTTAAACTTGCTATTAAATAAATAACTAGGCTTTTTCAAAAGGCGTTCATTATACTTTTAAAGCAATGCATCTCATATTACTTAAAATACACTAACTATAGTTTTACTCAAACTAAATGCAACGTTGAAAGCTACAATAAAGAAATTATTAGTGACTACCTTTTATCCAATTTAATGATAAATATAAATGTTTTGTTGTTCTTAAAAAGGTATAATTTTATTTTTATGGATATAATATGTTATCACAACGATTTCTTTTTTAAAGAGGAAAACTTAAAGTAAATTTCTTTTTAATTTAGTATAAACAAGTTAATCAATGGCTGTATATATTGTAAAAAGGTTCTTTCCAGAACTTTTAATTTAAATCTAAACCTTTATTTGCAATAAATTGTTAACATTAGTTTAAGGAGTTGTATGAATTATTATTATCATTAGTAACGTATTCATCTAACTAAAGTTTAAATCATGTTTAGTTTTAACTTAGTGAAAGTCTACTAGAGGAGTTTATGAATAGTTTCTTAAAATATGTTAGTGAATATATAAAACTAATTAAGTTGGCTTCACACAACATCTTAAGCTATTGTGGTGAAACGGTCACTTAACATGATATCAGAGCCTTTGTGACCAAGTGGTCGTGAGTTCAAATCTTACCACCCACCTATTATTTAGCACAAGGTAGACTGAGCCTGTGCAAGTTTTAAGCCCAAAGGGCTTTCATTTGAGGGGTGTGTTAGTGAATATATAAAACTAATTAAGTTAGCCTCACACAACAGCTTAAGCTATTGTGGTGAAACGGTCACTTAACAAAGTACTTGTACAATATTGAAAATTCCATAACAAATCGTAACTATAAGGTAAGAATCTATATATATATTAGATTAGATTGGTTGCTGGTTATTATAATAATTATAATTGTAAGAGAATGTAAAAAGATTAATCATATTCACAATTGTAAATAGTTGGGTGTTATTTTGAATTTTGATTTATCCTTTAATTAGTAGATTAGTACAATTAATATCTTAAATAAAATTTAAATATATAATTAAATTCAAAATAATTTAAACAAAAAATTATTAAAATATATATACTCCTCCCTTATTTTAAATAAAATTATCAAGTTTTCTCTAAAACGAATTATAGTACGTTGCAAAACCCACAGACATTTAGGAAATAAACTCTATATTCCTTTTCCTAGAAAGCTTGTCATTTTTTTTTGGTTTGTAAGGTTTTTTGGTCTTCTTTCTTGTTTCAAATGAACAAACAAGGGAACATGATCAGAATTAAAAGTAGACAAAATTAATAGGATTAAACTTTGACATTGTCCTACTTTTTTCTGAAGTTACGTTTTTCCTCGAGCCTTGTTTGTAAAGAAGATTAATATCCAATAGGCTTAATCTTATATATATATATTCTCGTGTCATCGAGATGGTTTGGATCCATCAAATGCAGCAAAGCATGCTAGGAGCAAGGGTTATCGAATCAGATAAGTGCCACTGTATGCCAAATTGTAAATTTCGTATGAACCATGCAAGATCGCAGTCAAGAAAAGCAATAGGACATGCTGTTTTCAAATATTTTCTGATCTCAGTTAATGCCCGCATGCTTCTGATCTAGATTAGCACAAAAGAAAATCTTCTAACCTTTTTCTTTTGGCTTGAAGATGGTACTTTTGAATCAGGTTCCATGCTGGACCTGTCCTCCTGATTGGACTTCGCAGGTACCTGTTCAAGGGTCTTCATAATATGTTATTAAAACGTACAAGAAAAGAGATAACAAGACCCTGTAAAGAAAAGGACTACATAAGTTTGCTTAGATGATTAGGGTTTTCCCAACTTCTCTCCAGTGCTTGCAAGACATAGGGCAAAAATGTTGGAAGAGTGCATAAAAACAAAGTAACTAACCAATAGCTATCTATATAACCTAACCTCGTGAAGCAAGTTGTTGAGTCTTTAAGTCGCTGGTTGTCTAAGATAATGGTCAACAATATCATACCAATCAAACATTTGAACAACAAGAAAACTTGGAATTTTCATACATCCAAGTCTATTAAAACGACTCTGCTGGGACCACAAAGATTGCCAAGTTCATAACTTTAAAGGTTTACGGTCTTCCACTTTCGTGATCCAAAATTGTCAGTCTCATGTATTACTCAAAATATCTACAGAGGTATTCATGTTGATATAAGGTCTCAAACGTATACAGGTCAATGCTTAGATGTAATCTTTTTATCCATTGCATAGAGCTCCTAGAAACCACATAAATTGTAATATTATGGCATCCAAAAATATACTGAATGAGAAAGGTTCAATCAAAGGGTGGTCTTAATCCAATCAGAATGTCTACAATCTTAGAGGATATTTATTGTTTTTGGCTATTATAATTAATTACCTGCTTTATTAAGTTCATATTCCTGTGTTCTGGAGAAGAAGATTCCAGATTGCTTCCAACCTGAATTATATGCATATTTGAAGAGATAAGTCGACGATAATTTCTTCTACTATATTCTTTATATAAAAAGGAATAAACATGGCATGAATCATGATCAATCGCCCCTGAGAAGCAATGTTTACGGTAAAGTCTTAACATAAAATTCAGAAAGAAAGCAGTATTATAAATTCTGAAAATAGTGTCATGGAAAGAAAAAGAAAGCTTTTCAGGACGAAAAGAGAGTTTTTTGAGGCTCTTATACTCATTATGCCTAGCATTGAATAGACTGGATATTCACCTTATCAATATATCAATATAATATCTTAAATCAATGGTGGGTTGTCATGGAAAGAAAAAGAAAGCTTTCTCCCTACTCTTAATCTATGGAAAATATTTGAAACCTGCTGCTTCTGCGTTAATTTTTATATTTAAAAAAAAAAACTTGACTGATATGAGCTCTTACAACACTTGATCAATACTTCATCAAGAAAACCACAGAACCAGAATGAAGGGAGAGAAGCATAACGTGCATCTTTGTGTATATGCAGTTCCTTTTGCTCGCAATAAAGTATTAAACCTTCCTACAAACCATAAAACTACAACAAACGCGAAAACCAGAGATGTAGGTGAAGCTCAAAAAAAGAGTGTATATAACCTTATCAACAACAGTATCTTCTCTGCAACCACCTTCATGACCACCATAAGAATCAGCCGTCTTATCTTCTTCGACAACTCTATGACCAATTCTCTCCGTTAGATCCTCCATAAAACCCTTTTGATGAATTGATCTCCTGTTCTCTTGCTCCTTTTTACCATCTGAATGAGAACCTTAAGTTGTATATGTACAGAAAGCATCCGGTATTTTGACTTGCTTTAAAGAAACTCAAAACCTCACGGGCTTACGTAGGAAACGCATAAGCATCAAACATAAATGTCAACTCTCAAATCCAATTGCAGTAAAAAAGAAAAAACATCTCTACAACTAATCTTTTATGCATACTTTTAGCGATAAACTAAGAGCCTGAAGAATTCAACGAAGACCATTATTAGGACAAGTTGTACAAAGAGAGAGGTTCGAGCCATCCGAGATTCACGGGTCCCCCATACCCATCTTTTGAAGTTTCTTAATTACAGAAGTCAGGTTCATGATGTGGTCAAACTTTTGGATGTTTTATCGCCTGTAACCCTTTATGACTGGAGTTTGCTTTTTGTCTCTTTCTTCTTGAGGTTGATGAGAAGTAGGGTTTGCACTTTGTAATGAGTACTGTTAGGGTCAAAATGTGGCTAAAGAATGAATCCTATTGGTCATTCAAATTAATGTAACTTTACCCAATGAGCTGGGCAACAACACTGCACCGTTCAAGTGTACGACATTTCAACATTGTTGAATTTAATTAGTTTATAAATCGCCATTAGTTAATATATAATTCGTCTTCGTGGAATGTAATTGAAGCCTTTGGTAGTTTCACATCCCAAGATGATGACCAACTTTTAGTTATAGCAATAAAGATTCAACTGACTCTCCCCTTCAAATTTATTGTTCAGTCTATAGATGTGTGTTCTCGTGCGCAGTAACAAAATTCTCTTTCCATACGCTCCTTTTGCATTTCATTTATGATATCAAAGGTCATATTGTTCTATTCTATGCATAAGAAAGCTCATTTACGCATGACGATGGTTTTAGTGAGTTCATGTACGTGCTTCAACATCCAAATTCGTATTTCTTCTAACATCAAATTTAAAAAAAAAATGTTACTTGTGTAATAGGTAACTAATCCAAATTCAATTCTTTAGTTTGTTCAACAGTTTGAACATTTTCGTTCCATAGACTTGAAATTTAGTGGAAAAACAATTCAATCGATCCATATAAAAATAGGGTTATTGGGATCTACACCTTTTTAACTTCTAAAGGATCCTTTTCAATGTTAATGCGGCCACGGACCTTCCTGCTCTTTATCAAGTTTTTAACTAGGCAGATGCTACATCTAATTAATGTTGATTAAGGTTTCATTAAAATTTTATTTTAATTCATATTTACTTTTGTGCTAGGTCCATCAAGTGTATCTAAAGTTAAAGAGGACATAATCGTGAATTCGATCTAAATAAGAAGTAGAAGAAGGAAATACTTAAAAAATTACAGGCATAGGAGACTGAAGCATTAACCTTAAGTAATACCTTCTATCTATCTACACATATACAAACAAGATTGCCCATATGGACTTAAACATATATAAATCAATTAGGCTGAAAAATTCTTTTATGGTGTAACGATAACATCATAGGACCTAATTATCAAAAAAAAAAAAAAACATCATAGGACCTTAGCTTCTTTCTTTTTTCTTTTGCAATGAAATAGTACATGAATTTAGGAAGTATTCTTGAAAATGTTAGTTGAGCATTGTCACGAACAGGCATAACGATAACATCATAAAACTTTATCTTCTTTCCTTTTTCTTTGGAAAAAGAGTGTATGAACTGATTTATCCACCTAACTGCATGACCATACAGCAGAGTACATGGTAAAGCAGTTGATGTAGCCGGTGAAAAGTATCACATTAGTGGAAGAACGCAGCACCTTGGTCATAATTCTAGAATCAAGCATCCAATCCGTAGGAATTTTCAAATCTTGATAGGACCACATAACTGAATTTCGAAGTTTAACCAGCGTTTGGATGCTTAATTTATTCCGATCTTCCAGGAGCATAACACAGCAACAGCCGAAAAATAAGACAACTCAGACCGGACACATTTGGCTACATAATGTATTAAATTGCAGAAACTGTAGTCCTTAATTGTCAAGTAATCAGTGGTGTTTTTTTTTGTTGCTAAATTTTAAATTCTCAGTGTAATTGTTTACATTTGATAAAATTAAAGGTACACAAATTGAATAGTCTCACTTGATATTACAATGAGGAAAATTAAAGTACACCCCCCCTAATCTCAATTCCTTTCCAATTTATTAGTTGTTCAATGACAATATAATTAAGTATTTACAATTTAGTAATGCAACTTTAGTAAAACATTGAATAAAAAAAAGACTGCATATTCTAGTGAACATTTTATAAGAGCCGACGAAAATATATGTGACTACTGAAGTCGGTAGCCAAACATAAGACCGGCGGATGCGTGAGATTTTGAGAGTAATATAAATGGTAAAATGGTTACGTAACATAGTGGTTGTCAAATGCCAATCACAGTTGTTAATTTACAAGTAGCGTCATAAGTCAGACCTACCAAACCATTAGGAATTACAAGAACAACAAATGGATGGCCATTGGCCGAACTAATCAAAATTGAGATAAGTTGCTTCTCCTTCGATTCCTAATAAATTCTATCGCCAAGTTAATGTGCGGCAGCTAAATTCTTGAAAGATTTCTGAGCAATAAATACCTCCATGCCTAAGCCAACAAAAGAAAAAGATTCCAGCAATATTTGCATTGAACATAACTAGTTGATTGCGATGTAGAGACCTTTTGATCCTCATGACATGAACGTGTTACTTATTTGACGGCTCTCTCCGTCATGTTAGCTTTATCTCAACCCTTTATTTATCATGTTAAAGGAAGTATCGAATTTCTCAAAAACTGAGTTTGTTGCAGGGACATTATCTTTCTCTGTCAAAACGTAACATTGGCTCTCCAAATTATATTGTACCCTACAATAAGTTTCCTTTTTAATTCCAAAAGGAAAGAAATCTCATTTTACGTACAGAAACTGATGCCAATTTTTATTCCTCCTTTTTCTCCCTTTCCTTCCTTTACCTTCTTGTTTTATTTCTTATAGTTTGACCTGTTCATCAAGACTTAGAGCAAAAACAAGGCTTGAATTAAGACCAAGTCTCTTGAAAAATAGTTTAATTTGGATGTTCATGTGTGAACAATGACTCCGTCATTGTGCTAAAGTTTGTGTAGATGTTGATAAAAATAAACGCCAATCTTATATATTTGGTGTAGTGTTAACTGAGTTGTTTGCACAAAAATTAAGCTACGTAATGCGACCTTTCCTCTCTTTCTTTTTTCCTTCGAAAAACGTCGGTTCTACAAATAAACAATGTAGAACATCGATGCAAAGTAGCTAACTTGGAACCTATAGTTTACGATCAGAGAGAGATAAGTGGAAAGGCACACCTTATTCAGAGACAATATTATAAGAATGTATAGATCTTTATATCCTTTAATCTGACATATAGACAAATGCATGCCTTGTAGGACCCGTATCACGAAATGTTTTCTAGCAGTAGAATAATAAACTAGTCAGATTACCACTCATAGAATATCACAAATCAAGTTGTACTGTCACCATCAACTCTCAAAAAGGATAGTTCAATAAACTTGACAATTTTATTATTTAATTAATTATAGAATGAATTATTTTTTTAAATGGGATGACAAATTAATTTGGAATTCTAACTCCAATCTAAGCAATTGTTTGGATGGACTTTTGGGAGGTTAATAAGCTTTTTTTTTTCCACCTCAAAAGTTTTTTTAATAAGAAAAAAGAGTGTTTAGCTGTAGAATAAAAAACACTTCTTTAATAGATATGACTTCTTTAACTTTAACAGTCAAAATAAAGCTTTTTAAGAAGCCCAAGTTTGAGATTTTTAAAAAAACCTTTCAAATGACTTTTTCGAGTAGACTTTTCTTATCAATTAATGACCTATTTTTTAGTCACTTTTACCCTTATTATTTACATATAATTCTCATAATACCTACAAATTACCAATATGCTCCTTCATGTGTATAATCATCCAGAAAATCCCTATCTTGCAAAGCTCTCATAACCGACGCCTCCATAGCCGTGATCCACCACGAACGTCTCTCACAAATCGACGTGGCGAGCCACCACTGACGGCCACTGAGTTGTCTGCCAGCAAGCCTCCTTTTATTTTCCTTTTTAAATTTTCTTTTTCTTTTTATTAATAGTATTTTCAGATCTTTAAAACTGATTTTCTCTTTTTTTTTTGGGTCAGAGCATTAATCGAAGCTCTCTAGCTTTCTCTCCCTCTAAATAATTTCACGAGTCACACAATGAGGTATTTTTTTTTCATTCTTTTGCATAATTATTTTGGCCATAATGGATAATCATTGAGCATTAATATGTTTTTTTTGTTTAATTTTGTGCTTTCATTTTCGTTCTCTTCGGTTGATTTTATTTGTAGGTTTTTATATAATCATTGATTTGTTTTCGTTTTTTTATTTAATTCGTTTTCTTTTTTTCTTCTCATTATGTGTTTGATTTTTGTATCCCAAGAGCTAGTTTTGATTTTGTGTGACATGATTCTTGATCCATTCAAAATATACATGTCCTTTCATAATTTTTTTTTAAAAAATCTCTTAAAGAGAAAGAAACATATTAGCATTAGATCTATTGGTTATTGCCTCAAGTGCTCCATTAAACAAATTTGACAAAGTTAAGAAGAAATATTGTGATAAAAATTTGATTATTTTATATTTGTTGAATTCATTGTTATATGCAAGGTGTTTTGTTTCATTGTCAAATTTTAATCCTCAACAGTTGTTTGTCTATATGTCATGCTTATTATGCTTTTGTCTATGCCATCCTTGTTATGCTTTTATATTTTTTTATACTTGCTAAATTCATTGTTATATGTAGTGGGGTTTCAATTTTCTGGATCATGTGTTGTTGATAGCTGTTAGTATTTTTTTAATGAGGTGAAAACATATCTTGTTATTGTAAAGAAATGGTGAATCAATTTCCTTTTTTTAATATTATTCTTTTTTATTAAAAAATGTCAAATCCAAGTGAAGAAATTCAAGGTGGGGATAAATTGAAAAAAAAGGGTTAAAGTGGAGTGGAATGATAAAACTCTTGAAACTGTAATTAAAATTATTGTGCAAGAGACATTAGCTGGAAATCAACCAAATGACCACTTTAACAAGATTGGATGGAAAAATATAGTTTCAAAGTTTGCTCATGAAACTAAGAAGAATTATGAATACAAACAATTTAAGAATAAATGGGATGATTTAAAAAAGGAATGGCAGTTTGGGCAAATTTAGTAGGTATGAAAACTGGACTAGGATGAGATCCTATTAATCAAACTATTGATGCAAGTGATGAATGGAGGGAAAAGAAATTGAAAGTAAGCATTTAAGCTTTAGATTTATAATTTTCTAATGTTACTTGATAGTTTAATAATTTAAACACTATTATTGTAGGAAAATCCCAAGACTGCCAAATTCCGAAATAAAGGTTTGAAACATATTGAACAACTGAACATTTTATTTAAAGATGTTGCTGTTAAGTCAAAATGATTTCACGATTAATAATTTTGATAAAAATCAAATAATAATAATATTAGAAAAGTAAGACGAAGTGGAAGCAAACTAAGACGAAGCGGAAGCGAAAATGAGACGAAAGAAAGTAAGACGAAGCGGAAGTGAAAATGAGATGAAAGAAAGTAAGATGAAGCGGAAGCGAAAATGAGACGAAAGAAAGTAAGACGAAGTGGAAGCGAAAATGAGATGAAAGAAAGTAAGACGAAGCGGAAGCAGAAATTAAGACGAAGACCCAATACTACATCAGATGGTTAATCAATTTTAGTTAATTACAGAACTCAACTGAATAACTGTTTCTTCAAAGATCAAGAAACAACAAGAAAGAAACGGTTATCAAGAAGCAGTTGAAGACGAAGGCTATAAATATGAGTCGAAGTCGAAGACTGAAAAAGTTAGCAAAGTTACAGATTTTAAAAGTTAGTGACTTTAAGAAACACTGTATTTATTGTGCTAAACTCTAGAGCTATTATTCTCTATTACAAAGCTCGCAATATTCCTCTGTAAGAGAGAAGAAAAGCTGAGAGCCTGAAGAGGCTAAGTGAGAAAAGTAATACTTGCTTAAAGAGACCTGCAAAGGCTCGGAGAAAAGAATACTTGTAGTTTTGAGAAGAATAGTAAAATCTCAGAAAGGATTCTGAGGACTAGAAGTAGCCCACGGTTTGGGGTGAACCAGGATAAAATTGTTGTGTCGACTTCTACTATCTAATTATCTACTTTTAATTTCTATTGTCTATACAAGTACTTAGAAGTTAATTGCAATACATTGTGATATTCTTACTTAATAGTTTTTTTAAAAAAGAAAGTTTTCAAAGAAATTGAAAAGGGGATTGTATTCACGAAAAAGGAATACACAATTCAACCCCCCTTTTTGTACATTTTGTATATTGAACGTAAAGTATATACTAATGCGTGATTTACTTCAATTGGTATCAGAGCTCAGTGTCCAAGAACCACCGCTACAAAGTGTGGATAAAGATCCATGGCAGAATCACACGTTTATATAGCTGAAGGCGTCTCCGTTACTAGACCTCCTGCATTCAATAGTGAAGATTACCATTATTGGAAAGACAGGATGCGGCTCTTCATTGAATCTACTCATATTGATCTTTGGGAGATTATAGAGAATGGACCATATACACTGATAGATGATGAAGGGAATGCCATTTCATATACGAGATGGTCAGCTGAGCAAAAAGCAAGATTCTAGTTGAATTCAAAGGCCAAGTTCTTCCTAAGTTGTGCCCTAAGCAAAAGTGAGTACGATAAAGTTCACAGATGCGACACTGCGAAGGAGATGTGGGATGCTCTATCCATCGCACATAAAGGCACCAATCAAGTAAAGGAATCCGAGATAAGCATTCTTGTACACCAGTATGAGCTGTTCAAGATGAAGGAAGAAGAGTCTATCGATCAGATGTTTGAACGATTTCAAACTATTGTCAATGGACTTAAAGCTCTCGGGAGAGTTTATGATCATCAAGATCACGTTCGGAA
Organism: Erythroxylum guanchezii; assembly: GCA_025629825.1. Taxonomy (NCBI): domain Eukaryota; kingdom Viridiplantae; phylum Streptophyta; class Magnoliopsida; order Malpighiales; family Erythroxylaceae; genus Erythroxylum; species Erythroxylum guanchezii. The sequence continues at coordinate 30,142,554 of JAOTAX010000006.1, forward strand.
GATTCTCAGAAGTCTACCAAAAAGACGGAGACCAAAAGTCATCGCGGTACAAGAAACTAAGGACTTGAGCGTGTTAAAGCTTGATGAATTGCTTGGATACTTGAAGATACATGAAGTCGAACTCGATGCAGAAGATAAACCCAGGCGGAGTAAATCTATAGCATTGAAAGCTGGGCAAAAGAATCACAAGTTTCAGAGGAAGAGAAGTTTATCGTCAAAAGCGTTGAAGATCGAGGAAGTCAAGAATGATGACTCTAGTGAATCAGAACAAGATTCGAGCGAAGAAGATGATGAATTACCTTTTATCTCAAGGAAGATCAGACGCATGTGGAAAAAGAAAGCAAAAGGAAACAAAGAGTTTTCTTTCAAGAAAAATAGCAAAGATGGAGGCAAGAACGAGAAAACATCGGTCATCTGCTATGAATGCAATAAAACAGGAAACTACAAGTCTGAATGTCCATTATTGAAAAGAAAATCAAAGAAGAATAGTGAAAACAAGAAAAGCATGATGGCAACCTAGGAATATTTGGATTCGTCCAAATCAGATACTGATTCAGAGGCATCAGTACAAGCTAACATTTGCCTGGTAGCCGAAAGAGAAAGTGACGAGGAGGTAACCTCGAATTTTACTGAATTACAAGATGCTTATTCAAAATTATTAGAAGATTCTCATGCAATCCTTACGCAGTATAAGTTGTTAAAGAAAAAATACGTAGAAAACTTGAAGAACATGCAAGTATTAGAGAGGGAAAACGTCTGCCTGAAGAAATAAGTAGACGAGATGAAGAAAAAGGTAGCTGTAGATAGATCTGAGGAGATCAATCAGCTGAAACAAAGGATCAATAGTCTTTCAGCTGATCTATATACATTCACTGAGAGTATGAGAAAGATGAACGATATGCTAGGAAGATATAGACGCCCTAATGATAAGACGGGATTAGGGTTTGCTAAAAATAATAATCCGTATAAAAAGAACTTTGTTCCTTATAGGAAGAAATTTCATCAGCCTCATTATCATCATTCTATGAATCATTTTAAGACTAACCCCAAAGG
>JAOTAX010000006.1:30151672-30163249 GCA_025629825.1 Erythroxylum guanchezii
TGATGTAGCATGCCACCCTCGCGGGGCATGGACTCGGATATCACCATTGATGTCGGGTTCGGGTCACGCGGGAGTGGGGTGTTATATATGGTACACTAGACATAAAGTTACGGAGTTGGTTCTGCATCGTTTACTCGCGATTGGTTAACCATTATTTACGATGTTGGTTCTGAGTCGCTGACTCATAACAGATTAACCGCTATAGACCGGTAGTTACGGAGATGGTTCTACATCATTTACCCATAACAGGTTAACCACTATGAATATACCGGTATAATAACATGTATAAAGCCTAACAATGTACCATAGGCAAAAGCAACTCACACTTTTTCAATTCAACTTTTTTTTGAAATCAATTATGGGAGGATTCATAATCATTCAATTTAATGCATAATTTCAATGTAATTTCCAATCATATAAATTTAACATTCAAGTTAAAACTCATATATCGCTAAAGCATAACTCATATATTGCCAAAGCATAATCTTATGCTAGAAATATTCACTTATAAAATAATATTCGTATAAAATTCAACACAAATATTCATTTCATGAAAACCATTTGCATAAAATCAATCTAAAGAATACTTATATGTCATCAATTCTTTTGCAAAAAATTTAGTCATATAAAACAATTAAAATACACTCACAACTTGCTAGTTTCCTTTTCGCCACTTCAAAACCCTTCAGCTGGCTTTGTTTTTCGATTTGAAAACCTAATACTAATACATTCAACTCCTTAATACATTTTTCAATTAAATATACCATAAACCATGTCAACTTCATTACTTTCCACATACAATCCACATCCTTAATCACATTCACATGGTTATTACTTCATAACCATATTTTTATACTAAAAATGCCCTTAAGGCTAAACTTATCATATTATACATTAAACTCTTCCAATTCAATTTCATTTGATTTTTAACACTTAAAATCAATCCAAATTCACTCCCATGACATTTTAATTCACACATTTAAGCCATAAAATTTCATTAACAAATTTTTTACAAAATCAAGCACTCTAGCCTGAATTTCAATCAAAACCAATTCCAAACCAAATTTTTTTCATTTATTTACTTCATTAGCATCAAAATAATGCTATGAACATCTTAAAACATCAAATAGAATTTTGGATCATAATACATTAAAAACCCTAAGCTTGGTCGAAAACTCATCTAATCATTTCCATGGTTTTTCTTTCATTCTTTCATCATTAAACTAATTCTTTCATCATTAAACTAACTTCCTAATGTTATTCATTAATCTTAAATCTTCAAATGAAAAAATAAAACAATTTACGCAATATATCTCACCTTTTACCAATCTTGACCAAGGCTTCACACATTAGGTTTTCTTGATTTTCTTCTCCTAATTACTTCCAATGTAATAAAACTTTGATATTACATCAATAGGATTCAATTTTCACCATTAAAACCAAATCTAACCTATAACCCAACAAATGAAAAAAAAATTCAACAAGATAAGTAAGCTTGCCTACCCATTTTCTTCTTCCTCTTCACTTGGATAGCTATGAAATCTTGTTAGATGCTTGATTGGAGGTAGAAGAGCATGAAAAATGGTTTGGATCACTCCTCCATGGCCATATCTAAACCTCTCTCTTCTCCTTTCTCTTTTCTTTATTCTATCTTTCTATACATTTCTGTCATCAATGGCCAGCCACCAACGTTTAAAGAGGATGAAGGCTTTGCTGAATTACAATTTTGCCCCCATTTCCATTATAATTACACATTTATCTTTAATAACATCATATAATTACAACTTTACCAAAATGTTTCATATTTGCACTTTTACCCATGCCACTTGTCACCATTTAGTTGGTTCTCTTCTAATGACTCATCATTCCACTAATTGTAAAAATACTAAATTGCTCTTTAATGCATACAAAAAGACCAAATTGCCTTTTAATGCATTTAATTCACCAACTGACTGAATTAAATTTTGAAATATTCCCTAACTGTCTTATAATCAAATTGACCATAAAATATTCAAATTAGGGTCAATACTTATTGATTGGATGCTTTAATTTTTTTTTGAATGGGTTTAAAACCCTTCATACCCATTAATTTCCAAAAAGGTTATTTTAACCCTAAACTTTTGGAACTTCCAAAATTCATCAGATCGAACTTATTTTCAAGACGTTTTAGTATCATTAAACTCTAATACCTATTCTAGGTATGTTTCAAAATTTTGAGATTGGGTCCCTAAAATCACTATTCAAGCGGATTCACTATTCATCAAAAAATATTATTCACCAAGATTCACTATTAATCCAAAAATCATTCGAATTTCATTGAAAAGTATTGCCTAAATCTTCAAAATACATTCCGAGGCTTTTAAAGTTCGTTCAGACTCATTCTGAAGCTTTTCGAAGTTTTCGAAAATTTTGTTGAGAAATTTTTGATCGAGTCTAAAACCTTCTCTGGTCTATCTGTGATATCTATTATAACCTCAATAATACATTTAAATGCTTAAATTACTCTATTACACAATAAATAGAGCATACTTTATAAAATACATGTACAACACATTACACAGTACAATTATCCAACTAGGATATTACATAGGAAGCTAAAGTGATGGCTATATAAAAAGACAAGGACCTAACAACACTATTATTGGAGGAACTTATTAGATCTCTCCTCACATACGAAATGAGGCTTCAAACAACACAAAAAGAAACAACCCTCCCAAAAATAAAGAATTTGATGTTTAGATCCTCAAAAGAAGAATTAAACGAAGAGGAAAAGACATCGACTAATGAAAGTGATGAAGAAGACATTGACTTAATCATTAGAAAATTCAAGATGTTCTTGCAAAAGAAATTTTCCAAAAGAAATGACTTCAAGGATAGTAAAAATAATTTAAAACATAAATCATCTAATATTACTTGCTTTGAATGTAGAACACCCGACCAAATAAATTCACAATCTCCTTAACCCAAAGATAATAAGAAATTTGAGAGAACTATAAGAAGAAGAAAAAAGACAGGAAGAAAGCACTTAAAACATGAACTTGGAATGACATAAGTGAATCCAAAAGTGAGCATTCGGAAGAAGTCATAGTTCGTTTGTGCCTTACCTCTATGGATGATAATGAGGTAACATCCAACCTTAACTTGTGTGATAATTATATTGATTTGACTTGTGACAAATTAGTTGAAAATTTAGAAATTATGAGTATGAAAAGGAAGAAATCAACTTCCAAACTTAAGGAAGTTTAAAAGGAGTTGGATGTATGCATGAATGAGAAAAAAAAGTGAATTATATGGGATTAGAGTATCCAAAAATGTGATTATTGATGAAGATAATGATAGATGAATTAAGGCATGAGAATGAGACAATGAAAAAGGAGGTAGATTTCCTTAATGACTCTTTGTCAAAGTTTACTAAAGAGAGTGAAAAATTAGAAAACATGCTATGAGCTTAAAAGAATTCCAACGATAAGCATGGCATATGATATAACTATGGAAGTGAAGGTAATTCTAGAACCATATTTTTTAAGGGAAAAATATTTGTATAGTAAAGAACCATTGATTAAAATAACAAATGAGCATGGAGCATCTACCATTGCCTAAAATAAAAAATGAGCCTCGATCATCTACATCTAAGCATATAAATGCATATAACACATCCACTAGGTCTCAACCTAAGAGCAAGCATCATACTTTTATATATAGCTCATAACCTAGACATAGAGTTCAATCTGCGGTTCCCTCCGGTTTGAGTTGGGTTAGGGGAACATCCGAGCGCTTAACTTCATAGATCTAAATGCTCTCACAAGGCGTACAATACGAATAAGACCAATAAAGACCTCATAAGAGACCATTTGAGCTGCAGATCGTAATGCTCCTAGAAAGGAATATTTCGAATATAGAATCGTGAAAGTTCCCAACAATCACCGATTTGATCATAACTTCCCTTATTTCTTCCATCCTTTTATTGCAAGGTCTTTTCTTTTTCGATTGAGTTGTCTTAGTCAAGAGAGATATTGGTTGTCTTTTTCTAGAATCTTACCAAAGACCAGCCATTGTTTCAACGCTATGGCTAGGGTCAATCCAACTTTCCTCCCTCCCTTTATTCCATAGCCTATTCCATAAAAGGAGATTTGCAGCCAGTGATCAAGGGAAGAATATGCTGAACTTCTATGATAACATGCAAATCCACTCCCTTTTAGGCCTTAAAGAAACATACATCAAGCTTTCATTCATAGTAGGCATCACATATAGAATCGTAGTACATTTCAGTACCTTAGAAGAACATTCAAAAGCTTTAATGTCGAAAGAAAGTTTCCTCATTATGCATACACACATAAAATTGTATATATGTATCATCACCATTCATATAATATAGTATGTCACCTTTGTGTTAAGTATAGAAATATTGATATATTTTGTTTTTTAAAACAAAGAATGTTAAGCAAACCATTGAAAGTATGGATTGAAAAGAAGAAGGAACCACACAACCAAGGAACCAAGCTTATATAGTTTTCTAAAACATATTGATTACCATGGTTTTTTAAGGCTATTAGAAAAGAAAGAGCAAATAGTATGTAGTAGAGATAATAGTTTTTGAATTAAGTTCCGTTAAGGAGTTTATGAATTTTATCATGATGAATCTAACCTTTTTGCCTCCAAGAAAGTTTAGAGGATGTTGTTGTAGGATGAGGAGAATTTAGCCACTAAAAATATTTGAAAAGATACAATTGTTAAACCAAGTAAGAGAGACGAGAAGGATGAGAAGCCTCCAATAGATTGTAAACTTAAAAGAAAATTTCTCATGAGTAATATGTGATAACTTGCATTTATTTGTGAATTTGAGTATAAATCTTTGGTGATGATTGTTTGAGTTTGAATTATGAATAAGGCATTTAATAATTATTTTTAAAGGGAAAACTGTAGGATCTAGACTTAGATATCATTATAAGAAAAAGGAAACTAAGTTAGAATTTACATTAATTAGGAAATTATTTTGTTAAAACTTTGAATAAGGATACAATTAGTAGAGAATTAGGTTTGTTTGATGGAAATTCTATATGATAAAGATCCCTTTTTCCATTTTCTTGATTGATTTTATATGTTTGAAGTCCTTTTTAAAGGTTTTTGATAATTCTTAATTGATATTACCATAACTCATTATGTGTTTTGGTATTGAAATTTGAGTTTTAAAGTTGTTTTTATAGCTTTCCAAAACACACTGGTCAACTAATATCTTAGTGTGGTTGATTAATGTAACCAAAAATAATGTTTTCTACCTTTCCAAAGAGTTTATTTTTTGTTTGGTCGTTTGTTTGGTTGCCTAGATAGTCACACTGATCAACTAGTATCCTTCAATGGCCAACCAATGTCCCCGATTTTGAGATTCCCTTCTTTCCCAAAGAGTTTGCAAAGAGTTTAATTGCCATCTTTGGCCAATAAATAACGAACATAAGTCCACCAATATTTTACTGGTTAGCTAATAGATCGCATTTTAAATCCAAAACAATTTTTTTCCCTACACTTCCATTGCTTGTTTTTAGTTATTTATGAAACACAAACATTGTTCGACTAGTTGAGGCATATGGTTGAACCAATCCTCCTGTTTTTAATATCTTTTTTTCCTTTTTTTCTTTTATTGTCATATTTTATGCTTATATCCTCCAAAATCCCAAATAATTCATTTTTTCCTTGAAAAACATCATCCCTCATTACGTAAGAATCTTACTAGATTATATCAAATTGAAAATTTGTGATTCTTGAATCTCATATTTGGGATTTTCAATTTTTCTTAATTAATAATTATTTTTTCAAATTCTGTCTTCATAGTTCAATTTTAAAAGTAGCTAAGTTTGTTTTCCTTTCAATTACGTAGATAAATCTTTAATTTTGTTCAATACATGTATTTTGGGTACTTTTTCATGTTGTATTTTTAAAATTTTTGGGCTTTCAAAATTATATATTCTTTTATGAATTTGATTGTTGGATATTGCAATTATGTTTTTATTTATTGCAATTCTAGCCTCTAATTTTGTCAAAACTTCTCCTTGGTGCTTTAATTGAATCTTTCATCTTATGCATAATGCTGAAATCAAGGACTTTTAAAATTAGATGCAATTAGGGATGCCTCTATCAAAATTGACCTTTTGTTTTGATTCCTTAAATATTCTTAATCAAATGCATTTTGATTATTTCTACCAAGTTACTTTCAAGCATGATACTTCACATTTTGCATTTTTAGATAATGATTTATTTTTCATGATTCGAGAAAGGGTGAGAAAATGGTGATACTAGATTTAGTGTGAGTGATGAAATTTAATGGTAGTGATTTTTTTGTCATATGATATGCTTAAGTAAATTTATATTACTTTCATGTACGAGGGAGTGATAAAATTTAGGGGGGAATGATTATTTCATTATGTGGTATGCTTGAGTAAATTTATGTTACCTTCATGTATGAATATTTCTTTGATTTTGAATATGTTCTTGATATTGAATTATGCTTTATGCATTTATTAAGGGGGAGCTAATCATTTTCTTGATAGTTATTTATGTGCTTAATTTTATTATTGTTCTCTAATATCATAAGTGCTTTTTCATCATGAGAAAATGAGAGATTGTTGAACCAAGGGAGGTTCTAATAAGTGTTTTGATGATAAAAAATCATAATTACTATTAATGAGTTTATTATTTTGATGAAAAGTAATATATGAACCAAATAAAGCCATAAACTCAAGATGAAAGTGTATGAAGTTGAAAAAGAGAAGTTGAAGTGTGCAATTAACAAAATAAAGTTCAAATTAAGAACAAAAGAAGACTAAGGCCTATCAAGGTCATTTTACATTTTGTATTATTATTTGTAACCTTTCTTTGTTAATTTTGTGATCCAAAATGCTCATCATGTATAAACATTTCATTTAAATTCATTACATGAGTCTTTTCATTCATTAAGAGGCATTAAAGCTTTTAGCTTTCATATAAAAGCCTCTTGATATTTAAAATAAGTTTTGAGAAACATTTTCAAAAGTGTACAATTTAAATTTCCATTAATCAAATTGAGTTTAAGCATTTGAAGGTCTTAAAAAATCATATTTTTAGGGTAAGTAATAGACCTATATAGTTTAATAGTCAACCAATATATGTTAAAATTGTTAAATTTGATGTATCATGAGTTTGCTATAACATTGGTTGATATACTGGTTAACCAATGTACTATATTGTCTGACCAATTTGCCTATTGGTTAACTAGTGTTGTAATGGCTATTGTGTAATATCCTGTTTCCCGAAACATGCTTAAGGTTAAATCCTAGATTAAGTATTGCATATACATGCATAACATTAGCATTCATGCACGAATTTTTATTTGAACACATTACAAAGGTAACATATGCACTCAATTGACTTATTCCGGGGTATGAAAGAAGTTAAGTGAACATGATGTGAATTGGGATTTGGTATTTCTTGAATTTTGGTATATTTGGATTTCAATTAGTAAATTGGGATTAAGTGTTATTGATTGAGAGATTAATGAATTAAATGTACATTTGGTCTAGAAAAAAATGCCAAGTGGTAAGAAGAAATGATATATGAAAATTAGGATGATTAAGCCTAAAATTGAGTGACATTTGGCATAGTTAAATGAGTAACAAATAGACTAGTAATTAATTGACAAATGGACCAATTATTGTGTGACATGTGGACTACTTATAATGAGACATATGGACTGATTAAAGGGTGACAAATGGCAGCATAATGAGTGGATTAGTGGCAGCATAATTGTTGAACAAATGGCTAGCATACTTTAAGATATATGTCTTTGAAAAGTGGTGACACTTAGCAAGTTGATGAGGCAAATTCCAGCAGCAACATTTCTGCTGTTTCCCTCACCTCTCTCCACTAAAATTGCTTCAAACATTTCTCTGTATTCTAGTTTTTACTATAGCTAAATTGGTACATGAATTTCACACCTTAACCTGTAACATCCCGTCCCCATATTAAGGGTTAGAACCCAGATTTCAAAATGGAGAGAATAGCAATATGAGAGTTAGAAAAATTTGCATTTCATGCCCAGCAGCATGTCAGCATACATGCACGTGAATTTTAATCTTTGCACATGCAAAAATAAGTGTACATGCATTCATTGACAACTTCTGGGTATAATTGTTTTTAAATGTGATTTTATTGAAAATGAGAAGTAGAGGGAGTTGAAAGAGTGATCTTGGTATGAGTTGCGATAAGGAAAGATTTGGAAACAAAAGTGGTGGTTGATCTGGAAAATGCTCACTGAGTGTGCTTTGGTCTGTTAGCCATAACTTTTTCTCTAGTCATCCAAATGAGACGATTCTTTATTTGGATTAAACTAGAAACATATGGCTACATTTCTTATGAAGATATTGAATTTCAATTCTGTCTCTAAGAATCTCAAACTTTGTTATGAAGTTGAGAATTGGGTGCAGTACATTGGTGGATGAATGTAAAATTCGTGTTCTGCTTTCAGGGGAAATTCTGGATTGATCTAGGCCGATTTAGGCAAATGTGTCTTCTAAAAAGTTGTAGGTCTTTCTTTTATCTTTCCAACGGTTTATAGTATGGAATCTTTGGACATCGGAGCCGAAAGTTATGCCAATCGTAAAACATCTTCTGTGCACTGTTCATAAACTTCTTCTGGGTCACTATTCATCTTATATCTTCTGTTCCTATTTTTGACCCTTCAAAACATATAATTTGTCTTCAAGGTCTTTATGAAAGTTGTAGATCTTCAAGTTCTCTTTTGAACCATCTAAAGAACCCCCAATCCGATATCTGTAGGGAAAGTTATGGCAATTTTACCACTTCTTTTGTCTTTTTTCATTAGTTGCTTTTCATCTGTACCTATCTTCTGCTCCATTTTTGATCCTTCAGAAGATAGAATCTATCTTCGAGGTCATCATTAAAATTGTAGCTTTTGAAGTCCTCTTTCGAACCATCCAAAGACAACCCAATCCGATATCTGTAGGGAAAGTTATAGCAATTTTCCCACTTCTTCTGTCTTTTCCCATTAGTTGCTTTTCGTCTGTACCTAGCTGTTGAAGTTCTCTTTCAAACAATCCAAAGAATACCTAAATCCGATATCTGTAAAGAAAGTTATGCCAATTGTAAAACATCTTCTTTGTACTGTTCATAAACTTCTTCTGGGTCACTGTTCATCTTCTATCTTCTGTTTCTATTTTTGACCCTTTAGAATATAGAATTTGTCTTCGAGATCTTTATAAAAGTTGTAGCTTTTGAAGTCCTCTTTCGAACATCCAAAGAACACCTAAATCCGATATCTGTAGAGAAAGTTATGCCAATTGTAAAACATCTTCTGTGCATTGTTCATAAACTTCTTCTCCACCAAAAATCATAGCCCTTTGAATCGAATTGAAAGAGATTGAGTGAAAAATGTGGGACTGGTACAGTATGTGTACTCTTAAATAATATGAACTGATGTTATTCCATTAAACGTATTTCAGTATTTTGATGATTTTTGGATCGGTAGAGCTCCAAATGAGATGATTTCTAATTTGTGGTAAACTAAATACATGGACTTACAAATGGTATGAAAAAATTGGAATCTAATTCTATTAGACCCCGAATTTTTCGTGAAAGATTGGAACTATTGAATAAGAAATTTTGGTGATTAGTCACGAGTTAAGAACAAATAAATGAAAGTTCTTGAACCAAGAATTTACAGACAAAAGTAAAATAGATAATGATAAAAGTGGATAGATTCATGATTTGCTATGGTGTTTTCGGTGAGTAAGAGATTTTCAAATGGGAAGAATTAAGGTGAAAGTTAGCAATAAAATGAAAGCAAAATATGTATAGTAAGTTGATGAAGAATATGTACATATGTGTATGTTCCGTTATTAGTGCTCATGATTAATCATGGACTATATTTTTCTTTGTGGATGATACTAATTTGAATTGGAGTTGAGAATGAAGAGTAAATGAAGTAGAAAAGGTGATCTTGGTATGAGTTGTGTTAAGGAAAGATTTTTGAAATAAAGAGTTGATCTGGAAAATGTTCACTGAGTGTGTTTCGGTCTGTTAGCCATAGCTTTTTCTTTAGTTATCCAAACGAGATGATTCTTAATTCGGATTAAACTATAGATATAAGGCTACATTTATTATGAAGACATCGAATTTCAATTCTATCTCTAAAATTCTCAAAATTGTATGAAGTTGAGGACTGGGTGCAATATGTTGGGAGTTGAATGAAAAATTCATGTTCAGACTTCGGGAGAAAATCTGGATTAATCTAGATAGATTTTGGCAAAGTTTCCTTCTTAAGAGTTGTAGATCTTTCTTTTATCTTTCTAACAGTATATAGTATGAAATTTTTGGACATCGGAGTTGAAAGTTATGATCTTTATATATGGAGATGCGAAGGTAAGGAAGAAACTATCGTCTTAGTATTACGTCATCATCGTCTTAGTATGATGTCGTCATCATCTTAGTATGACGTCAGCATTGTCTTAGTATGATGTTGTCATCGTCTTAGTATGACGACATCATCATCTTAGTTTGACTTCAGCATCGCCTTAGTTTGACCTTTTGCTTCCTTCTTCTGTTCCATTTTTTCCTTTTTAGAGGACGAATCTCTCTTCGAGGTCTTCATGAAGTTGTAGCTCTTGAAGTCTTCTTTCTAACCATCTAAAGAATACCTTAATCCGATGTCTGTAGGGAAAGTTATGGCAATTTTCCCAACCTTGTATCGTCTGATGATGTCACTTCGTTTCAAAATGATGTCATATCGTCTGTTCTATTTTTGACCCTTCAAATGATAGGATTTGTCTTCGAGTCTTCATGAGAGTTGTAGCTCTTGAAGTTTTCTTTCCAACCATCTATAGAACACCTTAATCTAATAACTGTAGGGAAAGTATGGCAATTTTCCCAACCTTATATCATCTGATGATGTCACTTCGACTTAAAATGACATCATATTGCCTGTTCCATTTTCTACTCTTCAGATAATAGCATTTGTTTTCAATAACTTCATGAAAGTTGTAGCTATTGAAGTTCTCTTTCGAACCATCCAAAGAACACTTCAATTAGAAATTTCTACAGAAAGTTATGGCTATTTCCCCGAAAAAGGCTTAGTAAGATTGAGAACAAAAACATGTTTGATTCTTTTGGGCATAACTTCTTCTCTAAACACCCAATTGACCTGATTCTTAAACCATTGGATTCGTAAGACTTTTCTCTACATCTTCACCAAAAATTGAAGCTATTTGAAATGAACTAAGAAAGATTGAGTGAAAAAGGTGGGACGGATACAGTGAGTGTGCTCTTAAGTATTATGAACTGGTATTATCCCATTGAATATACTTCAGTATTTTGATGATTTCGGGATCAGTGGAACTCCAAAAGAGATTATTTCTGAATTGTAGTAAACTAGAGACATGGAGCTATAAATAGTATGAAGAAATTAGAATCTAATTCAGTCTCTAAGATGTTTAAAATTCAGATGGAAGTCACGCAGAGTATATTGTTTTGGACAAGAGCAGTCCAAAAATGTTTGAAGTATATCTTTTGAATCACTGAACCAAATTGAATGAT
>JAOTAX010000006.1:30163349-30174298 GCA_025629825.1 Erythroxylum guanchezii
AGAATAAGTTTTGTTAAAGATGAGATTGTATAAAGATGAGTAAGAATGAAGAGAAAAATTTACATCGATTCGGATAGTTTTAGTCTAAGGTTTCCAACGCGATAGTTTCTTTGTTCACGCTTCGGATGTCGGATCCGCTTCTATTTGTTAGAAATTTGTTCGGTTTGATTGAACCGTTTGTATGCTTCGTTTTCGCTTTGCTTTCGATTCGTTTCGCTTCGAAATCCATTCCTTCGATTTTCGCTTTCGATATGTTTCCGCTTCGGATTTGAGTTCAAATTCGATTTTGATTGTGCTTCTGTTTGCTTCCGATTCGATTATGCGATTCGTTTTCTGTTTCCGCTTCATTTTTGTTTCTCCAGTTGGGGTCCGATTCCGAGATCGGGTCCCAACACAAAATGCGTGGATTAGAAAAGAGATAAGAGAGAGAAAACATTAAAAATAATGAAAGAGAGAAAGAAGAGAAAACAAGCTAGGATTTTAATTTCCTTAGCCTTCAAGAGAGATTTTGACGTTGTTCAAGAAGAGAAAAGGTAGAAGAAAAGAAAAGCTTTCTTTTGAGCTAAATATCCCTTCATTTGGTGAAGAATGAAGGGATCAAGAGAGATAAGAGGAACAAGAGAAGAAGCATTTTGAGCAAGTCAAGTTTTTAAGCAAGGAAATCAAGGTGGGTTTCATGTTTATAATTCGAGTAATGAGCTATTAAGGTTTCTTTCTAAAGAAAAGAAAAGGATTTCAATTAAATGTTGCTTTATTGTTTTTGATTGATTTGAGAATTTGCTTACATGTTTGTATAAGCTTGAATTGATAAATTGTGAATTGTTATGATGTGTTTTATGTTATGTTATGCATATTGATGTTTGACCATTTAAAAATCTTTAGCTCATGTAAAATGATTTCAAATCATGTAAAACTATTCAAAAACAATACAAGTTGTTCATTTAAAACTAGGCATGTTCCTTTCGTAATTTAAAACTACCCAATTCATGCCTAGGATACTCCTAAACCTAGTCACTCTGATACCATAAGTGTTGGGCCTTACTTTTGAAGCCCAACATCTAGAGTCATAAAATGTGAGCGTATTACCCTGTAGGGTCATTTCAATGAAATCCCATTAATCATCATCGGTTCATCTTCATGCTCTGATACCATAAGTTTTGGGGCCCATTTTCGAAACCCAACTCCGGAGTCATAACCAAGTCATGCTCTTCCAACCGATTCCGTCACTTTCCTTCCACCAATATTTTTTAAATCAACACCAAAGGCTACCAATTTTCATCGAGAGATAGGAAAATGTGTTAGGAATCTATTGGTTCAAGATTCACTTGATTTGGAGGTCGGATGAAGAAGTTATGGCCAACAGAATCAAACATAATTTTGTTCCCAATCTTATTGTACCTGTTTTGGGACAATTAGCATAACTTTTTCCAGAGACATCGGGTTAAGGTCATCATAGGATGGTTTTGAAGCGGACTTTTAAATCTACAACTTTTGTGAAAACTCCAAAGAGATATTTTGCATTTAGAGGGTTAAAAATGCAATTTTCTGAAGGTATATAGTGTTGTCCGTTACACCTCCACCCAACGGACATACACGGGGTCTGGAGTGTTTTCTAGCCCCGTGAAGGTCCGTTTAACGGACTTAATGTCCGTTTAATGGAAATGGACAAGGCTGGGGACATTTCTAGACCCGAGAAGGTCTGTTTAATGGACCTATTGTCGGTCTAACGGGCATAGGTGAAACCTAAGCCGCTCCAAAGCCTCTCTAATGGTTCCTACATCCATTCTAACATCACTTTCACTCATAATCTTCCCAAATTCACCTCTTATAATGCAATATCACTTCTTAACAATTCAACCACCAAATTGATCTCATAAAATTTTCAAATCTCAACTCATTTGATTCATCACATTCAACTACATCTCATCATTTACTATAGTTGTCCTAATATACATCCTGTGCAACATTACAAACTTATAAAGAACATATATCTCAACTCCGACATCCAAAAATTTCATACTTTAGATCCTTGGAAAGCTAGAAAGATAATCTACAACTTTCTAGAAGATAACTTTGTCCAATTCAACCTAGATTAATGCAGTTTTTCCCCTGAAGTTAGAACATAATTCCTACCTCTTTGAAAAACTGGAAAAAAAATGCAATGTAAAGACTTGGAAAGTCATGGACCAACATATTTCATTAATATCAAAAGATAAGAGTTTTTACAAAGCTTTAATGGGCATTTCAAGCCATAATACATCATAATCCAAAAATACAAAGTTTATATAAACTAAAATTTGCTCAAAATGTGACTAAAGCCTTGTTTTACAAACTAGCTTAAAATACAAAAACATTGCAAAAGTGGAGTGATGTCTCGACTCTTGGTTACTCGATCTCATGCTCTTAACTTGAAGATGGGATGGAAAAAAATAAACAAAACCTTTGAAATGTTCGTATGTCAATACAAAGTTCTAATTGAATTCATAAAACGTATCGTTCTCAATTTCTTAACCAAAATTCACAAACTACAAATCATGTATGCATCATACTTGTTAACATATCATAAGAACATAAGCACATCAGAATGGTTTGGGTAGATCCACAAATATGATGAACTACACATTTTCACATAATGGTCCTGTGTAGTCGTAAACTTGACGTACTATCGTAATCCCACATAGTGGTTTTGCGTAGACATAAACATGAGGGAGTCCATGAAGGAGCTCCGTGCCACTAGCGGGCAGGTGGGAGAAGCCTTTAACTTGGTCAACGTGTAGGTGACATATTTGAATGGACTACACCAAACCGACATAACATGTAATTCATGAATTGAAAACAGTTTGCCCAAATGGCACATTTTGGAAACTTGTTTTTCATGAACATGAGATATTTCGAAAACCATTTCCGAAAATATGATTTCATAAACATGTTATCTTTTCAAAAAAGATCATTTTCAAATTCTTTTCATAAATCATTAACACAATTCATATATCAAACATATAACAATTTCTCAATTCATTCAAGAAGCAATAAATGTAACATATATGATGCAATTGAAATCATTAAACTTCCTTGATTCAAAGAAAACATTAGTGCCTTATTTACTTTATTATAAACATGTACCCACCTTGAATTCCTTGCTTAAGAAATTGGCTTAAGGATGTCTTTCCTCTTGCCTCTCTTGATCCCCTTCTTGATTTCCTTCATAAATGACAAAATTTTCATTAAATAGAAATTCAAATTGAGAATCCAAAGAAAAATATTCATAAAATTGATTCTATAAAGCTTAAACCCATGCATTTCTTATGCTTCTTGGACTAAAACCCTTCCAAAAATCCAAAGGATTCAAAATGTACTTACCTTGAATCTTCACCAAATAATGAGTTTCTTGGCTCAAAAGAAAGCTCTTTTCCTCCTCTTACTTTTTCTCTTCTTGAATAACTTCAAAATCTCTCTTGAAGGCCAAGAAAAGATGAAACCTAGTTAACCTCCCTTCTTTTCTCTTCTCTCTATCTTTTTTGTGCTTCTCTCTTCTCTCTTTTTCTCATTCACGTTTTTGCTTCCTCTTCAATGCAAGACAATCTTTCTTCTCCCCTTTTTACCCTTAATGAGCATAAAATGTCCACTTTGCCCCTTCCCTTATGCGTTATAGTCCTTATCCTTAAGTGACTTGCATAAAATGCCCTTTACGCTATACACCCTTAACACTTTAATTTAACTAACCCATGCAATAAAATCCTACTAACATTGACATGCTAATTACTTCAAAAAAATTTATTCTATCAAGACCTCAAAATTAATTTAAATCATGATTATTCATCAAGAAAAAAATTCGGGGGCCAACATAAAGGTGTTGTGATCAGAGTAGCCAGTCTGAAAGATCTTTAAGCTCAAAATTCTGCATGTAGAGCTTTGCTTCGTGATTTTTATATCTAACTGAGCCCAATGGGCCAATATCTATATCAATATCTGAAAGACGCTCGGTCACAACAAATAATAACGAATCTGGAGTCTCATATGCATCTTTATTTGTATATTTATGATTATGAAATCTTTTTCTAAAATTGTGATGATAAAGTGATATGCCATGATAATGTGATTGATTGGGTTATACATGTTTTGAAAGAATGTATGTGAAATGTGTGTCATTCATTATGTCTTATTGAGATGGAAAATGTTTGTGAAAATAGTTGGTTGTTTGATATTTGTGTATTTGACTTGAGTGAGATCATCAATGATGGTTCATTCATTGAGTTCGCAAAACTCATCAAAAATTGCAACGTGACTTTTTCAAGTACAAGACAGGAGACCTAGCTCCTAAGATTTTCTAAAGGAACATTTTGGATTGAGATATGACTCAAAGGTCTGTCAGCTGACATCAGAGGAGTTATATATTGTATTTTGTAGTTTCTTTGACATTTAGAACTTTTGTATAAAGGATTGTAAATATTTGTTTCAATGACTACAATGTAAACTTTTGTCAATGAATGAAATGAAGTGTTAAGGTTTTAAGTATTGTATATTCTTTATTATGCCATTTAAGAGATTATGTTTGCTCTAATATACCATTGTCATAGGATATGTACTTGAATGTCCTCTGGATGTTCGGGTATATACTCTATGGTGGTGGGATGATACATAGTGTATCTGGAGCTTTTAATGCATGGTTGTTAACCAATATGTTAAATTGGTTAACCAATGCATCACATATAGTCGTTACAACTACTAGTTCTTGCCTTTAATGGTTTATAGACGACTAGTTCTTGCCTCTAATGGTTTATAGGTGTCCCAAAACATTATAAATAGGTGATTTATTATTGATTATAGAATCAAGAAGGTTTTAGGTATTATATACGCATTTCAAAGAGCTTTTTCAATCATTTGAACATTATTGTCTTATATTTGTATAAGTGAGTCATTTTGAGTTGTCAAGTGAATCAGTGAGATGTTTTTGAGTTGTACTCTTTTGTTGAGGTATAGGATATTATACTTAAGAGTGTTCAATGCAAAATTAAGGTTCCTCTTCACCATGGAAGAATATTGAAAGAAGGGTTCCCTTTTACCAAGAAAGATTGTGCAAAGGTTATTCTTCACTTTGAAAGAAGAATTATAATGAAATTCTAAGAAGAGTCTTAAGAATGGACTTAGGCAAGGATTGTTTATCGATCCACAATAAATCGATATACATTCTCTCCCCTTATCATCATTAAATTATTTCTCAATTGTTTGATTAATTTATATTAAGCAATTTCTTTATACTTATTATATTGATTATTGTTACTTGAATACGTTAGTTAGAAAAATTATTGAAATTTGTAAATGTCCACTTCATCCCCCTCTTAACTGCTATAAGGGACTAATAAATTTTTTTACCCTTACTTAGGCTACAAAAGTTATTCCAAAGGTGCTTGATATAGTTATTATTGACTCGGTTGGGCCTAAAGAGGCCAGAGAGATAGGGGATATTTCTATATATTAAGGATAAAGGAGAAAATTTTATAAAAAATCAATCAAAAGAGCCTTTAAGGTGTGAATAAGTGGATACCTCAAAATTGTTTAAAATTAACTGGGAAAGCCCTTTAGTTAAACAAGGCAAAGAATATGCTATGGATACTAACATAAAAAAGAAACCAGGTAGGAAACTAAAGAAAAAAGAGGGCATTAGGCCTTCACCTCTACTCCATGATCTAAGCATGTAATGCCAAGGCTATTCATTGCCTAAAAAAACAAAAAATTCAAGATTAAATGTAAGCTAAGAATTTTTATATAGTTGAGATTTTGAAAACTTAAGGAAAATAAAATTTAAAACTACAAGTGGTTGTTTGGTAAGGGTTGAGGGGTTCTATCAAACCACCAATATTATTTTAATGGTAGGATTACTATTGGTTATGACTTTAAAAGAGTATAGATTCTCTAAAGGATCTTATTAGACCAATTTATCCCTATAAATGTTTACTTGGATTCTGAATGTTTGAAAATAACATTTATCTATACTACAAAGCATAAATTTCAAAGAAGCTCACTATGGAGTGATCTAGAATCTATGAGCTTCTTTGTTAAAAAATCATAGTTAGTTGGGGAGGATTTCCACACTGCATTACTTCCTTAAGAGACTAGAGGAGATAGGTTGAGCAATAAAAAAGAATGAGAGCCTCTAAAATTTCTTGATCTCAACTGGGTTCGTTGACCTTAAATTTGAAGGATCTTACTTCACTTAAAGTAATAGACAAGAGGGTAGCTAGTTAATTAAAAAAAAGCTTCATTGTACATTGGTTAATCATCAATAACTCTCTAAGTACAATAATAGTAAGGCATATTTCTATAATACTCTTTATTTAAACCATTCCCTATTGAGGTTACATTAGGTATCAAGAATCAAAATCTTAAAATTCCCTTCAGATTCAAAATTTTCTAATAAAGATGGATGAATTTGACGAAGAAATTAAGGAGGGGCTACGCTTAGAGGTGTAGGATTTTGAACCTTGCATGTGCATAAGAAAGCTTTAGATTATTGAAATTGAGTTAAAGAAGTTATATGTTAATAAAATTAAGCAGATAGTGGTAGCTATTACGATATAGGTGACTTATGCTCTATACAATATTATATTGAATTATTCCTTAAAGATGAAACTCTTACAAGTAGAGAAAGGAAAGTTGTTTATATTTATTGAAAAGCCTTAGAAAATCACCATTTCTTACTCAAACAAAATGTCAGGGTTAATTAGTTGAAAGAAAGACATAAAAACTTTACATCCTACCATAAGTTTATCTTATAGAGAAAGAATATCAACAAAATTTGTTCTCTGATGATGGATACACCACTTGAGCAATTTGAACTCAATGATTTAGTATTAAACCATTTAAGGAACTTTCTTAGATCTTCTAACCATGTTCTTTTTTATAGGAACTCAAAATATTCATTCCCGAGTCTCTATCACTTGTTCAAATGGAGTCACTAATAAAGCAAGTTAGTGTCATGGATATCAAGAAAGCTATATCCAATTTGAAACATGAAAAAGCTCCAGGGCCAGAAAGATTAAATGATTGTTTTTTTAGAGAACTTGGAACCTGACAGGGGATATGTTCGCAAAAATGATTTTGAAATTCTTTAATAGTGGAAAAATGTTTAGGGAGCTGAACAAAACTTATGTGATTCTCATCCCTAAAAAACCAAATCCTATCTCTTGAATGAATTTTTGGCCTATCTTTTGTTGCAATGTAATCTATAAGATCATTTCTAATATGTGAACTACTAGACTAAAGGAGGTCCTTTGTAACTTCATTAATATAGGTCAAGGAGCCCTAAACAAAAAATGGAGCATTAGTGATTACTTGCTACTACCGTAAAAACTTTTTAAGAGTTGTCAAGGTAAAAAGGTACTAAAGAGTTACTTTATGAAAATTAATTTTAGTAAGTTAGATATTCATCCTATACCCTTGAAAGGCTTTCAAGTCCCTAATTCATTTCATCCTTTGGATTGAAAAGTGCATTTGTAACCCTTTTTTTTTTTGCCTATATTAGTTAATGATGAACCTATTTCATACTTTAATGGGGCTATAAGTCTAAGAAAAGAGATTCTATATCCCATTTTCCCCCCATTTATATAGAAATACTCACAAGAATTATCTTCTTTGAAATAAAATAAGAAGTGTCAACTACAAGTCAAATTGTTCTCTTGTTACACCATTTTGTTTATAAGGATATGCACTTCATAAGAAATACCAATATTCTCTAAATATTTATTTAGTTTTTGATATTCTCTACTTCAATCAAAATAAAAAAAATATTTTTTCAGTAAATTAATGTTCATAAGAAATTGAAGAAGAAGAAACATAGAATAATCTTCAAAAAATTCATGTGAACCTAGTAAAGTCGTCAATGAGCAATAAAATACATTTGTGTACATAGGCTTCATGCAATAAAATACATTTGTGTACATAGGCTTCATGATAACTTAAAAGCTTGACCTAGACACCAAAATGTATAATATGAAAGAAGATTGAATTTGCTCAATTGATACAAGAGGAAGCATAATAAATTTCTTCTAAGAAACGAAAAGAACAGGGTGTAGAAGTGGATAAAGACTAAAGTAAATTAAATTCCTTTATTAATTTAGTTAATATATGAAGTTGAGTATGTCCAAAACGTGCATGCCAATTCATTAGAGTAGGTGAATCCACTAGCATAGCTTCTTTGGATGCGTGTTCTTAATTCATATTCTTTATTTTCACTTAGTCCTTGAAAGAGGATTCTCTTAGTTATATGATCCCTAGTTTTAAAATGAGTAAGGCAAAATTTCAAATAATAAGAATTCTCGGAGTTAAAATTTTTAATGAACATAAGATTTTTAACAATTATATATATATATACTTATAACCTTGACCCTTATCAGCATATAACTGATCATTACTTTGCAATTGTGTTTGGAAACCAGACATAAGAAGACCTCTATATGAAAAGTTGGCACTTAAAATATTAGCATATGAATTTGCTTGAGAATATAAGATACGCAATTTGGAAGGTATTGATGATGATATTTGTCATATGATTTTGTACCCAGGACAAGGGCTTTGTCGTGTGTTGCCATCAAATTAACATAGATAAGTTGTTCCTGTAGGTAGAGATGGTAACATTAGTGTAGAAATTATGGACTTTGAGACCATACTGGCAATTGAGTAGTTTGTGAATTTTTCAGGAAGAATTTCATAAGCAACTAGCTAACTATGACAATCATGAAATGGAATAGGATCTAGTCGTAGATACAATGCGTTAATGATAATTGATAATTAATGCCAGCATTCTTATAAAAAGTGGGATTGAATTTTATTGGGGAAAGAATTTTGTCTACCACTATGTAAATGGGATAATCCGTTTTGAGAAATGAAACTAAAAGCATTTGCTGAAGCTTGTCATATTTCATATGAAGAAGTGAGACCACTAACACAAGGAAGATTTCTTTGGTAATGGAGAATAAAAGTCATAAAGGAACATATGGAGCATTTGCATGTGATGTAGAGAGAGGAGATGTGATTGTTGTTGGTGGTGCAATAGATGTGTTATTAATAAAGCTACGCAAATTTTGATAACTAAGCATAGGAATGAATTCCATGCAAGATAGCTTTTGTAATTTTCAGTATTATATGCTTAACTGAGAAATAACGGTGAGTAGAAGTTAAGGAAGATATATTGAAGGCACGAACAAGTTGATCGGAATCATTTTGTTTTCATGGGATGCTAAGGTGAGGTATAAGGAATAATCTTTGTATTGATTCAATCCTGTATTTACAGTAATGTTATATAACAATATTTATGATTATAATAATAGCATGAGTTAGAAATAACCAAAAAGATAAATAATGTTAATGTTTTTGTTACGTTTTTATTCATTTATTTTTATTAATAATCAAAATATCTTTATATATTATTTTCTTTTTCAGAAAGCATTAAGTGCAAAACTATACAATTAAATGTATACAAATGAAAACAAGTATAGGTTCTTCTACTCGTATATTTTATTTTCATATTCTGAATTGATTAGAAATAAGGTAAAATCCTTAACAGTTTCTATCATTATTATTAATAAAATATCTCTCAAGATTTTCTAATCAAACATAAAATCCTCTCCTCTTCAACTTCTATTTTAAAAAGATTTTCACCTAAAAGACAATTGACATTATAAATGGGGTCTTATTCTGAAAAGAATGTTTTACAACTCATACTAAGACACACCCTCATTACCTCAATGCTTTGATTGAATTTATTACATTCTTTTCTTGTAATCATGTACAATAAATATTTTATCAATGTAACTTGCGTAGATGTTGTTAAGTAGTTATAGGTTAGTTCATTCTGCTTTATGTAATCTAAAGGAAATCAACTTTCAAATGTCTAACCTTGCACACTTGTAAATTTAATCTTTCTACTTCCCCGGCTTGCCTTGTTGAAACCTTTGTTTTTCTTTCTCGATAAACATAGAAAATTACATTGACCATAGATACACCTGCACAGGCTATATATATCCACAAACATGCAAGAAAGAAAAGAAGTAAAAGGCATACCTTATGAGCTCATGCTTAACTTAAGATAACGTAAATGGAGATGGATGTGATCAGAATCGAAATTATCTCAACTCATTTCTTTGTCTATTTGTCAAACAGAATACTGACGTAATATGATTTGGGTTACACTTATCCCTTTTAGAGAAGCAATCATATTAGGTTAACTGCATCTTATCCCATGTTCATTGTATTACATGTTTTATTCGATTATATATTCCTATTTTATTTCACATCTTAACATACCAAAGCTGACAAAGAGAAAATTTTGAAGAATTTCAGAAAAGGATCCCGAAATCTTTTTCAATAACCTGAAAGCTTTTTAATTTTCAACCAAATATTTCAAATATTCAAAGGTTGGAAATTTTTATTACAGTTTCCAAATTTGATAGAAATCGCAATATCATTGAACTAGACAGCCATTTTCGGAGTCAGTGAGTTGAACGGAGGATAATAAAGGGCAATTTTCTATTTGAGTATCAAACACTACAAAAAAAATAAAAGGATGTTTACCTGTGAAAATTACCAATAAAAAACGTTAATAAACTGTCGGTAATAAATTTAGCAACAATATTCACTGACAAAAAAATACGTCGTAAAACAGGCTATACTAGCAACTAGATATCATTGTAGTTGAAGTAGACTATGTTACATGGGAGAGAATAGCCGGTGATGCAAGCTCTCATCAGTTAAACGATCAAATAACCACCTTTTAAATGACTTAATCTACTACTAAGTCAATGTTGGCTGTGTTATTTCACTGCTAAAACCTCAAAATTAAATGGCTCATATCGTGATCTTAAGTTTAAAATAACGGCTTCATTCTTTAATAACTTGGATATGACGTGCTCTTATATTGTCGAGTAACTTAATTATTTGACCCGGTTAAGAAT
>JAOTAX010000006.1:30199072-30212486 GCA_025629825.1 Erythroxylum guanchezii
CAGGTACAGGAACTGTCTTCCTCCTATGAGGAGTTTCATATGACCGCCATGACATGAATCATGCTTCTTGCAGTTTTTAAAAGACTTGCTGTTAGATGCTAAAATGACAGGTTGAGTTTGATGAGCTTGAAGGGAGTTCGATGCTTGCTGCAACTGTAGCATGGGATGTCGCCCTTTCTTGGACATGGGATCAAGCCATTAATTCACTTCAGACTACAATGGATCGGGTTTGTACTCTATTTCTCCAACTGATACTATGAATATCAGAAGTTGCATCTTTGGAACTTTTTGTTTATGCATGTCCTTTACAATGCAGGTCTCTTCAACTGTTGTAGAGTTGAGCAAAGAGGTTACAAGCGCATTAATTCTTGGCAATGTTCATATTCCTACCAAGACATACTGGGAATTTGGCGTTCAGAGAGCTTTGCAGATAATCAACAGTTGTTCTCCACTCATTAAGGTATTTGAATGAACTCTAACAGAGGTAGTTCATAGGCTTATTCTCTTCAGATTTTCACTTCGACTGAACAATTAACCTTGTTAATTTAGGTCGTGCTTGCTCGTAGCAGCAAAGTTGTAACTGCTAACGATATTGATCCTATAACATGGTTGGCCTGTCTGCAGGTAATCATATATTAAGTCTTATTACACAAGGTTTACAGCTTAAAAACTAGAAATAGCTGAAAACTCAAGATCTACTCGCAGGTTGAAGGAGAAAACGCTTACCAATTCTGTCTACAGCCTCCCAATGCCCCAGCATTTATAGGGAATACGGTAGGTTTGGAACATGAAGTTATTGATAAACAGAATCAATTTTTATGCCTACCATAAACAAAGATGAACTAAACTGTTCACAAAGTTGGAGTTTTATTTTTGATCATTCTGTTTATGATGATTAATTTATTTATTTAGGTTTCAACGATAAAAAAGTTTCTATCAAATGCTAAACACAATTCTATGTTCTAGTATTTTGACTTGTACAAACTTCATGAATAGCCAGAGCAACTATTTCACAGAAAACGTCTTGGAATCAGCAGTGAGGCTTTGGCTGGAACCCGAGCTAGAGGTGGATCGACTGCTCTAGATCTTCAAATTGAACTTGATTTACTTTCCAGGTATACTTTTGCAGTGTCCTCTTATCAAATAAGCTCTGAAATCAAACAACTGACGGGTTCTTTTGTTGTGATGTCTTACAATATTTCTGTCAGCCCCAAAGACCATCTTGAATTTACAATAGTACGGGATAGCATAAAGAGAAAGTTAGAGGTAAGTTAATTTCCCAATACTTAAATCCTTAAATTCCATGTTGTTCCCTTAACTGTGATGGGGACATGGTTGTGTGTTAAAGAGGGTCTATAAAATGGAAGTGGAAGAGAGCAATTAGGCAACCACTATTGGCTCATACATGTCTCTTGAGAACTCTCCCTCTCCCCCTTCTCTCTATTTCTGTTGCTTAGACCTGAAAAGACACAAGTTATACTGCCACACTTGCCTTGTTCATTGCAATGTTGCATAGAGTACATAGATAGATCACGTATACCCTCTTAGATATCCTCTTATTAACTGCTTCTGTGCAAATGACATGCTTCAGCTGGGCTTTTCCTTTTGTTGGTATTGAAGTTTACGTTTATATCTAATAGCTTTGCATCCTAATGAATATCATCTATTCTGCTTTGCAGGCTGTGTGCAAGGGGGTAGTAATTGAACCAAACAAAGCAATAAGGAAATTCCCAAGAGTTCAACATTTATATGCGCGATTAGCAGGAAGTTTAAGAAGTGAAGACGACGAGGTAAAATATTCAATTCTGATAATAGATTTCAGCGGTAGATTTGTTCAAGAATGTTATGAAGAAAAATATTTATTATTGAAACTTCTCACTTTATTTTCCAGTTTGATATCCTGTCTTCGCTTCACCCTACTCCAGCAGTTTGCGGATTTCCAACGGAAGAAGCACGTCTATTAATTTCTGAAACTGGTATGCATGTTCTGTATCGAACTTGTTCTACTTCCATAGAGTTGTTCTTGACATCTCCATTTCGAAACATATTGGTGAATGGAATGCCTGATCAGGTCAAGTATATTTCCAATGAATAACCTGCGTATTTTGATTCGTGTTTTTCAGAAGTATTTGATCGAGGAATGTATGCTGGACCTGTTGGTTGGTTTGGAGGAGGAGAGAGTGAGTTTGCTGTTGGCATCAGATCAGCATTGGTAGAAAAGGTAAGCTCAGATTCTGAATGTCAAGCTGACGTGAGTTTTTCATTTGCATTTGAGATATTAGAACAGCAGAACAGAAATGAAATATTAAAAAAAAATCATAATTTCCGTTTTATTCAATGTAGAAAACAAAGGCCCATAACCATGAGAATAAGTTGATTCTTCAGGTTATATTGGTAGAAAATGATGTTGCTGATCACTTTTTCGGTCTAGGGC
Organism: Erythroxylum guanchezii; assembly: GCA_025629825.1. NCBI lineage: Eukaryota > Viridiplantae > Streptophyta > Magnoliopsida > Malpighiales > Erythroxylaceae > Erythroxylum > Erythroxylum guanchezii. The sequence goes on from JAOTAX010000006.1 coordinate 30,201,507, forward strand.
CTGGGAGCATTGATCTATGCAGGGACAGGAATAGTGGAAGGAAGCAATCCTTCTTCAGAATGGGATGAACTAGAGCTCAAGACGTCTCAGGTCTCAGTGTATATCTTTACGTTAATGTCTCTTGGTGGAGTGTGCACGAAGAGTAAAACCTCTTTTGATCATTTGCAACTATTGATAGCTAGTGAATAGTCTATTAACGAACTTGATTGATGATGCAGTTTACCAAGTTGCTTAATCTTGAGGGCCCGTCAAGGCAAACTGTTAAGCATCTAGGGAGAGTAAACTGAAGATGTTCATGCAATAGTCAGGGGCTTCTGTGGAAGATTATACTGATCAATTAAAAAGCGTTCTGGTTCGGCGATTTCTACTGACAAACATGTCAAGAGTGATTAGTTGCTGAAACGCAAGGTAAATAGAAGAGAGAAATATGTGTTGGATAATTGTAGCGCGGCATGGCTACTGTTTTGTAAAATAAAAAACAGAACAGGAGAAAGAAGGAATGAAAGATAAGAGAAGGATCTCGATTGCTAAAATTGAAAAAAGTGAGGTGCTTTTATTAATGACGGCAAGTATTTAAATAGAAAACAAAAATATAATAATCCTACTTGAATTCTAATTTTAATCCAAAGATAAAGCTAGTTGCAACAGAGAAGAACAGTTGCAAGTAATCTGCTAAAAACAAGAATTAAAGTCCTATACTGAAACTGAATAAAAATCCTACTAGAACTGAAACTCTAGCTTATTGGAAATTGAATGCCAACGCTCAACACTCATCCTTGGCATTCTGGTGATAAATTCTTCAAAGCTTCAAAAAATTGCTCCTCCTAAGCGTAAACTTTATCTGCAGTCTGTGCTTGTTGAGAGTGACAATCGTTGTTTTTGAATTTGCAAACCTTAGTAACGTGCCCTACAGAATTTTGAATGAGCATCTTGACTTTGGATTTTTTTTTTGTTTTTTCTTCACTGTTGAACTTGATTTGAGCCATGGTGGGATCTTTGGATAGAGGAGGCACTGGCTTATCTTCTGTTACAATTTCCCAAAGATCAAAGGCCTCCAAATAAGACTGCATTTTTACTGACCATATTTGATAGTTTTCACCATTGAAGACTTCTGGAGGATTTAAAGCAATGCTACTAGAGGACATTTTGATTTTGGTTTAAAAGAAAGGTTTAAAAATAGATGTAGATATGCTGCTGCAAAGTGTTTAAAACAAGTTTGAAAGAGGTTTAAAAAATTGTTCAAAAGACAGCAACAAATAAGTTGAAAATATGATAAAGTTACTACTGTAACATTGTTTAAAAACATATTCAAAAATAGTAGCAATAGCAAATTTAAAATAGAAGAAAGTAAGCGACTGAAGTTGGATCAAAATAGTTGCAGTAGTTAAAAAATTTTGGACGTTAGTTTTGTAATTAAAAAACTAGATCAAAAAAATTTTCTGCAGGCCCATACGATCAACTAAAGCTCTGATACCACTATTGGATAATTGTAGCGCGGCATGGCTACTGTTTTGTAAAATAAAAAACAGAACAAGAGAAAGAAGGAATGAAAGATAAGAGAAGGAACTCGATTGCTAAAATTGAAGAAAGAGAGGTACTTTTATTAATGACGGCAAGTGTTTAAATAGAAAACAAAAATATAATAATCCTACTTGAATTCTAATTCTAATCCAAAGATAAAGCTAGTTGCAACAGATAAGAACAGTTGCAAGTAATCTGCTAAAAACAAGAATTAAAGTCCTATACTGAAACTGAATAAAAATCCTACTAGAACTGAAACTCTAGCTTATTGGAAATTGAATGCCAAAGCTCAACAATATGTACCACTAGAAATAATTAATGAACTAAAACTACAATTAATGAATTAGTGCTATTTTTTGATTGAATCAACTAGCCTTCAAATTGGCATTTACAGCATCAACAGAAAAACAAATTTACTATTTTCCTTTAACTACGAGTGAGAGATATTAGGAACAAACTTGAGCGAATAGCAACTATAGAATCTTGAAAAATCTGAATAAATAAAAACGAATAAATTAAATTTTGAATCAGTCTTCAACAAATTCCTCCCTTAATTCAAACTCCAATGGCCTCATGCTTATCCTTGGGAAGCGATTTTGTAAAAATGTTAGCAACCTGTTTATTTGAAGTACAATGCTTCAAAAAAATTACTTCATCTAAAACAAAATATTTAATAAAATGTGCTCAAGGATTAATATGCTTTGTTCTTCCATAATGAGCTGTATTTTTTGACATAGCAATTACTAATATATTATCACAAAAAATTTCAGTTGCCTCATTTTTGTTTTTGACCAAGGTTAGCTAGCAATCTTCTAAACCAAATTACTTGACAAGATGTTGAAGTTGCAGCAATATATTCTACTTCTGAGGATGACAAGGCTGTACTAGCTTGCTTCTTTGAACCCCAAGAAATTACTCATGATCTAAGCTTGAAAACAAAGCTGAAAGTGCTTCTTCTATCCTCTATACATCTAGCTCAGTCACTATCAGTGAACCCAACCAGCTTAAAGTTAGATAATGTATCATACCGGATTCCATAATCAATGGTTCCAACCAAATGGAACAAGACTCTTTTTGCAACATCATGATGATATTTTATAGGAGCATGCATAAACCTTGAAATAACTCCAACTAAAAAAGAAACATCTGGCATGGTGTGGGTTAAATAAATTAATCCACCAACAAGACTTCCGATTTTTTTTCATTTGCTAGTCTAATAACATAAGCAATTTGCAACTTCTCATTTAAGTTCATAGGTGTGGCAGTAACAATAGAGTTAAGCATACCGAATCTCTCAAGTAGATCAACAAAATACTTCCTTTTAGAGATAAACACTCCATCTTCAACCTGATTCACTTCTATGCTAAGAAAATAATGTAACAAACCTAAGTCTGTCATTTCAAACTCTTTTTTCGTCCAAATTTGAAACTTGTTAATGAGAGAAGTAGAAGATCTCATATAAATCATGTCATCAATATAAAGACAGATAAGAAGAAGATCAGTACCTTGCCTTTTATGTATAATGTAGGTCAATTCTTACTTCTCTCAAAGCCAATTTGTAGAAAATATGAGTTAATTTTGTCATACCATGCCCAGGGAGCTTACTTTAAGCCATAAAGAGATTTCTTGAACTTATATACTTGTTTTTCTTTTCCAAGAACAACAAATCCTTCTAGTTGTGCAATATAGACCTCTTCTTCTAATTCTTCATTTAAAAATGCAGATTTTACATTAAATTGATAAATATGTCAATTTAATTGAGCTGCCAATGCTATGATAGTTCTTATTGTCTCAAAGCGAGTAACAGGAGAGAATGTCTCTTCATAATCCACTCCTTACTGTTGTGAATATCCTTTTGCTACAAGGTAAGCTTTATGCTTTTCTACAGTGCAATTTGCATGGTATTTTGTCTTAAAAACTCATTTTACTCCGATGGCTTTCTTGTCTTCAGGAAGATCCACAAATTCCTATGTTTTGTTTCTTTAAATTACTACAAGCTCTTCCTTCATTTCATTACTCCATTCTTTTTTTTTGTATTGCTTCTTCAAATGTAGTTGGATCAGCAACAAACATAGCTTGTGTGGTTGCATAGATTTCTCTTAATGATTTAAATTTTCTTAGAGGCGTCTCATTAGATGATGTTGAATCAGGTGATGTTGGGGAAGAAAAGGTAAAAGAGTTTGGTGAAGCTTGTTGCTGTTGAGAAGTGGTTGTTGGTGCTTCGTCTTCCTCTAAGCTGAACACCTTCTTGATTTTCATGCCAAATCCGACTTGCCTCTTCATCAAATACAAAATTCCTATTAATGATTACTTTACCAGCAATAGGATTATACAACTTGTATGCTTTGGAATTAGAGAAATAGCCAACAAAAATAAATTTGATAAATTGTTCATGAAGTTTGTTGCGTTTTTATGAATCAATTAAGTTGTAGGTAATGCAACCAAAAATCTCAAATGGCTTACTGAGGGTTTCCTACTTGACCAAGCTTCATATGGAGTTTGATCCATTGCAACTCTTATTGGTGATAAATTTAGCAAATATATTGCTATAGCAACATCTTCTACCCAAAATTTATTAGCAAGATTCTTAGCTTGTAGCATGCTCCTTGCATCTCTACTACTATACGGTTAATGCATTCTCCTACACCATTTTGTTCTGGTGTGTACGGTGTTATTAACTCCCCATGTATACCCTGCTCTTCACAAAACATATTAAAATCTTGCAACAAAATTTTACTACCTTTGTCAATACATAAAATCTTTAACTAATTTCTACTTTGCTTCTCAATAAGTTCCTTGAACTTGTTGAACGTCTCTAATCTTTCATATTTGGCTTGTAAGAAGTAATCCCAACTCATACGACTGAAATCATTTATGAATAGCAAGAAATATCGACTACCACCAAGGGATTCAGTTTTCATAGGATCACACAAGTTAGCTTGTACAAGCTCTAAGCAACAAGATGACCTCCAAGACTTTCCTACAGGAAATGATTTTTTACTTTGTTTTCCATAAATGCATCCTTCACACAAACTCAGGGATTTAATCTTAGGCAACCCATATATCATTTCCTTTTGAAAGAGCAATTTTAACCCTATTTTCATGCAGGTTTTGATATCTTAAATGCCACTTCTTGACTCATCTATTTCTTTTACTACAAGTGCATAATTTGTAATTCTAGACAAATCAGGTGAAAACAATTTGTTATGTGTCATAGGTACCTCAACTACTACTTACCCTGATTTTTTATGTCTAATCACACATTTAGCGTCATCAAACAGAGCAGAATAACCAACAATAAGCAATGTCCCATACTCAAACGTTTCTTCGATAGATTAGGGACAAAGTAAACATTATAAAGAAGTTTTACATTACCATGACTATTGCTGACTTCCACAATTCCTTTGCTCTCAACTTGCATTTTCTTATCATCTCCAAGTCTCACTATAATGACTCATCAAGTTCTTTAAACAATGATCAATCTCCTGTCATATGACTAGAATAACCACTATCACAGAACCAAATGTTGTTAGAGATCTGCACATCATCAGTCTTTGCCATAAACAACCTCAATTCCTCCTCTTTTGGTTTTTGCTCGGCATAGTTTTCTTGCTTCTCATTTTCCTAACAGTTTTATGCCATATGACTAAAGCATTTACAATTATAACATTGGATGGAATGTCTTTGTCCTCATCCACGACTACCCTAGCCTCGATATCCTCCTCTACCACGGCCTCTATACCTAGATGTTAGTATTGTTTCTGCTTGAAAAGAGGCCTCTCCCTTCACCTGAATTTTTTTCCTTCACCCTATCTACTAATATATTCATTCTTTCCTTATATGCTTGCAAAGAACTCGCTAGTTCATTAAATGAAAAAATAGATAAATCTTTAGATTCCTTTATTGCAGCCATTACATGATCAAACTTTGGAGTTAAACTCCTTAATACTCTAGCCATAACTATTGTATCAAGACATTGCTCACCAAAAGTTCTCATTTGATTAACAATATTTGAGACTCTATATAGAAAATCTTGCACAAATTTCCCATGTTTCATTTGCAAATTCTCAAATTCACTTCTAAAGGTTTGAAGTTTAATGGCTAGTACCTCTGAATCACCTTCATATTTTGTTTTCAATACATGTCAAGATATTTTCGTTGTATTCACTGCTGCAATCAAGAGAAAATACTCTCATTTACTGCTTGCTGTATAAAAAATAATGCTTTGGAGTCCTTCTTTCTGTTCTCTCACAACTTACCCTCATCATCAGTTTCTGGGTACCCACTTTCAACCAACTCCCAAAGGTCTTGCGATTTGAACAGGATCTTCATCTTAATACTCCAGAATAGATAACTTTCTCCTTTAAAAATAGGGATCTACAGTTGAGTGAAACCTACTGCGTTGTTGTTGGTGGCTATTCAACCTGGCTCTGATACCACAATGCTGAAACGCAAGGTAAATAACATAAAGAAAGAGAAAGAAATATGTACCACTGGAAACCATTAATGGACTGAAACTGTAATTAATAATTTTTTTTCAATGTTATTCTTTATTGAATCACCTAGCCTTTAAATAGCTATTTACAATAGCAACAAAAAACAAATTCACTATTTTCCCTCAACCATATGTGAGAGATATTAGGAACAAACTTAAGCAAAAAATTAGCAACTACAGAATCTTGAAAAATCTGAATAAATAAAATATGTTCAAGTACTTGAGGAATCTAATCAACATTTGCACCTTCTCTTTCACTTGATAAATTCAAACACTTCTTTTGTTGTCACTTTGATCTAAGCCTCTAACTTTGGCTTTCAGAGGTAGCTATTAAGGTCCAATTTGTTAAATATCCAACTTAGGATGCAAGCTACGTGGATTGTCTTTGGTGATTTCAATTGTGTTGTAAATTCTTTGGAGATTTAAGGAGGGCAAAGGGACCATTTTGGGCTGACTAAAGAGTTGTCAAATTTTATGATGAAGGTTGATCTCACTTTCTCAGGCTGATTACTTACCAGGTCAAATAAACAGTATGGTGATTTGCTTTTTTGGAAAAAACTGGACTGAACTCTTGTTAAACCACTTTAACTCGATCAATTCCCTAATTCCTTTTTCCATTTTGGTGAAAATTTAATATCTGATCATACAAACATGCATGTGCAACAACTTACCATCAGTAAACGTATTGGAGCCCCATTCAGATTCTACAATGTTGTCACTAATCTAGTCAGTTTCTATGATGCAGTTTGTGGATACTAAGATTTACAGATTTAAATCTTACCAACTGACATTGAAGCTCAAACGTGATAAAGTTATTAAATTTCTTACCTAAGACCAACATGTTAACTTATAAACCCTCAAGATAAAGCTTATATCAACATAACAATCATGTTATGATTTTCCTAATAATGCAGCTTTGAGGCAAGCTGAAATCTAGTATCTTCAGGATTACTAGCTAGCTTTTCAATTCCATGCTTCTATCTTGAAACAAAAGGCAAGACTTACTTGGTACAAGGAAGGGGACTCTAATACAAAAAATTTTCATTCCTTACTCTTGCCCCACAAAAATACCAACAAGATATCTAAGTTGTTGGACAGTAATGGATAATAACATATTGAATTATCTAGTTTGCTCCATATTACTTAAAGCTATTACCTTGATCTCATGGGAATAGATAACATTTAAATGGGAATAGATAACATTAAACTACCTAGTTCCAATGCTTTACAACTCTTTAATAGTGACATAGCTCAAGATGTCAAAGAATCCTTGATTTTACCTTACACAAGGGACAACATTAAGCGAGTTCTTTTCAGTCTTTATCCTTCTAAATCTCCTGGCCCAAATGGGTTTACTACTTTATTTTTCCAAAAGACTTAGGATATCACTAGGAAGTTATTTACCGAAGCTATGTTAGAGTTCTTTGAATCTTCCAACTTACTTCAGGAAATCAACCTCATCTTTATTGCTTGGTATGTAAGAGGCCTAATTCTTATACCATTGATGACCTCTGCCCCATTTCCTATTGCACTACCATACATAAGGTAATCTCTAAACTTCTTGCTCAGAGATTGAAAAATCTATCTCCGCTCTCATCCATCCTGCTCAAGTATCTTTCCTTCCGGATAGATATATGAGTGACAATATTTTGCTCTTACAAGATATACTTAAGGACTGCAACTCTGGCAAGAGTATAAAAAGTTGCTTACTCAAAATCGATTTTTATATGGCATTTGATCCAGTCAGCTAGAGTTTTATCTAATTATGTCTAGAAGCTCTTTAACTACCTAGCAGATTTGTTCACTGGATTATGACTTGTATCACTCCAACTTTTTTGAGCATTCTCGTTATTGGCATTCCAACTATCCCTTTCAAACCAAACAAAGGTATTCGACAAGGAGATCCTTTATTCCCCTTATCTCTTTACTCTTGTATGCGGATGATTTATTGCTACTTTGTGGAGATGATATCCCATCTCTTTAGAGAATTATGCATCTGTTAAATCTACTCACAAGTTGGTCGAGACGTACCATTAATATGGAAAAGAGTAGTTTGCATGTTTTTAAAGATGTGCATAACCGAATGACATTAGGAGAATTACTGGACTTAGCTTTTGTCCAGTCCCTTTTAGATACATGGGTGTCCCAATTATCTTCTCCAAGCCTAAACTCCAAGATTATCTGCCTATTATAGAAAAGTTGAAATCAAGAATCTTGACATGGCATAATCATTTTCTATCTTATGCATCCCAACTTACTCTGATTATATCGGTTCTTAATAGCTTCCATATTCATTGGACTACTCATGTCGCTTTGCCAAAAACAGCTATCAAGGAGATGGATAGAGTGGTGAAACCCTTTCTTTGGTCAAGTATAGTGGGTAACTCTAAGAGGGCTAGAGTTAAATGGATTGAGGTAACTCTTTCTTAAAGTCAAGGAGGCTTAGAAATTATTTCCATTTTAGAAATACAAAATGTCTTAATGTGCAAAAAGTTATGGCGGTTATATACAAATCACACTGCTCTTTAAGACAAAATGGATTCACGAATATTATCTAAAGACATCTTTTTTTTTATCAGAAAGATAAATACACGAAACTTTAATTTACTAATCAGGGGAAGGAAACCACCGATATATCCTGTAGAAGGATAGACAAACAACCCTCAGGGGGTTTTGAAATAGGTGGATGCTAAGTTCAAGAGAGCTGTTTAGGATGACATGTATTGGACAGTAACTTTGCTTGGGATTTTGACTGCTTTAGAGGTGGAATTGGTTTTCGAGTCCTTCATGAAAATTGTAGAGCTTTCTTTAATCTTTCCATTGTTACTAAGTTTGCAAATTTTGGAGTTCTAGACCAGAAGTTATGACTTGTGGAAGTTGGGTTGTCGGAAGAAAAAGAACAGAGTTTTCCAAGTCAATCACTGTAGTCGATTTAGTCGACTAATAGTCTTCGACTAGTCGACTAATGCATGTATTTTTACATCATGTTTTCTTGAACCGACCTCTCTTCACTCTTTTGCGTGTAACTTTTCCGTCCGACCTCCGATTGACCTGATTGTCGAAGCATTGGATTCATAAGACATTTATCTACCTCTCCATGAAAATTTAAGGATTTTGAGATTTAATTGAAAAATATTGATTAAATTAAAGTGAGTGGAAAGATTAAAAGAGTATGAATTGGTTATTTTTCTGCGCATACTTCAGTGTTTTGGCAATATCCAAACTTATAGAGATCCGAATTGAGTAATTTCGGTGTCTATGGATTCCTAAGACATAGGGGAATAGTTTTATTCAAGAGATTTTGCCTAGGTTATCTGATATTGACGGTCTTATTAATCGGGAACAGTAGACCTGAAAGTGTAGTTTTAGAAAAAAACTGAAATAAGTCGATGAGCAATAAATTGGGAATTTAATGAATTTAGTGAGGCTTAAACCTAAGAATAAATGAGTTTTGATATGGGAACGGTTTTATGATCAAATTTTATGAAACGATACCAGGATTGTCATGAACATGCATCGTACATATTCCATATACACACATATGCATAAATGAATGCTTATAATTGTGCAAAATTATTAATGTGTGTGCACCGTGCGTATTGCATAAATGGGTTGTGAAGGTTAAAAGTCCGCATTCAGGCGTTCCCAGAATGAGGAAGCAAATGTTAATCTGGAGCGTACTGTGAGTAGACTGAGATGGTCTCATTTCATTATTTGTTTTGTTTTGAATTTTGTATTGATTGACTACTGAATGCTCATATGAATGTGAATGATTGTGTTGATTTCCAGACAGGAGGTTCCATATTTGTGATGTTGATTGGGATATTGAAGTGTTACTTGTATGTGAATGAGGTGAAATAAGTGTGCATTATATGATTGATAAGTGTCGGACCATGGTCCGAGGATAAATGTGTTTTGAATGTGCATTTATATATGCATGAGAGTGTGTTTCTCAACTCTACTATTGAATGCCGGGCTACGGTCCGATGACTTGTGAAAGTGAGTGAATAGGAACATGCTAATGTGATTGATGCATTTCATTGCATGAGTGTATGAAATATAATGGTTGTTGTGACCAGAGTAGCCACCGATCAGAGCTTAAAGCTCAACAAGTGAAAATGAGCTTCGAGCTTAAAAGTGAATCAGAGCCTCAGGCTCAACGTTTAATGAGCCCTGTATCCCCCAAACGGACCAGGGATAGTTATTAATGAGCCCTACATGGGACAGTCTAGGCACTCGGTCACAACAAAATAACAAATGAAAAGTAGGTCTCATGTGCACTGTATATGCATAATATGAGTGATTTTTCTGATGAATATGAAGTTTGAAATGTTGCGAATATGGATTATGTGTTATGTGACTGGGAGAGCTATCGATGATGGTCACTCATTGAGTTCGCAAAACTTACCCAAAATTTGCAATTATTTTTCAGGTTTTGAAGAATACCACGTTAGGCAAACGGGAGTGCAATTACTGCATGCAAGGGAAAAATAGAAGTCGGGATCAGTTCGCGTCTGCATTGTATCTCTTTATTTTCGCACTGAATTTTATTTTCGCAAATTATTGTATTTTGTGTATTTGAGGATATTTGTTGTGTATAACTTTCCGATTGCAAAAAAGGTTTTGTAAAAGAGATTGATCAAAGTGTAATGTGTTTTGTTTTTGGAATAGGCTAATCAAAATTCTGGTATTTGAAAAATGTTGGCAACTCTTATAAATGAAAATGTTTTTGAATAAAAGTGGGCCCAAATTTTTGATTATTGATTGTCGTGTACGCTTGAAAAAAAATTTTATACTGAGTTTTTGACTGAGTAAGTGATCTAGCACGCCACCCTTGCAGGGCATGGACTCAGATATCACCATCGATGTCGGGTTCAGGTCTTGCAGGAGTGGGGTGTTACATATGTGGTATCAGAGCCCAGAAGTACTATCTTATATGGGCCGTTTCTGAAATATGGGTCAAG
>JAOTAX010000006.1:30258016-30271769 GCA_025629825.1 Erythroxylum guanchezii
TCACACCTTTTAATTGTTTTATGGTAGCATCAATGCACATAAATTTAGATTGCAACTTTTTACTCACCATGTTAATAGCGAATAAAATACCATACCAAATAATCATACCAAGTAAAACAGCTCAAATATGGTGCTTTTAACTCACTTTAGCTCTTTGGCTTCCGAATTGTGCCTAAAACTATATATGAACTAAAGTGACTATTTTAAGCATTTTCATATCATTAATCACTAAGTGTCATTGAATAAATATACAATCAATTAAGCACATATCACAAACCCTTTATCTCTATATTTCTCAAAAAATACTATCACACCTTTTAATTGTTTTATGGTAGCATCAATGCACATAAATTTAGATTGCAACTTTTTACTCACCATGTTAATAACGAATAAAATACCATACCAAATAATCATACAAGTAAAAGCTCAAAACTCTCAAGCAACCAAAATTTATACTTCAGTCTTTAACTTCGCATCGTCATAAGATCTAAATAATTCCATCAAAGCCAATCTTATTTATGAGCTTGAAATGTAATAGCTTTAACACTTTTCATTCGACTCTCCCAATAAGCATTAAACAATGATTTCATGATTAAGCCCAAAATATTATCAAGTAAAACCCTCCACCTTTTAGAAGAACTTGAAAATAATGCATATATTTGTTCCATAACTCCAAAAAAATGAAACAACTTTAACACAAGAATGTGTCATATCACTAAGAGTAAAATTAAGATTATGACAAGCACATGACATATAAACTGCTCTCGTATTATTTTAAGTAATTGCTTTTGAGCCCCTTGGTGTTTTCCCTTCATATTAAAACCATTATCATAATCTTGACCCCTCACATTATGGACATTAAGATCAAGAGACTTAAATGCATTTAATAATTTCTTGAAAAGTCTCAATCCAGATGTGTCATTTATCTTCAAGAACTCTAATAAGTACTCCTCTATTCTTATTTTTTCATTTGACATATTCACACATCATACTAATAAACTCATTTATTCTTGATGGCTCAAATCTGAGGTACAATTATGAATAATAGAAAAGTATTTTTTTCCTCTTTAATGATCCCTAGATAGAACTTCTAACATTATGGGCTAACAAAGAAATCAACTCATTTTGAATTTTGTGACCAAGATAATGATGATGAATTTCATGATTTTGAATACGTCTAACATAATCTTGCATTATTACATCAAATTCAATAATCAACTCAGTCAATACTAAAAAATTACCATTACTATCTTGGTAAAGAAATTGTAAAGGAGAAAGATGTTGGAGACAAGTTTTGATAAGAACAGTTTCTGTTGTGAACTATCTTGGTAAAGTTTCTCATTAGATCCTCGAAAAGCCAAATTATATTTACCAAGATAATTCACAACAGAAACTATTCTTATCAAAACTTGTCTCCAACGTTCTTTCTCCTTTACAATTTCTTATTGCTAATCTTTATCAACTGTTTGATTTTTACTCAATCTTACTCTTAATTCATTTCAAGTTAGCATATTAGTCATATGCTTAATGCAATTCTTATATTCTTTGAGTCTCTCACTAAGATGCTTACAATCTCTAAATCCATCATTTGAATGTAACATATAGGAGTTGAAAATTTGGAAAAAATGAAAGAAGAATTGCTGGAATATGTTAGCTGTAGTGTTTTCACAAAATATGGATCTGTATTTTAGCTATATCATGGTCTGTAAATATCCAAATGGGATGATTTTAATTTTAGATTAAACTAGAGGCATATGACTTCAATTTCCATGAAGGAATTGAATGTGAATTATATTCTAAGGGTTCCAAAATGTGGCTTGAAGTTGAGTACAGTGTGTTGTCGCAGTGTGAGAACAATTTGTAGTATTTTGGGTATAACTTCCAGAATACTGAACCAAACTGCATGAAATTGATGTCGTCAGAAACTTAAGATATATAGGAACATTTGTTTAAAAGAATGTATTGCCTAAACACTTCATTTTCTTTGTTAAAATGGCCATGAAAAATTGACCCGAAAATCTTTTTTGAGAAAAGTTGGAATTTGGAAGAACAGAGATGGGATTTTTCGGATGGGAGCATCCCATGATCTTGGGAACAGGTGTCAATATGCTTCTTTTATGTGTGGTTTGGGGCAACAAATGGTTAGGCACTTTCATAGGATGCATTTAGGCTTGAATTGCACCTAGAATGATGCTTGAATAAGGGATTAAATATGTGATATGTTTAGGCTGATGAATGAGGATATAAATTCAAGAACGAAGTGTTCAGATCTGAAATTTTGGAGATGTTATAAGAATAAAAGTGATCCTATGAAGGATAATGTGATCCAAAGAAGGTGAATGATGTGTATTAAGTAAAGGTGAATGATAAATTGGATATTTTGTGATCTTTTAATGCTTGAATGATCTTAGTAAATGATTGAAAGATGAACTTAGAATAATCTTGTACAAATGAAGTGTAAATCTAAGTTTAATTTAGACATATATGAGTTATGAAGTATGAATGATCATAAGATGTGAATTAAGGAAATATACCCGAATTGTCATTGAGCATGCATTATACATATCACATATACATATGTATATGATTGAATATTCATGAAAATGTGCAAATTAGTAATGTGTAAATGTGTATGTATTGCATGATATAGAAGAGCAATTAAAGCGATAACATCCAGACATTACCGGGATATCGAGACAATAGCTATCTGAAGCATATTGTGAGTAACCTAGATAGTCTCACATTAATTTATTGTTTTGTTTAAATTCAGAATTGAATTATCATGTGATGTGAATATGTCGATTCCGGACGTTGAATGTCCGAGACATTTGATGCATGAATAATATATTAGAAGTACTCATTGTATGTGAATTTGATAGAATATGTGATACTCATCTAATTGTTGAATGCCGGACCAAGGTCCGATGGTAAATGTGAATATGAATGTGAATGGGAAAAAATTTGAGCACAAGTGAATAATTGAATACATATGATGCATTTCATTACATGAATGTATGATAACATAAAGGCAGTTGTGACTAGAGTTGCCAGTGAAAAAGAGCTTAAAGCTCAAAATGTGGTAAGAGCCTCTAGCTCACTTTGTATAATGAGCCTTGTATCCCCAACAGATAATGGACAATTATTAATGAGTCCGGTATCCAAAATAGATACGCGACAGTGAAAAAGGCACTCGGTCACAACAAATTAATAAATGAAAGTGAGTCTCATGAATATTGCACATACATTTTAATATGCATTATATGAATGATTGAATTGAATCATATGAACTGTTATGAATGTAAAAGATGAATAAGTGAACCAAGTGTTATATGGTACTTTTTGATCATTGGTGGAAGATGTGCATTATTTGATGACATAAATTGTTTGTGAACTTGAAACATGAACTGTATATGTTATGTGTTATGAGTTATGAGTGAGCCATCGATGATGGGTAGCTCACTGAATTCGCAAAACTCATCGAAATTGCAACATTGATTTTGCAGGTGCGAGAGAGTGGGCTTAGCTTCTAAGACAACTTAGAAGATATCTAGTACTGCTTTTAGATAGAAGAAATGGCTCAAAGGTCGGTCAGCTGAGATTGAAGGATTTAGATAGAATTTTGTATAGGTCCTCATTCATGTAGCATATAACATATTTTGTAATAGAGCTATAGACTCTGATAGTTCTTTGATATCGTATATAAGGATGAAGTAAGTAACGCTACAATGTATATTCGGTTTTATGAAATGAAAATGAGGAATTGGGTTATTAAATATTGTGATATTTATGTTTTAATGATGTTGCCATGAGAATTGAATGTGACTGCTCTAGGGCACTACTTCCACCGGGCATATGCTCGAATGTATGAAGGACGTACGAGCATAAATGTCTGCTAGGAGTTGGGTGCTACATTTACTATGCATTAAATTCGTGATGTCAATTCATACGCACCAATTACGTAAACAATATACAACAAAATGAAATGACAACCGATATATAAAACAATTAATTAACAAGCTAATTACTAAGATGATTACTACTAATTCGCATTAACAATAATGGTTACTACTAATTCTCATTAACAACAGTTGCAATTTTTTGTCCAAATGATTTTGTAACTGGGTTGGACGAGTTACCTGAATCGACGAACAACCGCAAACCACTAAGAAGGAGGAACTTGAACGATTAATCCTACAACCACTATAGTTGCCAGTTCCATACGCCTCAATCATTACAATGACTAGTTTTTAGCTATATTTAACTAGTCTTACTCGATTTCCAACAAAATACAAAGAGGGCTTTTGTCGAATATACCTGAAGATGCTACACAAATTCTTCAGTTTTGGCTCCAATTAAACAGAGGAAGACAACACCTACAAAAAAAAAAAAACCGTATACACAATCACCAACTAAATACAAAATTTCTTCTTTATGGTACTATAAAAGCATATTCAAATCACAAAAAGGATGTTGAAGAATTTGATGAAGTATTTTAAAAGTGAAGTGTCACATACCAAACAATGATTTTAACCTATAGTATATAATATACAAATCAGTAATTATTTAACTATTGAAAACATGAATCAAAAATTTTAATACAAGCAGTTTTTATTCAATTATGTACTCATTTATCTTTCTAATTATAAGTACATGAATAAATATTTTAATAGAAGAAGAACGTTCAATAGATGCATAAACTTACCGTTCTAATCTTATTAAACCAAAAATCAA
The DNA here is from genome assembly GCA_025629825.1 of Erythroxylum guanchezii. Classification (NCBI taxonomy): domain Eukaryota; kingdom Viridiplantae; phylum Streptophyta; class Magnoliopsida; order Malpighiales; family Erythroxylaceae; genus Erythroxylum; species Erythroxylum guanchezii. Next base: position 30,262,748 of record JAOTAX010000006.1, read on the forward strand.
GAACCAATCAATATTGAGTATTGACACTTTCCCTTACCTCACTTCACTTTCGAAATCCAAGAATATGTTGCTATAAACTAACGACACTTTTCAACCTTTAAATTCAAAGTTTTTGTTTAATGTTTGGGTGTCTTCGCCATGTATGATTGTGTTCCTCCTATCCCTTTTGCTTTTTTCATTACCCCGGTTCCAAACTTGGTTTTTAACATAATAGAAAATATAACATTATAATTTAATTTCTAACATAATTGTACCTTGGTTCTCCAACATCACAAACTCAAAATACTATGAGGAATTTTGTCGAACACCTTATGGGCAAGTAATTTTTGGCTCAAGAACACACAAAAATAGTCTATTTTCCCTTCCTTCAACAACAATAACACAACTTCTGCTCCACTCAACCATTATCATCACCAATAAATGCAAACAAATAGACAACAAACTCAAAACATAACACAAAACCATCAGACCAATATCGACTTCAATGACACATCTAAAATTCCAATCAACTGTACTCACCAAATGAAAAGAGCAAGTGCAGCACAGAGAAGATTCTTTGCTGTTGTCCAAGATAGAGGAGAAGATAGGGCACGAAGAAGACGTTAGTTTTGAAAAAATGAAGGAGAGAAGGGGGTGTTGGATTTTAGGTGGAAAGAAGAGAGGGAGCAAGCATTTGTGTTTAAACAGACGATATGACAACGTCGTTTGTCGTCCCACAAATGACATCGTCCTAGCATTTGTTTAATTTTTCTCATTCGGGAAGTTTGGCAACGAATCTACATTTCCTCGCCAAATGTAAAACGTTTGCTACGAAAATAAAATAGCATCGCAAATTATACAACATTTGCTACCAAATTGATAAATCATCACCAATACTAAACCTTTTACCCTTTTACGACGGTCAAAACTATCATCACCTATCACTCCAATTCGCTACCAATTATACCCAAGTATTTCTTTACATTCTTAATTTTCTTAATTGATTAACACCCGAGGGTTTTTACGATGAAATAAGTTTAGTGGCAGAAGACCATTTGTGCGACCAACCATCACACTTAGTCGCAAATGGTAGACAATTTGCTACCAAATTTTCACATCGTCGCCTAATACTGAAGCAATTTCTTTACTTTCTTAATTTTCTTAATTGATTAATATATATGAGGTATTCCTAATACATCATACAAAATGTTAAATTAATCTTCTCACTTATATATGTAATTGTTCTTCATTTACTTAATTTTTGGGAATGACTAATCTTTAATTTTAATTTGATAGTTTGCTAATTATATTACAATGTCTTGTTAAATTATTATAATTTAGTTTCTAAATTATAATAATTAAAATGTATAATTTTTGAAATATGTTTTTTAAATTATAATAATTAAAATCTACATTTTTTCTGAAAATTGTAAGCCAATTATAATTTATTTGACAGGTCAACAAATTAATTTGGAAATAGTTTTCAATTGAATAATTTAATTTTTAATTCAAATTATGTTTTATTTGGAATAGGAAAATAAATTGATTAAAAATTATTTATGAATCCTCAGGCTTTGGCGACGAACCATATATTAGTTGCTACATCTAACGTTTGTCGACCAAATACACTAGATCATAGAAAATTAATTAATAGTACTTCCAAAAAACTATAGTAAATAAGAAACGATATCGTTTACCTAAACAAGAAAAACGACATCGTTTTGTATTAGGTTTTCGATGACAACCACAATAAAAGGCTACTCCATTCTCGTTCAAGCCGTCAACATTTCTCAAAATCCTCTCTTCTATTTGGGTTATGTATTATGGTCATTACCTTCGAAGGACCATCATTAATTGAATCGGTATTGTTCTTTTGTTCTATTTTCATTAACGAAGTTGTGTTAAGTTTAACTTATACCTTTAGGCTTTTATTTCGAGTTCTTAATTATGCATTTGATGTATGAGTTGTGTTTATGGTTATATTTTGAAGATAATTTACGGTCTATCTTTGTTATTTGTATATAGGTTGGCTTCTTCTGAACAACCTTTAATGCTTCCCTCATCAAAGCTTCATAACTATTTGATGAAAGGTCTTCAAGAGTATTTTACTTTTATTTATTTCCATTAATAGTAATATAGTCCAATATAGATAATACTATATTTCTGTACTTCAAGAACACAGTCATGTCTATTCTACTTTAAATTCTAAATTTTGCATATGACACAAACTACATAATAGATTTCTGAAATTTTAGTAAAGGTAACTTTCATATCATTAGGCACATTGAAGATGTATAAGTGCTAAACTGGACTATTTTCACCTATCATTGAAATTGGAGTTGAACATATCATCATTTTATTATAAGTCGACATTTGCAAAATATACCTCTTAACATTATTAATCAAGAAATGTCAACATGACGACTAGTTTCGGATGGTATTAATTCATTCCATTGGGAGAAATGTAGCAAAATTGCCCCTACTGAAGAAATAAACAATGCAAAAAAATATCCACTTCATACACTAATGATTGTTTACCTTCCATGGTCGATCTTCTACTTCAAGGTGTTTAGTATCATCTGAACAACATCACTTTCCTTATAATGTACATCTCATTTCCTTTTATGAAGCTATTATATATATTCACATTTGATGGTATATACTACATGTTGTTTTAAGCTTCCTTAAATCTCGAAGATGACATGTATGCTCATGGAGGCGGGAGCCATGTCACAACGGTTCATAAAGGATTAGGGAAATTGGTTGATGTGGAAAATTTAGCAACTCCACAGACTTCGTCTGTCATTTACGTATGCATATCACTCCAATTCTAATTCGTTTAACGGTTTCCTAATATGATAATATCTAAGTTCTATACTGATTATATTTTAGATAAATCGTTTCGTACTGGCAGTTCATCTAGAGAACTTGTCTTTCATACTAAATATGGCGACTCATTCACTGTATCCTCTACAAGTTTAGCTATAGTGGAAACGTTGTTGCAAGAAAGTGTGAAAAACCCTACACCTAAGTAGTTAGGGGTCAAGTTGTGTACTATTGAGTGTGGACTGTTATTATTCTTGTACTATGACTATGAGAATTATTAACCTTCCATATATCATATAATTATGTTGATACAATTATTAAAATTTTTATAACTAATTTTTGCACTATTACTAATTATTAATGATTAATTAATACTTCTATTTAACATTTAAAATTATATTGTGTGTGTTTTTTCAACAATATGTTGTAAACATTAAAAACAAATCTACAATAAAACATATCTTAACCATGATATATTATAAAAATTTTAGTTTAATAATTTTGAAAAATGTGAACCCTTTGGTGACGATTTTGGCAAATGGTCACCAAAAATGTTGCAAATTACTATGGAATTTTTAGTGACGTTTTTCAGAAATCGTCACTAAATGTGAACCATTTGGTGATGATTTTCAAAAATCATCATTGAATATGGACCATTTGGTGACGATTTTAGAAATCGTCACTGAATGTCAACCATTTCGTGGCGATTTTTGGTCACCAAATGGTAACTTTTAGCGACAATGTGAAAATTGTTCTAAAAACACGTAGCTAAATGTCTATGAAGCTTTGGTGGTGATTTTTCAAATTCGTCACCGCGTGTCTTTTTAGCCACGATTTTACATAATCGTCACCAATTGTGCCCTTTGGTGACGATTTCGAAAATTAGTTACCAAATTATGGTAACAATTTCTGAAAAGCATCACCAAAAGTTCATTTACAGATGAACATTAAAAAAAATAACCCAATATGGACCATTTTGTGACAATTTTTGGCATTCGTCATTAAATATTCACCATTTGGGGACGATTTATGTAATTCGTCACAAAATATTGATCCTTTTGTAACGCTTTTCTAATTAGTCACTAAAGGGTTAGTTTTAAGGACGATTTTAAAATTCGTCGCAGTATGGTCACTTATAAGTTATAACAACGATCTTTAGAACGTCGTCAAAGAAAACGTAGTTAAATGTCTACTTTGTTGTAGTGTCGAGTAAGCAGGTTCATCTAATGTTCAATATTATCATCCATCTCTTTCCTTTGACATTTTTAAGTATCATTTTTTTAATGTTGATGAAGTGTAATTATGTTTTTATATGGCTTTAATGAGCCAACTAACAATGTTGAAGGGTTCTTGGAAATTTCATTTGATACAAATTACGGGTGTACGTCAGGAAGTTTCCTCTTTACCACTCAGGGTGACGGCTTTATCCGATTGCCAATGCATTTTATTGCCCTCAGGTAAAGCCAGAAAGTTTTGAGATTGCCTTTTCATTTGTTGAGATTAATGAGCAAGTTTCCAGGATTACACTTTGATCTTGGCAAGAAAGCCAGAGGTTGTGCATTCTGCTCTTTGCCTCTCGTATACTCTCTTCTTACGTTGTTGCTTTTCTTCATATAATCTTTTCTCTTTTATTTATAGATCTGCTCTACAAAGACTATGCTAGTCGACCACCACCAACTTATTTTCGCTACCAGTACGTCAAGTGGAACTTTGATCTATCATGCGAATGTAAGTTAAATCCTCTTTATCATTTATGATACGTGTAGCTTGGCATTTGGATATAAAAAGGTATTATAGATATCTGTAGATTTATCTACATTTAGTTGACATTCAAAGATTCCACATTCTAGCTTTGCTATTGGAACGTTACCGAGTAATTTAAGAATGTCGCTTCTTTATTGCCGATCTTTTCCTTCGTATTTCGTACTTGACCCAAAACACGAAAATATCGGGCGCTGCATAGATTTGAAATAATGGCGTGACCGTCTTCTGCAGACTTAGCAGTGGATTTGAATGAATTGCATTTTTGTTTTCACTGCTTTTACAGCTCCAGAGATTTTTCCAGGACTCACAACACTCTTCAGATTCACAATTCCTGATTCTGCCAAGGTGAGAGAATTTCTGGTAGACTAGTAAGCGCTACCCATGAAATGTACTCCACTGTCCACTCACAATGCATCAGATTATGATTTTAAAACACCAAGTTACTTATTCTGTAATTGCAAGAACAGGTGGAACTCCGATTCCTGCAAGAAAATTCTGGGATTACGGCAGGAGTTGGGGTGAAGGCACATGAGCAAGGATCTTTTAATGGTACTGTTTATAATCCTGTTGTGAACTTGTCTAGTGAGATTGGAAGCACTTCTTTTTCCGTCAGAACTGGCGTTGCTTTCGACGTATCAACAAGAACATTCGACGATATCAGTGCTGGTTTAAGCTTCAATAGCAACTTCTTTATCACTTCTTTGAACTTGTAAGCAGAACCCAATGAGCATTTGAGGCTACCCTTGAAGGTTTACCTTAACATGACGATTAACAATAAATGCAGGGATGACAAACTTGAAAGTCTAAAGGCTTACTTCTACCACGAGTTCGACCCCCTCACAAGGACTGCCATTGCAGCGGAGATGAAGCAAGTTTTGTCGACAAATGCTACAGCTTTGGTTACAATCGGCGGGCAATGTGCACTGTTCCCGTTTTCTTTGATAAAGGCTCGTATCAACTCAGAGGGCAAAGTTGGTGCATTTATCCAGTTCCAACTATGGCAAAAGCTGCTCTTGGGCATCAGTGGAGAGGTAGATTTCAGAGCCACAAATAAGATGTCCAAGCTAGGAATTTCGATTGCGGCCAGCCCCTAGCAAGAGCCTAAAGCAGACAAACAGGGAAACCATTTAGTCACCCAGATTGGAGATTTTACTTCTAAGTATTAATTATAAATAGAAAATAGTGGGAAACGGACAATGTGAGGCAAAGTAGGAACCGGGGCAATTTTCTCTCTGAACTATTTAGTATTGGTCCAAGGCAGCCTACTTCTACGTCATAAACTCTACATCATCATCGTCCTATTCCAAAGTCTCGCAATTATACAATCTTACCCTTACATAAAATTGTTAATTTCCCTGCACTTGCATGTTGAGGTCCGACGAATTCTAAAACATTGAAAATACGTTCACGTACAGAAACAATTAATGAAAAAACCAAAAAAAAATTGACGCATTAGGGTCCTAGTGCTAATTGGCATGTGTTAACTTAAAATTTATTATTAATTAGTTTAATTTTAATTGAGTTGCTATATACAATTCAGCGACGAGTCCGTGTAGCATGAGTGCCTCCCTTACCATTCATAATACCATTTAACAAAAAAATTTCACAACTAGAAATCAGAATGTTCTTTCTTCTGGTTATGGCATCTCAAAATACACATAAAAAATAGTTCAACAAGGATTTGGGTCCAATAAAGAAGCACTTAGACTGATAAGAGCACATTCAAGATAACGTCGTCATACATCATTAAAATGATATGGTCTCGTATACTATAATAAAAAATATTTATTATTTTTAACTTAGTTTTAGTCAAACTACTGTATGCTTAATTCAATAACTTAAAATTACTAGACATCATTTGACTGGATATGATGCAAAATCTTCCGATCTCAATATGATATTCTAATCTTTTTTTTTTAATTATGATATTCTAATCTTATGTCAGTTAATTTTGTCCACATATTTATATAGATCTCATATAAATACTTAGAATAATATTAATTTGCACAAAGTTAAAACTGATTAATAGAAGCAAAGAAATTCTTAAAACTGATTAATAGAAACAAAAAAGTTATTAGATAAAGATTCTCTATATCAGCCTTAAAATTTTATTTAAGATGGTCATTTTAGTGAATAATAACAATTTTAATGTGTAAAAGACTATATCCCTCACTCACGAGGGTTGAGGTGGAGTGGCACGGGTCCTCTATCATTAACCAAGGTTTCGAGTTCGAGTCTTGAGAATGGAGTCGCTTTAAAATTTATGAGGGAGAGCTTCGCCGCCTCATAAAGGTCCTATCCGACTCGAATCTGGACTAGTTGGTTGCTCCTATAACACCGACTTGACAAAAAAAAAAGAGTATATTCCCCAAATTTTGGTGTGATTTAAGAGTTTAAGATGTACCAATTTTTACCACCTTATCTTGTAGAATTTATTCGCATACATTTACAACAAAATAGGATTTTTTTTTTTTTTGAAGGAACAAAATAGGATTTATTTGTTAGTTAGATGCCATATTCAGTAATTGGAGCAACTTGACTCATTTAAATTAAAAATGTGAAATTTGTAGGATAAAGCTATCACCAATATGATTGGTGGTCAGAGAGAACTTGCGATTACACAGACCATCCCACGTGTCAATCGGCATCACCAAAGAGAGTAAACAAACCAGGTCCTGTTCTCCGGAGATAGCTCAGTGTCCTCATCCATGGCGGTCGCTCCACCAACTTCTTGGCCGGTTACTCTTCGGTGCCAGCAAAATCACTTCCTCTCCTCCAATAACCCTCATCTTTACCGACTGTTTTCTCCAAAACAACCCTTAACGATCGTTGCCATGGCCCCCAAGAAAAAGGTGATCACCTCTTATATAAATATCCTTTGTTTTAAGACAGTTGAATTAAAGGAGTGTATTGTTTCGTATGGTTTTGAACTTTTTTTTTTCTTTTTGGTTTCTTTAGGTAAACAAGTACGATGAAGGGTGGAAGAAATCATGGTACGGTGCAGGAATCTTCTACGAGGCAACCGAAGAAGTGGAGTTCGATGTCTTTAAGAAGCTAGAGAAACGGAAAGTCCTTAGCAATGTGGAAAAAGCCGGTCTTTTGTCCAAGGCCGAGGAGTTGGGAGTCACGCTTTCATCGATAGAGAAGCTGGGCTTGTTCTCTAAGGCTGAGGAGTTGGGGCTGTTGAGTTTATTGGAGAAGTTGGCGACAGTATCGCCGTCCACTCTTGCGTCGGCTGCGCTTCCAATATTTGTGGCGGCCTTGGCGGCGATAGTGGTGATTCCGGACGACTCGGCAGGTCTGGTGGTGGTGCAGGCCGTGATAGCTGGGGCTCTTGTGGTGGGAGCTGCTGGTTTGTTCGTCGGTTCTGTAGTGCTTGGTGGGATTCAAGAAGCTGATTGAGCTAATAATCTCTTGTTTACTTCTATTTTTCTATAATTAGAGAAGTCATTTAGAACATGTAAGTTTTGTGGTTAGATTCCTTTCAATTTCCTTTCAAGTCAGGCGTACCAGGAGGTGTATAGAATTGTTAATTAGCTTGTGTTTCTTATGTCGCCAATATAACTTGGCAAGAATGGAAATGTCAGGGACATGACCATTTCCATCTACTGTTTTAGTTCAAAATAAATTGGTAATGTTTGTATATTGTCGAATTGATTTGTTGTTTTGTTACAGACATCTAAAATGTATAAATAGTTTGACGTACATCACAAAACATACACATAAAAATACAGAAAGTATTTCTACATTTTTCTTAGTTTCCTATTTCTACGTAATATCATAGTCTTTTGCAAGAAAAAGAGTTTAAATTCTAGAGCCTTCTCCGTTCTTTCTGTCGAGCATTCTGCCTTCATATTCTGGTTTCCTAAATCTACTCCAAAAACAATTTGACATATACCAAATTACTTCTTGTCTTGCGCAGATCACAATGGTGTAAAATTCACCTTTGAACACTACTCCAGTAGCCCACATGCGCCTTTGATAGCTACTAGTTTTCAAAATTCTAACTGTATGTTTTTTTGGACGAAGAAGACAACCTAAACTGCTCCCAAGAAAAATGACGTCATTTAGTTACAAAAACAGAGGTACATGTCATCATTATGAGTTACTAACTCTGGCCCTATTCTGTCCCACAACAAAACGTCGACCTTTTCGTTTAATTTAAACCAGCTTCCACTTTGTCTTCACCCAAGCCAAGCCGAACGTCTCCTCTGCCTAATCCAAACCAACGTCTCCTCCTCTTTTAGATTTTGCTTCCCGCTTTATTTCTTCGATCTTGCTCTTAGATCCGTCTTCTCTCTTTGTTCTATTACAACCCTTTCTCTCCATCAACTACTCATGTACTCTAGGTGTTGGTGTTATGAGTTTAAGAAAACAGGTGCTTTGACCACTTTTCTGGATCTGGTCTTCTGGGTTTTGGTTGATTGGAGACGGATAGCTCGGAGGAAAGAGT
>JAOTAX010000006.1:30271869-30285963 GCA_025629825.1 Erythroxylum guanchezii
AAATTAAACGAAAACGTCGACGTTTTGTTGTGGGACAGAATAGGGCCAGGGTTAGTGGGACAGAAGATCTGAACCCCATCATTATGTCATTCTATACCTCAACGCCATGTCATCTGCCACATGATTCTAGTTAGCTGCCACATCATCACAGGTCATTGCATGTCATCTATAAATGTGTCATTTCCTTATTTGTCAATGTGTTATCTCCTCCTTTGTTCGGTTTAGACCATCAATTCGGTTCAGTTCGAAAAGAAGTTGACTGTCACTTTGATCATTCGGTTTAGTACATTTTAATTCGAGTTCTCTACAAATCTGATCAGTTTTTATGTTTTTTGACTCTCTGAATTCAATTATAAGGTCAGAATAACCAAATTCTATTTTTATAAGTAGGTTTTCTCCTATTTTATGTTGTTATTTCACTATGCATGCATATAACCTTCCCTTATACATTCCCATCCATATTAATATCATCCTTGATGACTCCAAATATGATCTTTGGGCTGAGAAAATGTGTAGTTTTCTTAAGAAAAGTCTCTTTTTTCGTATTGTTACTGAAGAAAAATTCACTGAACAATTAGTGGCATAGGATGGATAGAACCATCAAATCTTAACATGGTTTCGAAATACATGTGTTAAATCCATCAAACTTGACTTTCGACGGTTTGAAACAACTCAAGGGTTATGGAAATTTCTTGAAAAATCATTACACTGTATTAGATGATGTTCGTCGATTTCAACTATATAGGAGACTCCATCGCACGCAACAACAACCTGGACAGACAATACATAGTTATGTATCTGGATTGTAAGAACTTTGGGATCAACTAGCACTTGGTGATTATGTCTATCCTAATCCTAATGTTGCTGTGCTCTATGCAAATCTTCAAGATCGTTAATATATATGACATTTTCTTATGACTCTCAGGGATGAATTTGAACCTATTCATAGCTCTCTTCTTCATAGTTGAAACTTTACCTAATCTCAACACTGTCATTAAGGAACTCATCTCAAAGAAAATTCATGTCAATATGTTTCGTATTGAAAAATCAGTCCCATATACTGATGTTGTCCTTACAACTCACAATTTAGGTCAGAAGTTTTATAAAAGATCTTACAGCTGCTGCAAAAAGCCTAGATATCACATCTCTGAATGTAGAAAATGGCTCAAACAAAACTCTGAACAAGGTAATTCTTTCAAGTCTCTTTAGCTTGCTTCCACTGCTGTTTCTACCACTGAGGGGCCAACAGGAAGCACCCCTCCTAAATTCTCTTAAACATACCTCCACGCCTTAATTCTTTTTATGGAAAAATTTGCATATAACACTTTCATAAATATGCAAACTAGTAAGATTCCTTTTGAGATAATTTTTGAATTCAACCAAGGAAGCCTATTGATTTGATTCATTTACTAAAAATTGTAAGATTTAGTGTTGAACTTGAAGGTTTTGCATAATATATAAAGGATATTTGGGATAAGGTATAACAAAAGATAACAAAGAATAACTTAACTTAAAAGAACGTATTGATAAGTATCATTGATTGGTGAAATTCAATAAAAGGGATATGGTGATGGAAAGGATTCATCAAAACCATTTCTCAAAGGACAAATATCAGGAACTTCATTCAAGGAGTATTATACCTTTTAAAATATTTAAGAAGTTGTGTGTTAATGCTTACTTTTTAGAATTACAAAGTGATATATAAACTGGTCTTATCTTTAAAATTATATATTGAAGTATTTATCCTGGACATAATGGTATACAATCTCCTATTATGTCTATGAGAACTCCAAATATCACTTATCTTAAGGAGGAGATGTAGGGTATTTATTAAGAAATAAGGTGTATGTAGCAAGGATATATTTGTATGAAAGAAAGAAACAACAAGAACTAACAAGAAGATTTTTAATAATGTTTAGCTAATTTGATATGACTATGTCCTCGAGATCCCATAGTGGCTAATTTTCTATTGATTAATCAAAACTCTCCACTTGATAAAGATTATAGATTTCCTTTATACAAACTAGGTTTACATAAGTATAGAGAATTATAAATTATAACTAGTAGAATTTAACACAATTGCCCTTTTACCAAACTTAACGATGATTTTAACAAGTCATGGAATCCTCTTAGTGTTTAAAATTTACTAAAAACGTGTTTTTAATCAGGTTGATTTTGCTAAAACAAAATAGCCTATAGTTATGAATCTCACTATCTTTTCTAGAATATGACATAGATTTAGCCATTACCTTATCCCTAGTTTATGGATCCTCCTACTTCTCCACACACTTGAACATAGTTTATAACATGAACATGTCCTAGATTATGTATTTTACAAAATCACCTCTTTCACCTCACCATGCTCATGTATTTACCTATGATTTCTATAAAGAAATATGTCATAGACCATGCATATATCATAGACTATGTTTACTTAAAGACTTCCAAGAAAATGCTCATATTCTTCCCAAAATATTTTAGACTGTACCTGTGTATATAAGTCATACATAATGATCTTTGCCTTGACATATATACCTTTCATAAGCTAGGTTAAAACCATGTCTATCATACCTAGACATTAATCAAGAAATGTAATTAAACTTCTCCTTGGTGACCTACTTAGTCAACATATTAACTGCATTCTTTAAAATGTGAACCTTTTCTAATAAGATATAATTACATGCAATTAATTCCTATCTTATGAAACCATACACCCTTCACTATAAAACTCATCCATTTATCTTTCTTCTAACTTTCTTTAGTCTCCTAAAATACAGTTGGATCCCCATCACTAATGATAAGAGCATTTATTAATAAATCTTCCTAATTACATCTCCTTAGTGGCCTAGTGGTCCTCTCACTATATTATTAACTATACTATATTAATGCATTTTTTGACATTGTTCTATCTCCTGAACTATAATTTCTAACCATGTTAGCATATGATCTAGGATATTATAGTTCTGTTTGTACCACATTAATCATGCCCTTTCCTAATTTTAGCATGTCATTTCCATATTTTTTCCCAACATATGCCTTACCAAGCACATAAAACTTATAAAAATATACCTTCTTAAGTTTTTTACACTTCAATAAGCTCTTTCTTGTGAAGTTTCATCATCTATCACTTACTAAGATGACTATTTATATGTTTTAATAACATTGTACTATCTTCCTTTGACTCAATTTTTGCAGTTTTTCCACCTATAATTATGTTTCCTATCAGTTTATAGATTTTTTTAGTTAATTTTAATCTCGTGATAATAATCACACACCCTTTACTACCTTAATGTTGTCCCTATAGGTTTTATATCCAGAATTATTTCCATATAAAATACCCAAATAGATCAAATTATTCATCAAATTTGGTATATATCAAACTTCTCTTAACATAAATGCCACCAAACATTTGAATCCTAACTTGTTATGCTTTAACTATCATGTTCTGACAACTTTGCACAATGTATCATCCTTAACCAAACAATCCTGAAGTTACTTGATGTATAATATAAACTAATCCTTGTTTGGTGTCATATTAATGTGTGCATTCTATATCCAAAATTCATGAGTCTAGTAATTGACTTTTAAAACACATATCATATCTTTATAGCTACAATTATAGTCCCTACTTCACACTATATTAGCAAACCTTGCCTTTCTTCCGTTTACTTTTTCTTGTTTGTACAATCCATCCTAATATGTTCCGTTTCCTTGAACTTATAGCATTGGAATGTCTTTCCATCCTTAGATTCAAACACATAACTTCACTTAGACAAGCTATATCCCCGACTTTCTTCTGCAGTATTAGTTTTCCCTAATATAAAACCCTTAACTTGAGAGCTTTCACCAATATTTAGTCTATATTATTTATAAGCTAATAATGGAGCTACGAATTCCTTCACACCAACTATCCTCTTACCTAATGTACTAGATATTTTAAAAAAAACAAAGAATAAAGCAAAATTATTACTTAATCCTCGGCCATAATAGTAACCTTGAGCCTTAGCACATCATTGTCTATTTGGTTAAATATATTGATACATTGATTCAGATTCGTTCCCTCTTACATCTTCAACCTATATAGTCTCTACTTCAAATACAACTTATTTATGAGAGATTTTGACATGTGTTGACTCTTTAGATTCTTCCATATATCCCCAAGAGATATAATCTCTATAACATGGTACATGAACTTATTTGCCAAACATAATTGAATATAGGATTATATGATCAATATTTGTCACATTCTACGTTGGGATGAATTAGGGATAACTAATTCAAAAGAGCGTAATGGTTATAAAAGAAATAAAAGATTTCATTCAATTGCAAACTTTAATTTGATGGAATGAAAATGGTAGTTAAAGTGACGATAAAGGTAATAAGAGTCGAAATTTACTTTAGACTATGTTTTCCTTATTAGATAGGAAGTAACAACAAGCTAGATACGTTATCCTAGTTATTATCCTAGTTATATTTACTTAAGTTTATAAAAGAACAAAGAATCCTTATTAAAGTAGGATTCAGATCCCTTTTGGATATTTTAGTTAAGAATCACTTTAGTTTTAGAATAAGAGTTTTCATGACCTTTTTCTATATATGTGTACTTAACTCTTCAATAAATAACACCCAAAATTTTCTTTATAAACTTAAATTTTAATTACAAGGTGTGATGATCTTAGACTTTTAAGCTCTATAAGTGATTTATAGTTCTCTACCCTCCATTGTTGATACTTTATTAAAATAGTTAAAGTGACAATAAAGGTAATAAGAATCGAAATTTACTTTAGACTATGTTTTCCTTATTAGATAGGAAGTAACAACAAGCTAGATACGTTATCCTAGTTATTATCCTAGATATATTTACTTAAGTTTATAAAAGAACAAAGAATCCTTATTAAAGTAGGATTTAGTTCTATTTTGGATATTTTAGTTAAGAATCACTTTACTTTTAGAATAAGAGTTTTCATAACCTTTTTCTATATATGTGTACTTAACTCTTCAGTAAATAACACCCAAAATTTCCTTTATAAACTTAAGTTTTAATTAGAAGGTGATATGATCTTAGATTTTTAAGCTCTGTAAGTGATTTATAGTTCTCTACCCTCCATTACTTATCTTCTTTATTAAAATTTTAACACTGTTAACCTAAATTCCTAATAACCAAAATCTAAAAATTTTGGCTATACCAAACCTATAATTTTAGCCATATTAGACCTAAAAGTCTATCCATATGAAACCGAAAATTCCAGCAACCTAAACAAATATTAGTCGTTAGATTTTATAAATTTTATGGGTTCTAGCTACTAGTTTGATATATATTTTACTCATCCTACATCAAAACCCTTTCGAAAACATTTTTAAGTCGTCAATTTTCAATCCTTCAAAAAATTTTAAAAGCATTAAACAATATTTGGGTAAAAAAATAATTCAATATTATTTCAAAGGTTTCCAAAGTTTATTTGAAAATAAAGAAGTTTTCTTTTAAAGTTCAAAAAAATTTCTTGATTATGAAAAGATTTATATATTATGTCCTTTGTATAAATGATCATGTAATAATAAACATTTAATTCATTAAAAACTAAGATAAGGTTACAAGAAAGATTACAATGATTGTTACATATGAAAAATGCTCCAATCTTTCTTGTTCTTAGTCCACTTTACTTAGAATTTCTGGGAAGTTCTTGTACGTGCTACACTTTGATTATTTTCTTCTTTTTTTAATTTGCATAATTCATTCAATTAACTGCTTTACTTATTTTACATTTCTATTGAATTAGATATTTAATATATTTCTTGAATCTTTAACAAATTACCTTACTAGTATCACCAAATATAAAAATATTAGAAGTAACATGTTTTATTAATCAATTAGACATAATAAACTCAATCCTTATGATTAATTTCAATCAGAATAATGTCTCTTAATATAAGACTTCATAGATCCAACTTTAAGTATTTTGTCCTCACAACTTGCTTAGATTCTCACGACATCAATGATGTCTTTACAACATCTTAAACACAATTTTCATGCATACTATTATTACATGTCAGATACTACGCAAAACCACACTCACCATTATGATATAATCTCCTAAATCCCATCAATAAACAAAAAAGTTGTCAAATATTAATGTAACCCTTAGATTTTGGACAAAATTTTATCAATTCTAAAGATGGCAACGCCATGTGATACCTTATATAGGCATCTTAATCTTAGCCTAAAGCCTACTCAGACTCAAGTTGTACGACCTAAAGCCCAATCAAACTCGAATCATGTTGATAGCCGTAAAATGATGTTTGTTTGTGTGTAAATGACTAGAACGATATTATTTTGCCTCAAGTAATTTTAACCTACAGACTAATACAATGTCATTTTTTAAGGGAGAAATTTCGTTGAGCCTAATTCTAAATTCGATAAACATATACCTAGCTTGTTGAATTTGGGCGAACTCTAATCTATTATAATAAATCAAATCATGTATAATATAATAAATTATATAAATCAACAATTAACATGATAAAACAATCAATCACACAATTTTAGAAAGCCCTGTTGAGTTGAGTGTATACAATTCTTCTCTCATACTAATGTACCTTAAATCTGTTTTTTAAAATGTTATATAGATCCATTGGAATTATCTTTCTTTTCTTTTGATATGTCTCACACCATTCTCTTGCTTTTTATGTTTTATTTTGCATAAAACAATATTTCTACAGCCAAATATTCTGAATTTGCCTAACATTGTTTGACTAATTAATATGGTAACTTTTTCGATGAACTTTCAAAACAAAATCTTAAATATTTATTCATAGTCAACTATGCAAAGTAAAGCAAACTCATTAATATATTAAAATGATCCTCATTTTACGTACGTAAATCCACAAATAACTTCGTATGAGCACCACCAACTCTTTCTCCTTCTTTTTCCTTTTTTCAATCCTTTCTTCATTTTTATTTTTCCTTTTTTCACTCAATAAATTGATCTAAATTATTTTTACGTAAAGATGGGATAGCGTTCAGTGGAACAAGTTGAGGCCATTTCTTCACTAGTTGTGGAGATTCACTGATTTGTACTTGTAGCGAGTGGCCCAGTAAAGGTAATGCAAGAAGTTTAGTCCACTTAATATGCACATCAACCAGTAGAATCTCTCCAGGTGATAGTGATTCAAGTTGCTACCAGATAACCAAGGAACGAGTCGATATTTACCAGTGATGGTGTTAACTATGGACACTATCACAGAGCTGAGATAGTATCCCATGGCCAGAGACGCCCATGAAAAGGATGTGGCCAAAGATCTCATGCTTAATGGAGCCTCTGTGAAGAAGAACTCCATCATGCCAGCTAACGTGAAAAGATCAGCTGATCCCAGAAACAGGTACTGTAAAGCTATCCAAAGAAATGTGATTGGTAGAGGTTTAGCTGAATTTACTAGCCCGGCTTGTTCTGCCACTCTCTTTCGCTTGATTTCCACCAAAGCAGCCACTGCCATTGCCACTATAGATAGGATCAGTCCTGTTCCTATTCTCTGCAGATGACTGATGCCGTTTTCGGATTGTCTCAGCTTTCTAGCAAAAGGAACAATGATATGGTTGTAGACTGGTGCTAGGATCATGATGAAGATGACCGGGAAGACAGGTAGA
This sequence comes from Erythroxylum guanchezii, assembly GCA_025629825.1. Lineage (NCBI taxonomy): Eukaryota > Viridiplantae > Streptophyta > Magnoliopsida > Malpighiales > Erythroxylaceae > Erythroxylum > Erythroxylum guanchezii. The sequence goes on from JAOTAX010000006.1 coordinate 30,279,512, forward strand.
GAAGCTGGTGGCACTTTAAAAGAGCCAAGGTTTGTGTTCATGGTCGACGCTTGTTGAACAGAGAAGGTAGAGAGTTGTGCAAGGCAACAGTTTAGCATTATGGTAGACATGAAGATGGGCAGTATCTTAAGTACTACCTTAACCTCTTCTACCTCCTTCATCGTGCATTGCAGCTTTGGATGAACTGCGTTTTGTATCACTGCTCTGTCAAGGAAGTTTAGATTTCCCACTGGACGTTCAGTTGCTGCCATTATTCTAGTATCACCGTCCTCACATTTGCTGCTAGTTTCGGTCGTATGAGATGTGCTTGTGTCCCCGATCATGACCATATTGTCAGAATTCCTGGTTTTGTAGGTTTTGTATATGGATGCAGAAAGAACCTGCGGATCGAAATTGAGAAGTATTATTTGGGGAAACTCTTGCCTTTCAATTTCACATGATTATATAGGCATGCAATTGACATATTTTACCTTCAACACGGTTGTGAGTGGGCTTCCTGCAGGATTTTTGGTTCTGTAATTTGGGGAGCCAAGTAAGAAGATAGGAATTGAAAGAAGTATTGTTGCAGTGGAAATCCCAAAACCCCATTGCCAGCCTTTGTTATCTTCTATCCATACCACGAACGTTACTGCAACTAGAGCACCGCAAGAGAGACAGAACACGTAATAATTGAAGAATGCTGATCTCTGCTTTCTTCCTCTTGGTGTATTCTCATCAAACTGCTCTGCACCATGTGGAGGAAGTGAACCTTTTATGCCGCCAACACCCAGTGCCACCAGATACAGGCCTCCAAACAACATTGCTGCTTCTCTGCTACTAACTCCCTCGCATGAAATCCTGGCCTTTTCCCCCAATACGCATGGTGGTGGCTTAAGTGACGGTACCAGTGCTTGGACTGTAAGAACCAACAAGCCCTATTCATTGGTGAAGAAGGATTAGTCAGTGAAAGTAGGATTAACTTTTCGCATTTGTAATCACTATCACTCCTTAAGATGGTTGTAGAAATATCTTTGCCAGTGTACCTTGCATACGATTGGACAATTTAGTGCAATTGCTTCATCTTTTTTCGTCTTTCCTTTTCGATAGGTCGTTTTGTTTTTTCCTTGTGGAAAGGGAACTCTTAAGTTCTCAGAAATTCTGATAGGTTTTGATAGTAGCTGAGGGCCTATCTGAGTGGGGACATTGTTTGTTTGCTATAGAACCTTAGGCACATGTCTGGATGTGGACAAATCATTTTATGGCTTTGTCTTTCTTCCGACTCTTGAGTATGTTGCCTACCCTGATATTATTTTCTAAAGGGTTTCCCACACACACCAAATCATAATTGACATTTATTGTGCTTAAGGTGGCTGTTCTTTCGGTACAACTAAAATAAAATAAAATGACAAGTGATCAAATACTTGTTAGTGATCATACCAGAAATTCGATTGCAGCACTTATCAAATAGATAGAATAGGTAGTAAAATAAGCGTCTGCTAGAAAGCCACCAAGTACTGCAAGAAGAAAAGCCGTGCCCATGAAGTTGGTGACAATGTTGGCAGAGGTGGATGGAGAAAAGTGCATAAACTTGGAGAGGTACAGAACAAGATTACTTGAATTGGAGAGGTATGCTAGATTCTCCAACACCTCCACAGCTAAGGTTTCAAACATCACAAGAGTTCAAGTCATATATTTTTAAACTGTCACAACACAAGCTTCTGAATCATAGCTTGCTTACTAACAGAAAAATTGTTTTCAAGTAAGGTACCTACCCAAGACAAAGGAGGCAGCAAGTGTTCCGCCATGGCGACCTCTTTGCGCAGGTCTATTCCTCCAGTCTACGTAGCCTTCCCATGTGCTTAATGTACATTCTTTGTCCTAAAATGATGATCCAAAGAATTCTGCTACTGTTTCAACCAAGTAATGAAGCAAAGGCAATATTAGAAAAAAGGGGGGTGAAATCTTACCATCTTATTTAAATTCCTCTTTTTTCTGGTGCCTCGTGTGTGTCTTCTGTCTTGTAAACCTTAGCTGCAAAGAATTCTTAGTTAGAAGGGAATGCCTGTATCCGAGTTATTTATAAAGGATAGTTGTACAGTAGTCCAAGCCAAAGGGAAAGGTCTAGACTTGATAAAAACGACAAGTCATCATCTTCTTTTGCCGTGTAAACAATGACGCTTTCTACCACGTGAAAAGAAAACGACCTCTGCAGCAAAGTTACTGTGAAGCATGGTTAGTAAGATTTGATCAATGAGTGAGGAGTCCAAAAACTCCAATCTCATTAACTCATTGTATTGGGCGTAAAAACTTATGCATTCATTGTTCTGAAACTAAATTACTGGGTTGAAGAGGATTTCTACAATGGAAACGTAGATAGCCAGAACTATTTATTATCACTAAGATAAAATTTGACTGCATCCGCAACTGAGATGAGATGCAAACTTAATTAGCCACCACCTTTGATGGTAAAGTTAGAACATGGCTTTTCAGGTATGTCCCACGCACCCGATCACCGCCCTAGCAATGCTATGACCACTTTGTGTCCTGAACCTAATCGAAAAAGACCAATGTTTGTCTAATTCCTACGCTTGTTTATTATCCTACGCTCATTTCTTCTTATTCTTAAAAGCATTCATTTTTCAAGTATACCTGTCACAAGAACTTATTACTAAACTTGGATCTGGCGGCACGAATTTCACTTTGGCATCTCTCTTCAAGTTGGACTTTTGAGCTGTTTCTTCTTACAACTGGACTCATCCTAGTGTCATTGCCTAATTCGTTTTCATTTGCACCAGGTAAAGTCAGCTTCATTGCTGGGCTACCTGTAATTCCTTCATCTCCTTATCATTACAATGTGTGGATGCAAATCTCCAGATATCGTTGGGTGCGGGGTGAGAGATCTCCAAACTGGGTGGTCAGGAGCCTTTGGTCCTCCCAGTTCCAGCTGCAGCACATCATTATCAAACAACAGTAACTTCTAATCGTGTACTTTTATTTACTTTGCCATCTGTTTTCCCAACATTGAAAAAGTTACAACTTTTTGTCTTATTAGAGATCTGAAGGCAAATCTTGAAAAGGATTGTAGATTATAAATTCAGTTTGTATATCAAGTTACAATCTTCTTCTTTATGCAAGTTGGTTCTGAGCCTGTTATCTGTAACATCAAACGCTTCAAGTTAACATCATATAAGAATACGATTAGTATGTTGGCCTTTGAACCAACCAATAGGCTTGTGATTCACTGATACTTAACAGGTATAAGGCCTTCTGAATTGTTAGTTGACAAGAAAAAACACAACTTTATAAAAAGATCAACTAAATAACACGGTCGTATGTGATGACCATGTATTCACACGATTCCAGAGACTTACATGGTTTCTATACAATTGTGTAAATCAAGGACATAGGTGTGTTGCACCCTACATGATCGTGTCTTTCCCAAAAGAGCTTCATCTACTCGTTCATCATTCCTACAAATTATAAAGGCTTCAACAATCATCGAAAGTCTCAAAATAAGGTTGGAAACTGGACAATCTCCTCCACCAACCCAATTATGGGTAAAACATGTTATGCTTCAACAATTACTTGAAAGACATCTCAAGTAAGTCAATACGCTTACTGCAAAGCTCATGCTTGCTTTCAGAAACCACTTTAGTCAATATATTAGCGTCATTCAAGTCCATATAAATCTTTTTCAACATCAATTGTTGCTCCTCAATCACATACCTCAACCAATTATATCTAACATCTATATGTTTTGTGCGAGAATAATGCATGGTGTTTTTGCTCAAGTCAATAACACTTTGACTATCACAAAATACTATATAGTCTTCTTGCTTCACATTTAACTCTTAAAGGAATCTTTTTAGCCAAAGCATTTCCTTATAAGCTTCCACTGCAACTATATATTCTACTTCTGTTATAGATAAAGTCATACACTTTTGTAGCTCAGATTACTATAATATAACTCCCCCTATAAACTTGAACAAAAAAATTGAAGTATATTTTCTTCCATCAAGATCTCTAGCCATATATGCTTCTATATAACCTTCTAAAATTAGCTCCCTATTACCAAAACACAAACTCCACTTTGAAGTACCTCACAAGCATCTCAATATTCATTTTACTGCTTCCCACTGAACCTTTCCTAGATTAGATAAGAATCTACTCACTAACCCAACAGTTTGTGCAATGTCAACTTTGTACATACCATTGCATACATCAAAGACCCTACTGTAGATGAGTATGGAATAGAAAACATACAATCTTTCTCCTTTTCTATTGAGGGACATACACGCTTGCTCAACTTGAAGTAAGGTAACAATGGCATACTAACTGGCTTAACATTCTTCATATTGAACCTTTCTAGCACCCGTTCAATATACCTTTCCTTTGACAACCGTAATTTTCTACTCTTCATGTTCCAATTTATCTCCATGCCTAAAACCTATTTTGCATATCCCAAATATTTCATATTTAAAGATTTAGGCAAATCCTCCTTCAACTTTTGGATTCTTATAACATCTTGACTCACAATTAGTATATCATTAACATTTTAGAAGAAGAATGACAAAGTTATTACCTGTGAACTTTTTGAAATACACACACGCATTGGCATAAGTTCACTTGTAACCATAATCGATCATAAAGAATACTTCTGATACCACTACCTTGGAGCTTGTTTTAACTTATATAAGCTTTTCTTCAACTTATAGACCAAATTCTCCTTTCCTTTAGCTTTGAAAACTTATAGTTGCGTCATATATATCTCCTCTTCCAAATCTCTATACAAGAAAGTTTTTTTAACATCCAGTTGTTCAAGTTCAAGATCTAAATAGGTAGTCAATCCAAAATTATTCGAATTAAGGTCATCTTAACCATTAGTGAGAAGATTTCATCAAAATCTATACTCTTATTTTAACTTAACCCTTTCACTACTAGTCTTGCCTTGTGCTTCACTAGCTTGTTACCAACTTTCTTTATCTTAAACACCCATTTATTCTTCAATGCCTTTTTTTCCCTTTTGGAAGCTTCATAAGCTTTTATGTATCGTTCTTCTTAAATGAATTCATCTCTTCTTTCATACCTGTAAGCCAAAGATCTTTATCTTCACAAAATACAACTTCTTGCACATTCTCGGCTCCCCTTTTGCAATAACCACTAGATATTCTACACTCGGATATCTAGTAGAAGGCATTTTCTCCCTTGTCGACCTTTAAATATGTATTTCATCAATTGTTGGATCTGATTGCTTCCCCTGCTCATTATTCTCAACAATTTCATATTCAAAATTGTCTGGATATGGTTCATGTAGCTTGCCATTATCAAGTTGTATCTAATCACCAGCAATGTGTGTTTGGTCACAGACTTCATCTCTTTTATCTGTAGACTACTCAGTATTAAGAGACATTGGATAAGAGCTAATAATGTCATAAGATACTATATACTGACTTATCTTCTCTCAAAAGATCAACACCTCTTTTGTGCTCCTGAAGTACCACATCCTTACTCTTGACCACCTTTTGCCTCTCTTGGTTATAGATTCTAACAAACTGATCATCACCATAGTCAATAAAGATGTAAGGTGTTGACTTTGAGTCAAGCTTCTATCTCTTGACTTTGAGTCAAGCTTTTATCTCTGATACTTGAGTACGTTTCTAAATGCCTTATGGCCAAAAACTCTTAGATGATGATATGTGAGATCTCTACCAATCCATGCTTTTTCAAAAATCTCAAGATTCAATGGAACTAATGGAGTTTAGTTGATCAAATAGACCACAGTTCGGACTATTTTGCTCCGAAATGTCTTTGGTAGCTTGAACATTCTAAGCATGCAATGAACCTTCGACACAATTGTATGTTAATCTTCTCAATTACACCATTATGTTGTGGAATATCAGGTTCAGTCTTCTCATATATATTGTCACGCGATGTACAATATTCTTCAAACATCTTGAAAGTATATTGCCCTCTAGTGTCTGTTTGTATGCACTTTAGCTTCCTTTCCTACCTGACATGAATTCAAATACTTAGCTTTTGGCTTTTAACATATATGTCTAAGTCTTCCTTAAAGCATCATCAATTAATGTTACAAAATATTTGTTATCTCCTAGTGACTACTCCTTAATAGGGCCACAAACATCTGAATGTACCAACTTTAATAACTATGTAACACCCCATATAAGGGGTTAGGATATTAAGAAAATTCAGTATATTTTATGCTTTGCATATGTGAATATTTGCTTATTTGTGCATAAGCATTTTGGACACTACAATAATTGTACATGCATTCATTGACATTTTTCAGGTATTAATGATTTATAAATGCGATTAAAAATGAGAATTGTGGATTATTTGCGTTAAAAATTTATTTGGCGAGTGTTATTATTATTTCAGAATTTTTGGTGAATTTTAGAAATTTTCAAAAAATTTGGTATATTTTGGATATTTTGAAATTTTTGGTGAATTATTTT
>JAOTAX010000006.1:30286063-30302120 GCA_025629825.1 Erythroxylum guanchezii
TTCAATTGTGCAATAGTGATTTGTATATGTGTTAAATGTTATAGAGGAACCCTTAGAGCGACCGATTCCAGATATTGTCAGGACTTCGAGGTAATAAACAGTAAGGGCGCTTTTGGTAAGTAATCTTAGATGGCCATACCTTACTCTGTTTTTTTTTTAAAATTGATTTATAGTGATTGTATTCTAAATTCCAGACAATGATTATCCGAGGCGTTTGATGCATGATTATATCATTGGAAGTGTTATTTATATGTGAATATGATAGACTACTTGTTTTACATATAAAATGTTTGAAATGACTCTGTTTTGCTTTAAAACTATTGAGTCTTAGTTGTGGGTAAATAGGCATGCCTAGAAGGGTCTACAGCTGCTTCTGTGACACTTCAGTGTCTTCTGTTATTGACACTGTAGTGTCTTCTGTTATTGAGACGTAAGTCTCTTCTGTGATATGATACCAATTATGGTATCTTCTGTATAAGTCCTATTACCCACTTCTGTTAACGGATTAACAGTCATTTGATTGTGTATTATGATATATGTTGGATTTTGAAATAATCAAAATGATGTTTTAAACTGAAGGGATTGTGCCTTCCTTGATACTCAGTTCTGTTAACTATGCAACTATTCTGAAATTTAAATATCTGCTTGTGATATAACTTGATTCGGTATGATTATTTGTCAAATTATACATAGTTTAGTTATTACTCACTAAGCTATATGCTTAGCACGATGGATTTGCCCCGTGTAAGTTTTGAGCAACGTTTATAAAGACCAGGACAAGACAACCTTAATGGCCAATGGAGTCTGAGTGTTATTTTGAAAATAATTTAATTTTTTTAGTTGACTTTTGGGCTTATATCTGATATGTATATGTGGATTTGTTTGTAAGTTTGTAACAACGATACTTCAATTTGGTTTGGATTTTTTAGCGAGTTTGTGCTATGTACTATGTAATTTAATGTAAGTTTACGTGAATTGTTTATTGGAAGTTTTCGTTGCTTTGATTTGTTGTACTGTTTTATGTAGCATTCATATATCCTTTTAGGGGGTAAGAGGGTGTTACAAACTATGTCTTCCCTATTGATCTTCTCTTGAATGAGACGATATTTTACTTTCCTGCCAAACAATGATCACAAGGATTAAAGGGGAAAAAAAATTGACTGGGATAAGGATTTACCAACTAGTAACTTTATTCCCCTCTCATTTAGGTGCCCTAATTGTTAATGCCACATATTTGGAGAAGTTTTCTTTTCGACTCTGTATACTTTTCCACCACCACACACCTTCAAGTATGTCCTGTATAATATATAACACAACTCTCCTCGAAAAACAGTCATTGCTCCCTTAGATAATTTCCACTTTATATCCTCTAAATTGTGTTTAAATCCCTCTCAGTTTAACACTTTTCTCAATAATAGATTTAGTGTTAAATCCGAAATGTGAGGTATATCTCTCAAGTTCAACAAACATTTTAACCTTTGTTTGAACTCAGATATCACCCATACTAACAATGCTAACAATCTTAGCATAACTTGATTACCCATCTTTATGCTCCCAAAGTCTCGACTCTTCTAGTTTAAGAAGTACTCCACTTTTGGAGCACAATGATATGATGCTCCCGTGTTAATCAACTACTCAAAACCTGAATCACTAATATGAAAAAATTCACTTGTTGCATAAACTAGGGACACCTCATTATCTATGCTCGAAGTAGTCGTGGGTGTACTATTATCATCTCCATCATTTTAATTGTCTTGCTTTTTTTTTATACATCTTCCATTTATAGTAGAACCTCTTTATATGTCCTAGCTTATCATAATTGTGGCATGTCTTCATGTCTTTGTCACTTCTGGACTTCGATCGATTCTTAGACTTGCCATGCCATTTAGGACCTTTGCTTTGGCTTCTTTCCGCCATGAAAGTCTGCATGTCATCAACTTCCATCTCTTTTCTTCTAATTTCTTCTGCAAACATACTCTTTTTGATAACATCCAAAGAGAGCACACATTCAGGAGTTGAATTGTTAATCATTACCACCAACATCTCCTAGCTATCTGGTAGCGAACTCAATAGGAACAAGGCTTAAAGCTCATTATCAAAAATGATCTTCATTGTTATAAGCTTATTGATTATATCATGGGAATCACTTAGATGCTCTAATACATATTTCCTAGCTTTCAAATTCAAGTTCACAAGCCTTTTAATCAAAGAGGCCTTGTTATGAGCAGTCTTCCTTTTATAGAGTCCTTCTAACTTTTTTCACAGCTTAAAAGGATATGATTCTTAAGACACATGATTGAATGTGTTGATATCAATCTATTTTTTAATCGCGCTTAGATTTTCTGCTTTATCTTTTCCCATTATTTATCTGACATCTTCTTAAGTTTTAAAGGAACATCATCCTTTACACCTTTGTCCACTTTAATAGGATCAAAGAGATCCTTGCAATATAGAAAATCCTTTAGCATGAGCCTCTAAATAGAGTAGTTTGTTAACGTCAACTTGACTATAGAGTTGTTTCCACCTTCCATCACGATGGCCCTAATACCACTTATTAGGTGATAAGAAAAAAACAACAGAAACACAACTTTCTAAAATGATAAACATAATAGCAACATCAAAGTACTCTAATCAAGTTTAATCTGTTACGATCATTATAAGAATAAAAAAAACTGAATAAAGAAGAAAACATCAAGATTTACATGAACAATCTTCCAATGTAGAGGGAAAAACTACGGGCCAAACTGACAAGAAAATCTATTAATCACAAATAAAAATTTACAAAGTTTAATCTCTCGCTCCATAACAATAAGTTGTTGCACAAAGTTTCAGGATTGAAACTAAAGTTGATGTGCAAATTATCAAACTCTCAACCAATCCCAAAATCAATCAAATAACGATGAGAATCATAAACTACTTGTTTTCACTCTGTTTTCTTTTCCTTTTAGGTGTTTTTTGGCCTTTCGGTGATGAAACTTTTATCTTTTCCTCTTTTATAGCCTGAATTATTTTTTTTTGCATCATACACAACCATGTAAGTGACCTTGTCTCTTGTAATGTCACTTAAATTGCAAATGTCTCTTTCAATGTCACTTATAATGTACACAGTCGTGTCTCTCTTAGAAGAACTTCATCCACTCGTTCGTCATTCATATGAGCTATAAAGGTGTCAACTATCACAAAAAAAATCTCAAAATAAGGGTGGACACTCAATTTCGTTGGAAATTTACATTTGGAGTAAACCCACATGGGAAAGAGACATAAGAATGAAGTGAGTTACGTATAAAGTTAGGACTCATAACCCATTACCTTAAGGTTTTGGGTTAAGATATGATGTCTTAATTGTATATGGGCTCATTTGGATCTATTTTAATTTCTCTCTAAGCCCCCTCAAAAACTCTTTATTTGTATCAGAGCCAAGTTGGCGAAATCTGATGAATAAAGATTCATAGATTTGGTTCAGATGAATGGACGATTCATGGAGTGACTCAAATGTCTTTGTATGAGCTATGGGTTAAAGGGAAGCCAGTCTGCTATGGATGGATCCACTTGCGAGGGAGAGATGTCGAAAGTTCAAAAGTGGAGTAATTCCACATCAGAAAGAGACATAAAGATGAACTGAGTTACACACAAAGATAGGACTCATAACACATTGCCTTAAGGTTTTGGGTTGAGACATGATGTCCTAATTGTATATGAACTCACATGGATCCATTCTAATTTCTTCCCAGGCCCCATCAAAAACCCTTCACCTTTCACGTTGGTGAGTTTTGTTTTCTTAAATTGGGAGAGCAAGAAACAAATTTATAGCTATTACAAGATTTTATTTTAAAGAAATAAAATTGGAAAAGCTTATTGAAATATCTACAACATTCATTTATCTATTATAAATAATCTCTATTTAAAACCCCACCAAGTGATATTCTTTATATATTGGTAAGCCAATAAACAAGTTTAATTAAAAAACCTTGGGTAAGAGTTGATCCTCTAGTTATATTATAAGTAATGTATTAATTATTCAATTCGAACTAACTTGATTGTTGAATTAATGCTATTAGATCTGATATTTTGACTAAGAAGATGGTTGAGTTTATTTGTCTCTACGGACTATGATGTAGTAAGTCATAGTTTCTCTTTCTCTTCGTTTGTAGAACAGTTTTCTTTAGGCTATGGGGTTTCCGTTTTGGTACTAATCAACTATTAAATATTGAATTATTAGTAAGAAATAACCCAAATCTAGTAACGAACTATTAACTAGGTATGTTGGAAAATCAGGATGGGATTCAATCATGCATGCAGCAAAATAATTATAAAAAATTTTCGTTTAATTTTTTGAAAAATAAGTTCACTAAAATTATATAAAATTGTTAACACATAAATCATAATAAAACATGAATCTTAATTTGTACCTTATTCTAAAACTTGATCATATTCTTGTCATATCTCTCAAACTATTTTCAAAAGTTATTTATCTCAACCATCATAGTTACACAAGTGTCTGGCTTTTAACTATATCCACAGAGCAAGTAGAGAGAACTCTACAGCAATTGCAGAGAGAGTTAAGCAATGGGTACTAGCTCCATTAGAGTTTAAGCCTATTTATAATAGGTTTTGGACATTTTAGTAATTTAATTAAAATTAAACTTTAATTATAATTACAAATAATTTTAATTAAATACCAGTTATGCCCGAATAAGATGTAATATCTCGTACTGATCCTTATTTATTAAATATCTCATATTTAATTATAAATTTTCTCAAACTTTACAATCAAGTCTAACTTGATTAAAATATCTTTGCTCTCTTTAACCCATTTTTAATATCTGACTCATTAAGTTTCCAAATATGTTAGCAATGAATTCAAATTATAACCGTAAATCATTTTTAGGAGTAGATATATTAAACTCCTCTAATTTATCTTTAATTCTCTAATTAAACAATTTATATCCATAGATCAAGATTGGCATCTAACAATACATCATGACCACCCAAATATTTAAGAATATTAAAATAGTTTTAATTAATCTTTTTGTGTATAATTTTTCCGTATAATTCAACTCTTTCTTCATACAATGTTTTGATTAGACATAGAGCATAAAATTAATGTCTACTCTATCATGAGTCTAATAATATTAGTTACCCATCATTACCTATTTATTCAATTAATGACATTTGTAAATTATTTACAAAATGTCATTCTACCTTGGTCAAGGATTTCTTGAATCAATACTAATAAAAAAATGAAACATTCTCCCTGATTGCTTTAGGGTGATGATTCCTATCTTAATCACTCAACTGCCTTCATATAGTTTATGCTACATCTAATCACTATTGACTAAACTAACCATGATTAGAATATGTCATAAGCAATATCAAAATTAATTATCCTATATAAGATAACTTCGGAGATCTCAAGTCAAATGATCACTTGTATAATTATCACAATGATAATATCCACAGACATGCAAGTAGTATTCCAAATAGATTTCTCATATGCGGTTAATTTAGTGAACTCATTCTCTAACAAGCACTCATACGTTTCTTTAAATATCTCTATACTTTATTCTATGAGATTGACTACTTCTTTCATAAGGAAAAATATAATGATTGCTAGTCTTTTAATGTTTTATTAATGTCTCATCTTAATAGAATGACTGGGAAAATTAAAGGATAATACATAAATGTAATATGAATCTCATAATTATAATCTCAACATAATTTCATTTGCAATGTATAATTGTCTCATAGACTTTATCATATACATCTAAATATGTACAAGATAAAGAATGTCTTTAAATTATTTTGTTACTAAATTACACTAACTGATTGGCTTTAGGACATAAACCGACATTCTCCCACTTGCACTAAGCCAATCGTTTAAGTATTTTATATCATATCACTATATGACGATTATGTTACTACTAGGATAATGGCTTAATGAGAGAATTCGAATAGATTTTCTATTGTGAAAACTTGCTTAAATCTTAAAACTTTCATCTTAATTATTATCATAATTAAAAACAACTGTATAAATACATCTTTGGATCTTTGATGAGACCTTCCTTTTATATGTCAAATGGCTCTAATGTTCCATAGTACATTACTGTCTTAAACAATGTAAGGAACTATATCAAGTTCACTAAATAATTTATTAATCCAATTAATTATTTCCACTAAATGAAAAATGTATTATGGATTAATTAGCAACCATTACTACATTGGAACCTTTCCAATCTTAAAATGATATTATTCTAAATAAACTATACCTTAATTAGGAATTACTTCTAAATTTAATATCCATATAACATTGAACTCAAGTATCAACTTATACATAAAATAATGGATATCTTTAATACTTCGCAAGCATCAAATATATCAAATACTAAACATTTTTAATACATTATCTATGTACTTGGACCTAGAATAGGTAAACAACTTCCAATCTATCTCTATAAATCTAACTCGTAGAATTAAGTTGTTACCTTCTTAATATCCAACAAGAGTTGTTATTGAACAATTTTATTTTCAACAATTGAAAAATAGAATTATTGTTCTCTACGAGCAATATATCTCTGCATACTCTCACTGAAGAGGACAATTATATTCCCATTAAACTTCTTGTAGACATGATAAATTTGCAATCATCTCCAAATCAAACTATTTGAATTCATCATAAAAGTGAATCTTTCAATGTCTCGTAATCTTTCAATTATATATCAAACGCATCAACAAAGATACTAGTTTTAATTGGATGTAGTGCCAATTGTTTACCAACTTTTGAGAATCTTTCGCCCTTTTTTTTTTCTTCGGAAGGGAAATAAACAATACAAGTCTATTAGGGATTTTTATTTAGGATATGGAAAATTAAAAATTAAAAGTTTGAAGCCACGATGGAGTAGATGTTTTGTAGAGAAAGTGGGCTTCTGGCACTAGTGAAGTGAATGGCTTTAGCAAGAATGGGCTCACATACGGACTTTTGATAGGATCATTCCTTGGAACTCACTTGTAATCACCTAGGTGATCTCTCCATTTTGATCATAACACCTACTAGCTAGCTCTAGCTTCAACAACTTGTTCACCTTTACTGAACTGCACTAAATGTCGTTATCGATTTCAGTCTATAATCGGCTATAAAAAATTAGTATTGTTCACCGCCAAGGAGAACCTGAAACGTAGGGCAAATGCTGACCATGGACCATGTCCTGAGTAGAGCTTGTCAAGACAAGGACCATGCGTTAGGCTAGAATAGATCAAAGGCAAGTATAGGGACCATTAGTCGTTTTCTTTGTCCGGTCCTGAACAGCCTAATTTGGCTGAATTATCATTTCATTTTCTTTGTTGAAGCTTCTCTAGACCTCGTAGCTAATACAAATAATATTACAGAGCTCATTGGATATTTCATTGTTTTGAAAGCTACCTGTTGTTTACACAAACAATCCTAATTCTAAGTTACAGTCATATACAATGCCAAACTTTAGTGCAAAGCTGACTGTAGAATTCCAAGGTCTAACAATATAATAATGAAGCATACGAAACTAGTAGTTCACCTCAAAGTTTTAGGTATACATCAATAGAACTTTTGAGTGAAAGACATTAGAGAGAGTTCGACAAAAGTCATAACATGAGCATTTTAAGTGTTGCTTCATTGCTGACACGATATCAACCACACGTGAACTCTTAACTTGCATTTAAAGAATCTCAACGGTGTAGTTTCAGTTCCAATATAAGAAGTAAAGTTTCATCTTTAATCCCTTGGATGATTAGAACTTTATAAATTTAATTTGATGAATATTAAATTATGATTGACTTACACGACTTCGCATTAGTTATTTGAGTAAAGGAGAATTAAGTCGTTAAAGAAGATGGATTGGGAGAAAAAGAGACAGTTGGTAAAAAGGAGAGTAGAAACAAAATAAAAGAAAAGATCTTTCAAACAAAAGAGTTGCTTAGCACTCTACCTTAGGTGCCTTTTATAGGCATATGAAGGTTAAATTTTGAAATTTTTAATACAGTTTTATATTTGTTGGTAGTCTTCAGACTCCACTGGTATCTTGACATGTTTTGCTTATTAACATTTTTTGAAGTCCCTAAATAGGATTATATCAAATTCATATCTTAACTATCTGAGCCCAATTATGCTTCTATCAATAAGGGTATGGAAAGAAATCCTAGAAAATGAACAGTCTAACGTGTTTTCCTAGTAAAGCACACGACAGGGCCTCTTTTCTCTTATTTTCTAAAGAAAATATTTAGGAGTGGTTATGTTACTTATCAATAACCCCAGAACTAGCTAGCAATAGCTCTGATAGACTCTCTCGAAGAATGTCTAAAGAAATAATTTTTTAATAAAAAAGGTTGATGATAATGTATCCGTAATAATTATTTTGTAGTCAAAACTAGTTTCTAAAGATACTTTGCAAATTCAAATTTCAAAGTATCTACAAATTTCTAATCAAAAAGCCCCTTTCCAGAAAAATTAATTAAAAAAAAACTTTTTTACAATTGTTTTGACAATTGAAAATGCCAATCCTTTTGATGCACTATATAATTTTTTCCCCAAAGAGGACATTATAAATTTTGGGATTTATGAAAGGCACAATTGTATTAATCACACATCCTAGAGAATACATGCTTTATAAAATCTAATAAAACCATCCCCGCTTGTAAAATTAACAAAGTACTCCACCATATGGAATAAGAATAAGAGCTTTGGAAAATTCAAGGTTAAATTCTTTACAAACTTCTCTTATTATAAAGTAGAAGCAATTGACCATATACATTGTTATAAGTGTTGTAAAAATTACTTCCCTTATTACATCCCTCACTTTTTTATCGTACGAAGTCTTAAAAAATTAAATTATATGAACAATTCTCGCTTTTAAAATGAGATTTTGAAAGCATGTATTGACCAACCACAATGTTTGTTCTAAGAATTATTTCTTTCTAAAAACATCAACATTAGGCATTAGTCGAACAAAGCCCTCCATTTGGTCGATTGGTGGGCACTTTGTTAACTAATGTTAAGGCATCGATCAATTGACATCACATTGTAAAGTGAGACTTTTGTTAAATTTTATTAGAGAAATGATTTAAAACTCATTCTCTAAACACTTAAAGCTAACATAAATAATAA
The DNA here is from genome assembly GCA_025629825.1 of Erythroxylum guanchezii. Taxonomy (NCBI): domain Eukaryota; kingdom Viridiplantae; phylum Streptophyta; class Magnoliopsida; order Malpighiales; family Erythroxylaceae; genus Erythroxylum; species Erythroxylum guanchezii. Next base: position 30,295,197 of record JAOTAX010000006.1, read on the forward strand.
ACACAAAGACAAGTCAAAATCCACTTTTGTCTGGAATAAAATCAACTAACTCAAAATACATGTTATCAAGAAAAATAAAGCGCTAATTTTAAACATTTATGTATAGAAATTAAAACATCATTTTATTTTTGTTATAGAATATCATCCTTTTGCGTTAATTAAACCTGTTGCCAATTTATGTGGATTGCTTTATACCAATCATAAGACACTAGGAAAAAACGGTCTTTATAAAGTTATAAATCGAGTAAACAAATATAGTGAAAGAAATAAATAAAGCATTTAAGGCATCAAATATAAGCAAGGTTTTTGAAACTCATATCGGACGTCGAATTGGAAGCTTTACTGCTCATTAGTTGGACCGATTCGACCACTGGTCAAATCGGTGTGACGTTATAATTATACAATAATTATATTTAATTATATATAATATTAGTAATATTAAAAAATAGAAAAAAATACCAAATAATATAAATTTCTATACTTCTATTAGATTTCTGGAGAACATGTGAGTTTTACTTTTGAAAGAATCAAAAACCGCATTAGCGTTTTAGAAAGAAAAAAAGAAAAAAAATTCATTAAACCAGTGGTCAACCAGTTCAACCAGTCATAGTTTAACCGGTCAATTGACCAGTTCACACTAGTTTAATTGGGGACTGATTTTTATAGATTATTCGGACCGAATAATTTACAGTTCATCGGTCAAACCGGCCGGTCCGATGCGGATTTCAAAACTATGGATATAAGAATTGTGAATCACCGAACAAAAATCTTGTAAACTCATTTAATACACCTCCAATGAGTGTAGAGAGCAGACTTAATTTGTTTAGTATGACCCCTTATCTTTCTTCAAGCTTTTGGCCTTCAGACTTATATAGGAGCCTCAACAATTGAAAAGGACAAGATCAATTAAGATAAGGTTCATCCATATATGGATATACAGTGCTAACAAAACAAAAGACTAATTAAGCTTATTAGTTAAGTTAAATCTAAATTCTACAAGGATAATTAGAGTCCAACTTAAATAATTAGAGTCCAACTTTACCTCGTAGAGGATTTTCTACAAAAGTGATATATAAAGATAAGTTCTTAAAACCATTATCATTAAGTTTAACTGGAGATTTCTTACATGTATAACATCTTTAATTCTCGCTAACTTGAGTGTCAGTGTTTCTTTATTAGGAACGCACTATGTACTCTAATTAACTATCTTTGCAGGCATGTAGACTTAAGATTAGGTTGATAGGCCTACTCAAAATTTAGTCTACATTATTTGGTACGATTTGTGGGGATAGTTTTTGAATTTTTTAAATATTATTACTTGATAAAATCTCAAAATAGCTTACTCTCACCCAAGAAAGAACAATGAACACCCATATAAGTGATCTATCTGCCATCCTTAGTATAAAATTAACTCTTTAAACCAACAGTCAACCAAGGAATAAAATATTAAAACTCAAATATTGTAACAAAAAGTTAACCAATTGACGTAAGAAGTACAACAGACCAACACCTGACGGACTTCATAAGAAAGAGCCCACTCTATACCCTTACAATAAGTGCCGTTAGCACATAACACGTAGTGGTGAGTTTAATATGTAATAGCTTATTGATAACTAATATCCTAGCCGAACCATTACCAATCAAGTTTAAAATGTCAATCTTAGACATTTATGATGACATGCCTAACCTTATTAATTATGTGCACTGATATAGATTTGCATGATGTATTTGATGACATTAAATAATGCAAGGTCTTCTCCTCTACCTGTCTAGTGCTGAACTTTCAAAGTTCTAGACCTCACCTTTAGCTTCAATAGCCACCTTTCAAAATACCTTTTCAATAACAGGCGTAGACATAAAGATTACGGCTACTTAATATATGTAACTCAAAGGCATTAAGAAAGCTTAAGAGATTACCCCCAGCACTTTAGTTTTGAGGCAATTCAAATCACTACTCTTAATGTAGGGGTGACAACAACAACTTTGTGAGTAGAACCAGGCTTTATCATCCTTTGTAGAATTCTATATAGAAAAAATGAATATAAAGTTTTGAGAAAGCCCATATTAAGTTACAAAAATACTTAGATATGAAGGACACTAAGCAAAATATGAGAAGCCTGACTAATAATGTAAATGAGCATAGAATAAGGGTTGCATCTTTGTTCAGTATATTTCTAAACCAAAATAGTCACTCTAACTTAAATGCAGAAAATTCATCATTTAGCATTTAAAAGTTCTAAATTAATTGCTAAGTTTTTGAAACAATTTTGTTATGTTTAAATGAACCTAAAATTTAATGACAAATAGTCCCGTAAAGTCAACAATCAAATTGAGTTTCGAGGAACAAAAATTTGAGGAAGTAAGAGAGAATTGAGTAGAAATTGGATACCAAATTACTTAGTTGAATCTAGTGACAAATACGCAAAAAGAGTTATTAGTGAAATTGGGAATAAATAGTAAAAAGAAGTATAGGATATTAGATCCAAGGAGTGATTAAGAAGTCTTAGTTGGATCTAGTACACTATACATCCTCTTTCGTGAAGAAACATGGAATAGTAGACAGAGGAGCAAGTTAAAGAATGGAATAGTCTATAGAGAGAATGAGAAGAGTTGAGGAGAAAGGATAATGGAGCTGGGATTTGCTCAAAAGTTGAAGTGAGTACAAAACAAGTGGTTGAAGGAGACTCGAAATTGATATAAGATAGAAGAAGTTTTTTTTTTTGAATGGATAAGATAGAAGAAGTTGAAGTCAGTAACACTAGTTTTTTTAAAAAATATATGGTCAAACTTTGGGCTGAACTGATTGATGGAACACAAATTTAAACTTGACCTAAATTTTGAAGATAAAAATAAATCGTCTCAAAACTTGATTAATTTAGATTGTAGTCATTAATTTTAAATAAGGTCAATTTTAATTAAGGGGGAACTATTTCGCTAAGCATGAGTTAGACTTTCTTTGAAATAAAGACTAAGAAATAAATCCAAAGGGTATGGTTGAGTGGTAAGGACTTATCCATTCTTAACTAAAGATCAGAGGTTCGATCATTGGCTTGGGTATGGAGTAACCTTAAATTTTTGGGCCAACTATCCCACCCTATGAGATGCTTACAAACTAACGACGGGATTAATTACTGAATCCGCCGGTGGATACCCTGGTCAAAGAAAAAAAAGACTAAGAAATAAAAAAAGATAATTATTAGTTAGCCAAAAGAAAATTTTAAACTATTTATAAACGGCAGTATTATATTTTGCCATTTATATATGAGGGCCAATATATACTATTAAATGCTAATAAGTTTTTTGAGTCAAAACTTTCGATCTCAAACGGTAATTTGGTGTGAATCTTAAAAAAAAAAAAAGTACAATATATTCTAGCTACGTTAGCGAGGTAAGTTGTGGACGTGGGCAACGATGGTGACGTTCGACATATAGTATAAGAATTGATAAGCAGGTACATCTTTTAATTTCAAGAGTTGAAAGCTCCATCGGATATCTCTTTCATTTATATACTTAATTTTGTTTATTTTTCTTTTGCCAGCCCCAAGATAGTCTAAACAGGTTCACGTCACGATAGCTCGCATGGGTCATTGGAAGAGCAAATTGAGATCAAGGTTCACGTCACGATAGCGTGAGAGAGAGATTTCAATCTTTCACGAAGATTCGTTTCTGTGTACGGGCAAGCAATTAGTTTTCTATTATTTTTGTAATTTTCTTTCGTTGTTTTTTTTTGGGACATAAATGAATAGTATTCAGAACCCAAGCAAGACTTTTCTTGATATTGGTATTCAATGGTCTCCACTTTTCTCCTTTAGAGTGAGAGTAACGGTAACCAGGATTTAAGATTTTTACTAAACAATGTACATGACTGAAAGAAAAATCATGTCTTATGCTGATAACTGTATGCATTCATTCAATTCAAGCTTTATAAGATATTTATCATTTCATGGATATTTAATTATGACAACTAAATTTTATCATGGGATGAAAATTCATTATAAAGTTTTAAGATGTTTATAAATATTGTAGACTTATAACAACAATAATAATAACATTTCGCCGACACAAGAGTTTAGTAGTACGCAATCTTGTTCCTAACTAAGATGTTTTTTATCATTACAATAAATAATATTTTAATTAAAAATTCAGTATGAATATTTTAAACTTGGGAAATAATACCAAACATAAAAATAAAAAAAATTGTATCTCTTAATTTAAAATATATGTTAAATAAATTTTTTATTAATGCCCAACAGCTTAGGGAAGATCTCCTCTCCTTTGGTGATTTAAGAGGATGAATTGAATGTCATCTTCCCCGGATCTTAGGGTATGTTTGGGAGTTTATGATGAAATGGAACGGAATGACAATTAATGGAACGGAATGAAATCGAGTGGAATAGAATGGAATGAAATGGGTCACTCTATTGTTTGGAAGTTTAAATAAAATAAGAGAGGGACTCCTTTGACCATTGTTTGGAAGTGATACTAAAAATGAATAGAATGGAATGACTTGTAATATTTTTTTTTCTAAAATTACCCTTGTAATAAAATATGCATAGTTGCTATGAAACTATTTTAATAACCCCAAAGCATTTCAAATTGTAGGATGCCCATAATATAGTTTTGTCATTTTCTTATATAAGCAATCAACTTTTTTGTTCTTTTTCATTGACCCTCATCGCACTGTACTCTTCGTTAGGCATTTATTCATATAGAGAATTTTGCATAGATTTGTGAATAGATAAGTTTGAAACCCAAATTAAAGATGGTCTCATGCATGAAAACTTGAAGTAACACATAAAAGCAATTTTCTGGATTAAAAAAAATATCAGTTCAAATAAGAAATGGGAGAGCATTATGGTCTCCAAACTGAAGGTCACTTCAGTTGGACAAGTAACTTACAATTTCTTTAAATAAATGGATTAACAAAAAGTTCCAAAAAAACCACTAATGTAGTATTTAAGTTATTGTGTCATATCTATACACAACTAAGTTCATTGATTATTGAGAGATATAAGATAGGTCAACATTTGCTAGACTGGGCTGTAATTTCATTAATTTTTTAGGGTATTTTTGTCATTAAATTAGGGTTTGGAAGGCAAGTCATGCCATTCCATCCCTGACCCCTCAATTTGGGAGGTCACAAAATATTGGATTTTGGATGGCAAAGGATAGCTTCCAAAGTTATCAATTGCCATTCCACCCTGTTTCAAAATAGACTCCCAAACAATAGCCTGAGTCATTTGGGTCATTCCATTTCATTCCCTTCTATCCCTCCACCCACATCCAAACATATCCTTAGGTTGGAGGGTGAGGATTTTTGTCTTCACACTGTAAAGAGTATGCCACGACATGTTCTCGACATCTTAGAGAGGCGACCAATGAGCGCGAGATGAACACTAAAATACACACGAGGTACTAAAATAAATTTTCTACTCTCCTTCTGAATCTGCTGCGAACATTTGTTAGGAGTAGATCAAGACTTGGGGCTTTTTTGGCTACGGTAAGTGTCATTGTCTCTGTTTTTGTTTTCAGATCATAGATATTCTGTTTTTTGTGTGAAGGAAAGAGGGAGGTTCGTTTCGAATAACCTTTTGATTATGTTTTCGCATAAAGGCTCCTTTTCGATAACCCATCTTTTCCTTTGTTGCAAACACATTCTAAGAAGCTTGCATTACTTTTGTTGATGTTGGTTTTGATTTAGATCTATTTTAGTTGTTTGGAGATTAATGTGTTGGAGCTTGAGGTAAAGGATATTGGGATTTGTTGCTATTTAGCTGGAGGTTTTAAGTTTGTCGCGATTATCTCTTAGATCTGGTTTGCTTATGCTTTTGTTTATGTTGCTATTTTGTTTTTAGTGGCAGATCTGATTTTATATTGTTACCATTAAGGTTGAGATCTACTATGTCTTATTGGTTTGGTTTTAAAAGTGTTTCTTTGTGTTGCATGTTGCTACTTGTTTTTTAACTTAAGAGTATAAAGTGCTTGTGTTTACACGGTAAATCCAAATACTGGCGGATTCAAATATTGGAGTAGCAGATGACATAATAAAATATTTGGTTGGGAAATATGGTGACGGAAGCATTCCTCTCATGCTATCACTTGGTCCTCTAACAGTTTGTATATAAATCTTCTGCTATTTTTTTGGAGTTTAATTCCCATAAATATATTTTGGTTGATACTCGACACCAAATCCATTGTTGAAGTTAAAATGTTTGAAAAGATTTTGGTATTACTTGGATGAAGAGAGAAAGGTTAGTCAAGCTATGCGGTACTTCTTCAACCGCTAGCTATCTACATTTTCGAGTCCAAGAATGACTCTGCATAGGATTGACACACACAAATCAGATAAATGATGAGCAGAACTTTGCACCGCATCAGATATAAGTAGAACTTTACAATATATAAAGTATATTTGTTCTATAAATTTATTAAAACTTTATTTTCTAGATTTGCATCTCCTAATGAAGATTTTTTTAATTCTTTTTATATTCAAAAATTATTTTTAAAACTTTATTTATTTTTATTTTTTTACATTTTACCCTGCATTTTTTTTATTGTTATTATAAAACTTTGTTAGAAAAGTTGCGTAAAAGAAGATGACCCACACGCCCTACATGTTGGTTTTCATTATCTTTATATAATTGTACATGCCATAAATCAAGGAACCAAACAAATAAAGTAAAAGATATCCGCCACTCTACAAAAGATCTGCGTCACTCTATTTGACAGCATAGCCACTCTACTTAACACCTAAAAACAACAAAGAGAAAACTTCCAATAGCCTCCCTCAATCTAATCTGTCTGAACACAGATTCAGATTGTGACGTGATTCTGAAAATTGTCGAATTGGAAGAGGCTTTGTAAAAATATCAGCAATTTGATCCTGAGACGATATGAATCGAACTTCTAATGCTTTTGCTGCCA
>JAOTAX010000006.1:30312263-30353319 GCA_025629825.1 Erythroxylum guanchezii
GTTATTGTTATTATTATTATTTGTTAACTTTTTTACTAATACAAATCATTCGTTTTAAAATAATTAATGAATTACATCTTTTCAATATATTATATTGCAGGGATATTTTCATCATTAACACTGTTTTTTGTTATGTCCAATGCAACCAAATATATTTCTGTCCTTGATACGGAGACAATTTTTTCTGTCCTATCTATCGCAACTAAATACCTCACTGTCTCCAATTTTCGTTCTGTTACATCTTTAAATTTCTGTCTCGTTCCATCTCTACATATTGAGGACGCTGACCAAACGTAACGTAAGAAGGGGCTAGTAGAGGCTTGAAGGGAAGTGGCAGCCTGACCAACCTCCGCATATGTTTGGGACATGATTAGATGGGAGGGTGGATGAAAATGAAGGTACAAATAATATAACCACTAAACGTTGTAGCTACCACATCAAAGCAAGGAGACGGAGACAATAAGGTGAAGGTACGGACTTTTTGTTAGTTTCCATGGATGAACTACAAAATACTAAACGCAGAAGGAAGAAAGTAAAGTTCGAAAAGAAAAAGCTTGTTGCTAGGTTAAGAAAAAAGGAAGAGAAAAGACAGCTAGAGAGAGTAAGAGCATCTCTCAACAATTTATTTTGTTTGTTTAGGTAATAAAACTCCACCGTTGAATTTAATTTTCCTTGAAAATCCAAACACAGTTCCATTCAACTCGTCAAAATTTGCATCTATTAGGTAAAACAAAGTACAACAGCACTCTAAAGAACAATTATAGAAAACAAGAATAGTTAGTTGCTATGGTTTCCACATACTAACGTGTTCTTCAAGAGTTTATTCGGCCTTAAATCCTTTGGATCACCTTCCTTGAATTGCAGTATCAATACGCCTCCATCTCATTGACTGAGTCATCCCCACGAGTCTTAAGACACAAATCAAGGAGGTCATCACTTCTTATCTGAAGATGGAATCCCAACTCTCAATATAAATATCTATGCCAACAGTCAATCAAAATGTTCTTGCGTCATCCAAGCATTCAAAATTCATAATGTTTGGATACTTTCCAAAAACAGGCAATCATCAATAACTCATTGGTTCAAAGGATTAGAGAAAGTGAAAATTTGTCAATGTATATATGTAAGGGGGAAAAAAAGAAAGTGAAGGCGTAAGAAACTAACTTTATTTGGAAGGAGCAGAAAAAGGAAGAGAAGTAGAGGTACGAGCACACAATGCAAAAAGTGAAGAATATGAAAAACAATAATGGGGGGTATAAATTTCATCTTTGTTTCCTAACATGATAATATAGAGGTCAATACAACCTTAAAGATTTACCTCACTGAACAGAGATTTGAGAAGATACATAAAGCTTGGTGTCTACGCCACCACTGATCACACAGTCACCTTTCCACCAGTCAGCACATAGTACCTAAAATACAAGCATACTCGCCAGTATAAACCAACTATTCAGTAACTCAATACATAGTTTCAAAGAACATAAAGAGATGCCAAGGATGATATATACCTTGTTTTCATGTGACTCAATAACAGATACAGGCCACTGCAACATAAAATAAAAACAATTAGAATAAGACCTAATTTCCTCTCTTCATCCCATCCCCCTTCCCTTCTCAACTTGTTTAATTGCATTTTCTATATAGGAGGTCCTGCTTAAGTGTTTGAAGAACACTATATAAATCAATGCTGGTTATTGCTGATTCCTAAAATGGATTCTACTTGAATCATTAAAGATAAGAAGGCACGATACCGCTGTCCTCAGATCCCACAAATTAACTTTTCCATCATACGATGCAGAGAGTAAATGAAACCAGGATTTGTTGTGCCACTTGCAAGCCGAAATCCAAGAATTGTGAGAAGAGAACTGATAAATAGGAGCAGAAGTTCCTGCTTGGACAACAAGATGCATAAGTAATGCAGAGTTATTGGGAGAGGACTAGCGAGAGAATTCATTTCATCTGACAAACCTGGTTTTCGTGGATCCCATACCCTAAGGATGGGATCAGAACCACCACCAGCAATGAGAGCAGAACCTTCACCTCCTATGTGAAGACAGTTGAGGGCTTTCCCACAAAACTGTATTGAGGGGAAGACAATAAAGCAAGAATTTAGATAGAAGAACCACAAACACTCATGCAAACAAGCGAGAAAGAGAGGGACAGAGAGATAGAAGACAGATTATCCTCACTATGCTCAGCAAATCTTTCCCTGTCTCAACATCCCATCTTCTAATAGAATGATCCCATGAAGCAGAATAAATGGTGTCATATTGTGGCCAAAGAACTGATGATACACATTGCGTATGGCCAACAAGTGTAGACAAAGCCTCTCCCTGAATGCAGTTAACACATTTCAAAAGCCAAAAAGAAAACTGGAACAAGCATACACAATTGGAATTTCTAATAAAAGACAAACAAAATCGTTTCAGATACAATATGAAACTAGTCCATTACAGCTCTTACATACTTCAGGAGTGCCAGAACCATAACAGTAATCAGTGCACACAGCCCAAGATGATATTTTTTAACAGGTTTTAACCCAAAAAAAAGGTTGTGAACTATTTTATAAAAGGCGGCAGAACACAATTTACTGAAACTAAATTGCACCAGAAGAGAGAAAATGTGCAACACCTCCAGCTGAGACTCAGCTTCATTCTTCATTTTTCTCCTCTTAGTAGAAACTGAATCGCCTTCATCATCAGAGCAATCTACCCGCCACAAATTGACAGTGCAATCCCAAGAACCCGAACAAATCTAGTTTATAATAATGAACAAGGAGAGCTCTTCTAAATCTAATGTGTACCCATTACTTCCCAGAGAGAAGACATGATGAAAAAAGTTACAGAGAGAAAAAAACCATGCTTCCAGAAGTTTCTGCTGCAACAGTTTGAACAGATGCATTATGACCACGCAAAACTTTGAAGGCCCTAATCTTTGCAGGATGCTTTGCAGGCTCCTCAGGATCAACCTTTTTGTGAATTTGTTAAGCAGTTTTTTCAAGTGAAAACTAAAAAGTTTTAGTGAATAACTGAAGACTTCCTGTTACCTTCCAAAGCCTAAGGGTTTTATCTTTTGATGCAGTAGCCAGGGTAACACTATCCATACCTACATATCAGAGCAGCACACAGCAGAATTAGCAGTTAAAATACGTCATAAAGAAACAACTGATTACGGAAGTGACTCAAGCTGTTTAAAGTCCATTATAAATTTTGTAATTGAGCTAAAAGAAAATGTTTTTCTTTTTGTCTTTTGTACATTATATCAACCTCTTGGCAACCAAAAGAAAGAATAGTAGAAACAGAGTTCTCCTAATTAGGGCACACACACACATATTACCAAAAGAATCAAAGTTTGTGTAAATGATCATTTTGTTACTTTAATGTACTAAACCCAAAGTGCATAATGTATTACAGATTCCCTACATCTTCTTTCTCTTGTCTTCTTACATACGTCATTGTAACATCCGGTCACAGTACCTTGCAGCTTCTTTAATTAACTCCACACAATGTGGCTACCATCATAAGTGCTAAAAAAAACTAACGTTTCTTGTTTGTACCTGTTGGGTTGGTTACACTAACAGAAGTAATTGCATCACTATGTCCCTCAAGCATATGGGTGCACAATCCAGCTGCTCTCCATACCCTAATGGTTACAAGAATAAATAAAAGTTGGGTTCTTTGAATAAGAACAATAAACACAAAAAGAGACAAGGAATTGAGCGAATATTCACCTGCCAAAACTGTCATAGCATCCCGTCAAAATGAACCTGCAAAAGAGTACAAATTAGTGTAGTTTCTGCAGTGCATTCAAGTTTCATTAAAATTATGAGATCATGATGCAGATATAAAGATGATGGTTATGGTACGTTATGTCTCTAATAACAGTACCATATCTAAGTCCTTCAAAAAGCAATTCCTTTAATCACTACCTGACTTTGAATAATCCGGGGATAACTTTCACCATAATGAAAATGGACGAAAGTAAAGAGCAGATAAAAGATGGAACATATTTTTCTTCTCACCAAAAATCCACCTCCACAAAAGTACATGGATTAATGTTCCCTAATTCTATGGGATGAAAGGAACAGTCGTATGAGAAATATAAGAAGCGCTATTCTTTTTACAGAGAATTCAAATCAAAAGTAAGCAGCATTCTGATAGACCAAAGGCAACTCATTAGAAGAAATAAAAAGAAGGCAGGGGAGTAAAAGAGGAGAGGGGTAGTCTTGGCTATTAATTTTCTATATTCAGTTAGTTAGTTAGTAGTGCTGACAACTAGCCGAATCTGTTAGTAGCTACAGATTATCAGTATAAATAACAATATAGGAAGAAAGAGAGAGAGTATCGTGAAGTGTCATTATGTATGAACCTGAGGTTGGAGATATTGGACCTCAAAAACCAGTTTATCAATAGTATTCTTTCTAAAGATTCAATACCAGAATACATATTTTCCATACCTGAACTCTGGATCCTATCACATTCCTTCACCATCCTATTTTTATAATTGATATCATGCTTATGGAAATAATAGAAGCATTAAATGCTAAAGTGAAATGAAAAGTTTAAAAATTAAAATACTTAGAAGGAAACGAAATTTGAAATTACGTGATCACATATCCAATAAAATCAAACACTGGAATCAACAAAAAATGTCCTTTCCTCTGGTCAATTTCAATCAATGAAAAGATATGGTTGACATAAGATATAGGAAAAGGCATTGTGAATAAATAAACTATGAGTAAGTAACAAAGCCAATGCTTACCGAGGACAAGAACCATCCACAGCACTAACCCAATCATCATGTAAAGAAGGTTCCTCCTCTTTCCGAGGCGCCACAGCCTTGATGTATTCAATTTCAATTGTCTTCTCCTGCAATGAGTCACAATATTCACGTGAGCCATAACAACTCAAGAAGATAGAATGCATCTAACTCGACAGCAATTATATTTTCTCACTCAATTATCATCATGCAACCCAAAAGAAAACGCTTAAACATTTTGTTTTACCGCAGAGATGCCCTTGGCAAGAAGGAACTGATCAAGAGACAAACGAACAAGTTCCCCATCAATAAGAAAATCAAACGGCTCAGATTTCCATTCAGGATTGCCTGCTCTCAAAAACCCAAAAAAGATGAAAACCATCGGTGAGAAAAAGCTAAAATCACATAGCGGAAGATTAAAATCACCGGCTTGTAGGAGGGAATTGACAATGGTGGAGAGGCCAAGGCGAGTGAGATTAGCAGGAATAGCAATAGAAGTAGTTGGGAGCTTGAAGGGAGGCTTTAATTTGGTAACGAATCGAGCTTGAATCCTCCTCTCGTCTAAGTCTCCGTCCATGTCCATTAGCTTCTTCTCGTTTTACATCAACCGTTGATGGTGAGGTTTAAGGGAAGAAATGAGAAGTGGAGAGTGAAAACAGCGGTAGGGTTTAGCTTATGGGCTTGGTAGTACTGCGAAAAGAAAGTTGGACTTTGGAATGTGAGCACAGATGCCCGAAAACCCTAATTCTTCAGTAACCCTGCGTTTGGTTAGTGCCCTTGAGGGTGAGGGCAGATGATAAGGACACAAAATTTTTGTCTTTCGTTCTGTTTGTTTGCTGTCCTCACTTATTTTTGTTCCGTCTTCAGAAGATAAGGACAGAAATTTTTATTCCTTCCAAAACTGAAGTATGAGAATTCTTGTCCTACGGATAAAAACTAAACACATAAAGAAATGTCAGAAATATCCTTCCTCCACATAAGTAATTTTTATTATTAATTATATTATTAAACTCATCATTATCGTCGTCATCATCATCAATAATAATAATAAGATAATTAATTTCATATAATAATAATAATTAATAAGATAATTAATTACGTATGATGATGATGATGATGATGATGATAATAATAATAAGTTTAAATTTTATAATAATAAATAATAACAATAATTAATAATAATAATAAGAAGTTTAAATTTTATAATAATAATAATAATAATAATAATAGTAATAATAATAATGATGATGATGATGATGATGGTGAGTTTAATAATATAATTAAGAATAAAAATTGCTTATGTGGGGAGGGGTATAAATAGTAACTACTAGATTAGAATGAAAACTTGATACCTACCCCTTTTGGAGGGTTTAGTGGATTCCTAAATTTAATGAAATAAATCCATTCCCTTGAAATTAAAAACCCCAAAGTAAATACTATTGCTTACAATTATTCCATTCCTTTATTCTCAAATCCTCGAACCAAACGCCCCCTAAGTAAACAAAGTTAGTTATGTTTTAAAGCTTATCCTTATCTTAAACACCTTACGTATAATTAACCGGATATAAGTTCTTTGCAAATAGGATGAATTAAAGATATCTCTTCTTTGGTTTTGATAAAACGTTTTCAAAATTCTAAAATCTTAGATTTAATGAACACGAGGTTTTGATCCTTATGCAATATTGTAATAATTAATACAATCTAGAGATGAATTAACAACTATTTTTATTGAATAAATGCTATTGAACATGATAAAATACGATTTACCCACCGGTAACGGTAATTGATTCATCTAATTCTTTTTTAAATATTCACCCGGTAGCTATGATTTCGCGGCTTCTAGGTCTAGATACTAAAGCCCGAACCTTCTCTCAAATTACTTTAATTCCTCGTTTACAAATTCATGTGAAGTAATTACAAATGTACAGTGGAGGTTACTGACTTTTTGCTCTTAAATATTCTTTTAGTTTGTTTGCCCATTTGCCAAGCTCCACACACCTTTGTCTTTCTTAAACTTGATTCTTGGAAGGTTATGGACAAGTTGCTTAAAGTTGAGGTTAGAGATGAGATTCATTCTTGTGGTCCAAACCTCTTATGTCAAATATACGTATCTACACTTATAAACATTAGATACGTCATTCTTTGGCTAGAGAGGTCGTTAAGATCAATTGTGCAAATGCTACCTTCTCCTAAAAATATAATGCTATTATCAACAGTTTTAGAAATAATACATGATTTTCCTTCAAAATATAATTTGCAATCTTTATCACATTGTTGGCTTATGCTTAATAAATTATGCTTTAAAAAACTTATACTAAAAGTACATTATTAATTGTAACATGATCTCTCTTACCAACTTTTTCAATGCCAATTATCTTACCTTGACATTGTCTTTAAAGGTGAAAAATTATTTGCTTTTATTTTCAAAAGTTATAAATTGAGATGCATTACTGGTTATGTACCTTAGAGCGTCGACTATATATATACTGCAATGCATTTTCTCTTGAAAAACATAGTTTTGTTGTTAAGTGTCCTCTTATAAGTATACCTAATCTCATGCCTAATATTGGAATTCCTTTAAGCTCCTAATATGCGCCCTATTTTTCGTTTCTTTTAGTAAATTTTTACAAGGATTCCTTAAGAGCATTGATCTCCTTATTTAATATTTCATTCTTAATTTTTAATGCATCTAGGTTTTTAGTGTCTATAATGATCACATTCTTAGATATTCTGATACTATGTAATTCTCTCTTTATTTTTTATTTTAACTCATGTATACATCTAAATGCTTTTGGGACTCTTTGATTTTAGAAGATAACTTCCTCCTATTCATACTCAATTTTAAAGTTGTCAACTAGTTAATCATATGATAATTCAATATCGCTATCAGTACTATAAGATTTAGAGTTAGAGAGTACCTCATCTTCATCTTTAGCTATGAAGCATAAGTGAGCTATTTCTCCTTCTGAATATTCAATTAGAGTTAGTTGTGGTGACCTATGTTGATGCTTTGAGAGCTTGTAATCCCTCCTCTCCTTCTTGTCATTTCTTTCATAATTTTCAAGATTTTCAAGTGTGTGCCAAATTTTGTGAGTAGTTTCATATAAAGATGTACTATTTAATTCATTCCTACCTAATGCATATAGTAATATATAAATGCTTTACTATTTAAAGAAATAAATTCCTTATGTTATAGATTCTATTCTTCCTTTAGTTTAAGAAAACTTTTATAATTAATGACTTTCATGAGAGTGAAAGGGCTATTTAAAACTATTTTCTACAAATTAACCCTTTTGGCCATTAAGAAAAAATTCATCATAGTTTTTCAATAAAGATAGTCATTTTTATTAAAGAAAGATGCTCTACTAATGACTTGTCCCTCTTAGTTGTACGAGGATGAACCTAGGTATTCCGTTATGAAGTTTACTCTAAAATTTTGTTTGAAATGCTAAGTTAAGAGACTAGTCCCTAATAGCATTTAAGAGGACAGGGTGTTGATAAATTTGAACAACTATTTCTTATATAATGAATGCAATTTAACAGGAACGAACATATGATACAAAATAGCCTAATATAAATCAATAACCTAATAAAAAATAGTTTAAAGAGCATAGAGAAGAAGAAAGAAAAACCAATAAATAGTGGTTTGATAAATAATCCTTACTTACGCCCACTCTCTAATACTCTTCTTGGAACTTCTACTGAGTCTCTTCGTTTAACAAGGTGAATACGAACCTTCTTACAATAAGTTTATTTCCCATGAGTAAAGAAATTTTTTTAATAATATTTCTTTAAGGTAAAGAGTAACCTGCTCACAAAATAATTTATACCAAGTAAGATCACTTTGATAACTTTAAAGGATCATTCACTTCAAAATGCAATAATGAATGCTCAAATTACTTTGAATAAATTTTATAACTGTGTATATAAGACACACAAATGTTTTCTTTTGTCTAAACTATTGAAAAACTATGTATTTATAAGGTTTAAAGGTCAAATTAACTGTTACAAATAAGAATTACTCATTGCCAATGGCTAGTTATGATTGAAAAGAATAAGTTAAAATGATGTTGTATTATGCTTAATAAATCCTTAATATATCAAAGTGACTAAGTAGGCAGTATAACAAAATATTACATATTCAGTTATAGCTTTGTTATGCCTTGTTTTTCCTTGCTCTTGATTTTAATCTTCACTTGAATTAGTTGAACTCTAGCTTTTCTCTATTGTCTTCTTGATATGTATCTAGATTTGTGCATGACTATTATTGTTTTTGTAAAAAATAAGCTCGTTGATAGTACTTATATTTTATTATCGTCAAAATGTAGATTGTAATTTCCCTTAGTTCAATAAAAACATTATAAGATCTTTATTTAAAATAACTTTTAGTGATGAAATTACAATAAATAATTATAAGTTCTTTCAACAATGAAACTACACACACACAAACACACACGCGCGCGCGCCCGCGCGTACACACACACACATATATATATATGAATCTATCTTAAATCTCTTTCTTTTATATATATGAATCTATCTTAAGTCTCTTTCCTTTGGAAGATATTTCCATACAAAAGAATGGACCTCATTAAAACAATTTGTTTGTATTATTTTCTAATAAAAAAACCTCGATAAACTAGTCTAAACAATTATAATAAAATATATACAAATCATTATTATTAGGACCATATAAAATTAATTAACTAAAAATTAATTTAGTAAATAAAAATTATTAATTATTAATATATACTGATTTTATTATATAAATTTTGTCCATCCTCTTAATCTAAAAAAAAAAGAAAAAGAGTTAAACTCTTATTTGTTTAAGAAAAAAAGCTCAAATTGATCCCTCAACTTTGAAACTAGGTGCATATTGATCCCTAAACTTTCCTTTTTGTGAATTTAACCTTACACTAATTAAAAGTTTCTCGTTGGACTCTCATTTCATTGGTAAATGAAATTTGAGGTACACACTCCACACATGTGATGTGGGTTTAGTTAAAAGGGATATCGATAAGAATGTTATAGTATTTTTAATAAGAAAAACTCTCATCTCTCCTTCAATTTTTCCCTCCTACCTTTGTTTCCAAGTTTGTCATCTCTTTCTTTACAATTCTTTAAGTTTGCTATATTCCTCTCTCTCTTCCCCCTATCGAACGTCTTCCTCTATCTACCTTCTTCCCCTAAGTCAATAAAGTTAAGCTCTAAATCAATGTGATTTCATATTCAAATGAGTAAAACACCACTTGGTTTTCCTGAAGTTCATCATTTAGGCATGAATACCTATTTTTAGCTATATGAGACTTCACACAAGCTGAAGTTCCTATATATAACTTTGGAGAGTGATAACATTGATTATATCTAGGCCTTTAAAAGCTCAAGGTCTAAACTTATAGTTGTTACAACATAAATAATGCTTATGTTATTTTATGTAGATCGCTACTTTCCTAAAAGCAACTTTGCTACTTAAATGGTGAGATTATAAATGGATAGAATATTCTTGTGCATGTGCATTCAAAATGTTTCATAAGAGATTATATGCATATGCCAAATGTGATGTAGGAACCAACTAGCATCTATAATGTAACAGATTGAGACTGCTAATAGGGGAATATAATTATACCTCTACGGAAATGACTAAATTAATTTAACTTGGATGTCTTGAATAATTGAAGTTATTGTACATAAAGGGAAATAAACTGATTTTTGATATTTTATTGCTCTAGGTTTTTATCAACTATAATGGATGATGGCTCTTCTAAAGCAATTGGGAAAAGTCATAGTAAAAGGCAATATGATGACTAGATTTTTAGTCGAAGAGGAAGTCGAAGTCCTTTGATAACTTCTTGGACCAATGACAATCCTTGAATAAGAGTTTATGGATGCCTAATTATAAGGTAGGTTAATTATTAATAATAAAACAGTTACAATTTAATAATAAATAATCTCAGTTACATTTTTCTAAGAAGGGAGATGTATTTTTTTTTCAAATAGGTGGATAAAGATTTCGGTGAAAAGGTGAAATCAATTATAAGGAGGTTAAAAGTTGAGAATAAAGGTTGAAATTTGAGAACAAGAAGTTAAAAGATGGTAAGTGTATGGATAATATGTATGAGCTATACAGAGAATTGGTAGAAGTAAAAAAGTCGAAGAATATAAACTTCATAAACTTTGATCTTGCACCATGGTAATTTATTAGGAATGTTCTGTTAGATTAAAAATTTCTTGGAAGTTGCATAGACCAATATATTATCAGTTTTCCTAGTTATTTAAGCTAAGGAAATAAGAGAGTTAATGCAAAACATTTTCTGTATACACAATATGCAAGAAGGTATGTTTGCTAGTATAATGGGATTTGCTTATTTGGTTCCATTAATTATCTATTCTTTAAGTAATAAAAGGAAAGAAGAGACAAGTGAAGATAGTAACAATAAGCATTTCTAACATCAACATCAAACTTTACCAAAAGCTAGTGTGTTATATCAAAGAGGTTATCATCATCCCACATCATCTCAATTATATGTAAAAGGCCAATTTCAATAACAAGTCATTCTAATAACAACTTCCATTTAAAAAACTTCATTTTCTAGTTATAAGCTAATTCCAATAACAAGCAGATACCGTTTAATCAACTCCAAAATATGATAAATTATTTGATAATTAAGTTTAATGCCAAACAACTTCTATTATAATAACCCAAATCCATAACAAAATTCATAATAATATGATTTTATAACAACCCGAAATGGAATAATAAAATAATTCACAACTTCAAAAATCTAGTTTGACTTGAGTTCAAGGTCGAATCTATAAGCCTTCTTCTCTTTACGTTCCTCTCATAATATAAGGATGGAAGTCAATTTCAATTTGAGAATTAGATTCTACAATAATGGATCTTTATGAGCTACATAATCTTGATATCTAAACATTTTCTCTAAGATGTTTATATATGACAATAATAACGATTATTTAGTACAACTATATAATTTCAAATAAAATAGTAATAAAACATAGTTTCATATGTAAGTTAACTTATATGGTACACAATTGACCTAGTGGACTCATTAAAATGTAATTTATATCCACCAACCCCTCTCCCTCTACCCCTACCTTTGCTTTTGACTTTGCCTTTGTCTCTTCTACTTTCATGATCTTTATGGTCCTCCTGTCTAATCACTTCACGAGTATACATAATATTTGTTGACGTAGTATGTACTAAATTTGTCGATTAAAGTCCTTCACTCTATCTCCTTGCATTGGTGTTGGATGACTTGGCACCTATAAATATTTTGCAAAAATCAAGTATTTAGTTAAAAAATGATAATAACAAAACAATTTAAAAATTAATGTGAAATTTCTTATGTTTATTACATTTTTTCATGATCTTTGGTTGTGCCTTTATTGTGAATAGTTAGTGGTCATCATCTTCCTTTTACACTTGGTAGCTTTTTTCCTATTTTAGGTTGATTAAATCTCTCTTTCTTTCTATTTTCTTAGGTCAACTAGGCATTGTCCTTGTTGCTAAATGTAACATCTCGTTCCCATATTAAGAGTTAGAACCGAAAATACGGTACATGTGAGATCAATGAGAGATTAAAAAATACATTTTCATACTCATACATATTGTTAGTATACACGCACGTGAATTTGAATTTTGCACACATTAAAATGATTATACATGCATTCATTGACATTCTGGGTATAATTGTCTTATATGTGAAAGGTGATTTTATTGAAAATTGTGGTTTATTTGTATTGAAAATTGGTTTGGAAAGTGTAATTGTTGATTTAGAATTTTAGGGAAATTTTCGAAAATTATGACCATATTTGGACTAGGAAAAATGCCAAGCGGCAAGTCAATTATGAATAGAAATAGAAATAAGAGTAAAAGGATATTGGAGAAATTTTGGAGATGACATTAGAATTTTTAAGTTATTGATATTGAAAATTTTGGTGATAATTGGAATAAAAAGATGGGAGTTATGGAATTAGTTCAATAAGAACTAGTTAGTTGGGAAACTAGCTAAGGTCTTAGGAATTGGACAAGTGTCTAAGTCTAAAGTCAAGTTTTCTTAACTTTGAAAGACCAAGTATAGTGCTCTTATCTTCATATTATTCGTAGCTTTCTTCTTCTTATTCCTTCATCTACACATAGTTTTTCATCAAACCTCCACCAAAGTTAAATCTTATTTTCATCTACCTTTTTCCTACTCCTAACTTCGGTTTTCTTGCATTTGCCTTAAGAAAAACCAAAACTTGTCAACCTCTACAATGGTATACGTGAGTTGCAATAAGTTAGGGTTTAAGTGATTTTTGAAGAGTTGGAGTTTAAATAAGATAAGCGTCCACATTCAGACGTTTCCAAATCTTAGAAGCAATTGCTAATCTGGAGTGTATTGTGAATTGACCTAGATGGTCTCATTCACTATTTTTTATGTTTTAAATTTTTGCTTTGAATTGCTATTGAAATGAAATGTGATTGTTTTGATTCCGGACATTGAATGTCCGAGGAGTTTGATAAATGCATGAATAATAATAGAAGTGCTCCTTGTATGTTAATTTGACGAAATATGTGAAACACAAATTGATTGTTAAATGTCGGATTGAGTTCCGAAGAGAAATGTGAATATGCATATAAATGAAAAAGTGAATCTCAACTTTAATGTTGAATGTCGGACTAAGGTTCGATGACATGTGTAAAGTGAAATAAAGTAACTGATTGAAAAGATGTGAATGTGATGCATTTCATTCCATGAATGCATGAAAGATAAAGGCTGTTGTAACCGGAGTAACCATCGAAAAAGAACTTAAAGCTCAGAAAGTGAAAAAGAGCTTAAAGCTCAGATTGTGAAAAAGAGCTTAAAGCTCAGAAAGTGTATAAGAGCCAAAGGCTCACTATGTAAAATAAGTCCGGTATCCCCAACAGATACAGGACAGTTATTAATGAACCCGATATCCACAATAGATATAGGACAGTTATAGGCGCTTGGTCACAACAATAACAAATTAAAAGTGAGTCTCATAAGCATTACACATGCATTTGATGTGTATGATTTGAGCAGTTTGACTGATTTTCTAAATATGAGATATGTTTCAAGCGAACGCGAAATATATGTGACTCAATATGATTATTAATGAAATGATGTAAATCATGTGAATTGTATGTGATATGTGATGAGTGAGCCATCGAGGATGGCCACTCACTGAGTTCGTAAAACTAACCCAAAATTTGCAATATTTTTCAGGCTCAGAAGAGTTACCCCGTTGGGTAAACAGGAGTATAGTCACTGCATTCAAGTAAAACATAGAGGTCGGGATCAGTTTGCATCTACATTGTATTTCTTTATTTTTGTACTGAATTGAGTCTTCCACAATTACTGTATCTTGTGTATTTGAATATTTCTGTTGTGTATAACTTTCCAATTGGAAATGTTTTGCAAAAAAGAATGATCAAAGTGTAATAATAATTGTGATTTCGAGTTTTATGAAATAAAACGTATAGGCGAATTTGATTATAAATTTTTGCATACACATGTGTAATAATGGTCAAAATAAAATAACTAGACTACTACTATAGTAATAGCAAGTCTAGGTCGATCCCACAGAAAGTATGTAAAGTTTATGGAATGAAATTAATCGGTTTTTAGGGAAAAGAGGGGTTTTGGATTTTGAAAGAAGAAAATAAAATAAAACTAAATAATATAAACAAATTAAAGACAACATGCAAAAAATGATAAAAGTGGAGAATTTGGTAGGGACCCGGTTCTTTGGTTCAATCTCGGCCTACACCCTGACTAAGCATATTTTATTAATTTGTTGTTCGTTAACCTCTCCTAGCAACTATTAATTGTGGTTAATAATTAACCCGAGTTTTCCCTTAGGTTTTGTTTAATCAAGATACGATCGTTAATTAAACCTAATCACTGAGCAACCTAAGATACGATCTCTAGATTTAATTAGGCAGTAGCATTACGAATTAGGAAAACTGATTAATCAAGGCAACAATTACATACGATGTGTCATTTAACCTAGGTCATGTTATTCTTAATGATTACGAATCATTAGTCGCTACACATGAATTTCAACATAACAATTACGGATTATATCGAAATTCTAGCAATGGATTTGAAATTAATGATTTAATGAACGCATAAAAATCATCAATTCACAATAACTTAAGGGTTCATACACAAATAACTGAACAATAATGAAAATCTGATTATCCATATACAAAATCCAAATCAAGTAACATAGGATAACACAATCAATTCCTAATGAGAGAAAGAAACAAAAATAATAAAAATACTTAACCCGGGTCATCGGCGTCGATGTCACCTCCGAACCGGTGTCAGGATGCCTAGCCTTTCATGGGTCTTTCCCAAAAAAATGCTTCGCCTCCCATCTTAATCCCTAGCCAAAACTCCCTTAATTTTTGTTCACTGCTGCAAGCTTCTTATTCCTCTCACTGTCCATCGACTGGACAATTTAAGTTGCTGAGTTTCTTGGCCCAACCTTTGTTCACGCTCCTATGTTTACGCCTGTGCCAGCTTCTCCAGCCGTAGCCACAAGTCGTAGCTCCCTTCTCCACTGCGCTGCTGGGTCACGCCTCTTGTAACTGGTTCCTCTTAGGTCTATTGTGCTTGTTGAGTCTTATAGCATTTTCTTAATAAAATGCTGCGCACAATGCAACGTTTCTAAGTTGTGCGCAGCATTTTTGCACACAACTCAGACACAATGCTCTTCTCCTGCTACTGTTGTCGTTTTGGGTCTTGGGTTGTCTTGCTTCTGCGTTGTCGTTTTAAACCACCAAGGGAGCTGTCCTCATTTTTGTTTTATGCTGCTACCTTTTTATCAACCATTAAATTTATGTAATTACGTGCAAAAACATGCAATCACCTACTCCTTTATTTTTCCAGCTATACGCCCATTGTGAGTGTTGATTTCCAGCAGCCCTCTTCCATGAGGTTTGTGTTTTATCTTGTCTTCTCTTGCTCCAATATTTATCATTTTTGTTCGACGAAGACAAATGAGTATTGATCTTCAGAAAATAACCCAAATGCAATACTTTTGACTCACTTTAATTTATTTACTTCCAAATTGTACCTAAAATTATATATAAATTAAAAGGAGTATCTTAAGCATTTCCATGTCAATAATCACTAAGTGTAAATGATTAAATATATTAACAATTAAACACATATCAGAATTGTATGTGTTATGTGATGAGTGAGCCATCGAGGATGGTCACTCACTGAGTTCACAAAACTCACCCAAAATTTGCAATATTTTTCAGGCTCAAAAGAGTTACCTTGTTGGGCAAACAGGAGTATACTCACTGCATTCAAGTAAAAAGTAGAGGTCGGGATCAGTTTGTGTCTGTATTATATTTCTTTATGTCTATACCGAATTGAGCCTTCCGCAATTATTGTATCTTGTGTATTTGAATATTTCTGTTGTGTATAACTTTCCAATTGGAAATGTTTTGCAAAAGAGATTGATCAAAGTGTAATAATAATTGTGATTTCGAGTTTTATGAAATGAAACGTATGGGCTGAATTTGATTATATATTTTCGCATACATGTGTGTAATAAAAAATTAAAAAAATTGTACGATGGTTTATCTGATTGTCTGCTACTAGCATGCCACTTTTGAGGAATTCGTACTCGGATATCACTCAGGATGTTGGGTATGTATCTTGCGAGAGTGGGGTGCTACAGTTTAGTATCAGAGCCCATAATTAGTATCTTACATGGGCGTTTTCGAAATATATGTTAAGTTACATGCATTTTAGGCATGTCTTAGCATGCAACTGCAACTACTCCCCAGTCTGAGTCACATGCATGAGCATTTGTTAAGAGTTTTAGCTGATTGAATTAGTGAGAAGAGTGATGCTCTTTCAGAATATGAGAAGATGAAAGTTGTGGATAATTAGAAATGGGAAATAGTACATAGTTAGATATGATAAATTGTGATTCAATGCAATTTTATTTGAGGATGTATTATTGAATATGACACCAATATTGTACTATAGTGATATATCCCTGAATGTGATATAAATATGAATGTATTGTCATGAATTGTTTGAGGAAAATAGGGATATAAGTAGAAATGAGAGAGATTAAAGTGTACAAGCAGAATGTAATGAAAACCTAAATTTGTTATGATCTTAAAAAGATGAATTTGGAACCGAAATGGTTGTTTGATTAATGTGACAAGAGTTATGATCCACCGTAAGAAAATATTAGGGAAAATTGAGATCAGAATTTCATAATGATTATGCATCAATAATTTTGAATTGATTGAGGATATACGTATGGGAGATGAAATAAATGACAATAGGAAGATGAGATAGAAATGGGATAAAGAAAAAGATGATGAATCACATGAGAAGAGTAAATGCACCCAATAGGGTACTTGAATCATTATGACATGATGTAACACTAGAAGAGGTAAGTTCTGGAGAATTGGGGTAAAGTTGATGTTAGTATATGTCAATGCAAGGAAACCCCGATCGTGGCAAGGATAAAGAGAGAAATATTGTCTAGGATCAATTGAGATCAAAGCATTACTATTGTAAGATAATTGGTAATTTGTCATAAATAAATCTCTGGATAGACTGGAATGACCTTGACAATACACACCTAAGCATATGTGACAATAATGATGTCTACTACTTCATCATGTTTTGGTAAGCAGAACACTATAACCTTGTAAGAAACAATAGAAATTGATCTTCTTGAAGTACTAAGAATGACTGATAAGCAATAATGAAAACAGTGGATTGATAAGGATTATATGAACAGTATATATGATATTAGCAAGAAATCTGCTTTCAAAGAAGAATTTTATCGAATTAGATTAAGCAGACCAGATGGCTTATTCATAAGAATGATCAATGAAGGAATAAATCAGAAATGATTTTGGAGTCCTAATCCTAACGGAGACTCAAGCATAAGATGTAGAACATGCTACAGAGAGTGTATGCATTTTGTTGATGTAAAGTATCCAACTAAGTGATTGGATTCTTGAATTTAAGATGACATTAAGTATAAGAGATACAAATTAGATCTGATGAATGTGTTACCAACAGAGGAAATAAAGATTTCAAATAAATCGAAATGTGTGGAGAAACTAGTATGAATGAATAGATAGTAGAACAAGTCAATGTGAAATCAAAGGAAAATGAATAAATGGAGAAAATCATTTGAGAAAAGAAGTCAATTGGGAAACCGAAAATAACATGAGATATTACTACCTAATTGAGGAATTAGATACTTAAAGAATTACGAGAACAAATCATGGGCATAAGGAGTTTTAGGTTATATTTGTTGGAGTTAACAATGCCCCTAACAGTATTTTGGTAATGAAGATTAAAGTGATCCAAGCAAAATTGGATCAATTAGTGACTATGATCATAGATGATATTTGGAGTGTATTCGAAGAGAATATTTTTGAACATTTGAGATTAATCTTACATATCATGGAGATAGAAACAATTATATGCCAAGTTCAATAAGAATGAATCTTAGCTTGATCAAATAAAATGTTGGGATGTATGGTATCTGAACATGGCACATTGGGAGACCAAAGAAAATAGAGATAATGAAGAAGTGAGAAACTCCAAGGTATATATAAGAGATCCGGAGTTTTTTAAAATTAGCTAGAAATTGGACACTACCAAAAACTATTAAGGAGTTTTCACTGATCTTAGTCCGATGACAAAAATGTTTGAGGAAAAACGTGTAAATCGTATGAGTGATGAATGTAAAAAGAATTTTTGAGGAATTATAACACCAATGTTAATTATATCGCTTCGATTTGGAGATTATACTGCTTAGAG
The DNA here is from genome assembly GCA_025629825.1 of Erythroxylum guanchezii. Classification (NCBI taxonomy): domain Eukaryota; kingdom Viridiplantae; phylum Streptophyta; class Magnoliopsida; order Malpighiales; family Erythroxylaceae; genus Erythroxylum; species Erythroxylum guanchezii. The sequence continues at coordinate 30,330,866 of JAOTAX010000006.1, forward strand.
ATTATGTAGTATATAATGAAGTTTCATATAAGAGATTAAGATGCAATCTGTTGCAATATTATAAAGTGATTTTGTGTACATAGGGACAATTAAAGCCTCATGAGTTGAATTTTGATACATGATTTAGAATTTGCTGCAATAGTAATTGCATTGAGAGCTTGGAGACGTTATAGGTACAGTGAAACATTTCGAATTTTATACGGATTATTAAGGTATGAGGTAGTTATTGAATTTGAAAGAAATGAAAATGAGACAGAGACAATGGATAGAGTTACTGGAAGATTATGATGCACAAATGAGTAATTTCCAGTAAAGCTAGTTTTGTAATATGATGCGTTGAACAGAAAATTCAATAACAGTGTATCACAAGTTTAGATATTGAGGTTACCAAACTAGTGCAATGAAGAGCATAGAATGTTGAGTTCAATTTTGGACAAATCAAAGTACTGCTAGCTGTTGAATTTAAGATTAGTCCCACATAAAAAGTTTAGCAAAGCCCAAATTGAGGATTCAGAATCTATGAATCTTATTGAATAATTGAAAATGAATCTAAATTTTGAGTTTGAATAGGAAAAATGATACTTTGTGATTGAAATAAGAAGGGTGTACACCTGATAAAGATGAGTGAATAAAGAGATTACTAAAGAAAGCACAAATAACCACCTATCCTATACATCCTAGTAGGAACATGCCGAAACAACATTTAGCGGCTAAGATTGTAGAATCAAGTGACTGAATGTTTGAATTGTCAACAGTCTTAACTGTTGGAGATATGCTTAAAACTTATATTTTGGAGTTCATAGGATCATGAGGTCAATGTATGGTTTTAATTGAATTTAAGCATATCAATCATTATCATAGTGATATCATTATAATACTGTATGAGGCGTTATACAACAAAAAAGGTCGTTCGCCCTTGCCTTGAAATGAAAAGGGCCTAAAAATAGTTGAAGGCCATAATTGATTCGACATATTGTTGATGAGTAAAATGAATCTGTAATAGAAATTAAGTGGCTTATGAAAGATGGATGAATTTGATGGATTAACATCGAGGTTATGGAATATAGTGAGATAGACATAAGAGTGGAGTGTATTAACATTGAAGAGATGTGAATTATCAAAGGAAAGATGAATTGTTTCTGAGAGTACCACCTTGGTAAGGTGTGCTTAAATTAGGAAAAAGGATAAACTAAGCTCGAACAATATTGGTCCATATGAAGTTATTGAGAGAATAAGACCAGTAACTTATGAGTTGTATCATCAATAAAGATGCCTCAGATTCATAATGTGTGATATATGAATACGCTAAGAAATAATGATATGATCTGACAAAGATGTATTGTCGACTTACAAAGTGAAAATTTTGAGTAACCTGAATTATATTGAGGAAACAATTAAGATAGTGTGATATCTGAAGAAATAAGTAGAGGATTGATTGATTACATTGACTATGGTCAACAGTAAGAAATTATTCGAGTAATGAAGTTAAATGGAAAATGGAGGAGTATTTGAAGAAACAATACCCCTGCCTTTCTGATCAATTAGATAAGAATTTCGAGGACGAAATTTATTAAGGAGGGGAGAAATATAACATCTCGTTCCCATATTAAGAGTCAGAACCCAAAATACAGTACATTTGAGATCAATGAGAGATTAAGAAAAATGCATTTTCATGCTCATGCATATTATTAGCATACACGCACGTGAATTTGAATTTTGCACACATTAAAATGATTGTACATGCATTCATTGACATTCAGTGTATAATTGACTTATATGTGAAAGGTGATTTTATTGACAATTGTGGTTTGTTTGTATTGAAAATTGATTTGAAAAGTGTAATTGTTGATTTAGAATTTTTGGAGAATTTTAAGAAAATTTCTAAAAATTATGACCATATTTGGACTAGAAAAAAAATGCCAAGTGGCAAGTCAATTATGAATGGAAATAGAAATAAGAGTAAAAGAATATTGGAGAAATTTTGGAGATGACTTTAGAATTTGTGAGTTATTGATATTGAAAATTTTGGTGATAATTGGAATAAAAAGATGGGAGTTATGGAACTAGTTCAATAACAACTAGTTAGTTGGGAAACTAGCTAAGGTCTTAGGAATTGGACAAGTTTCCAAGTCTAAAGTCAAGTTTTATTAATTTTGAAAGACCAAGTACAATGCTCTTATCTTCATCTTATTTGTAGCTTTCTTCTTCTTGTTCCTTCATTTACACAGAGATTTTCATCAAACCTCCACCAAATTTAAATCTTGTTTTCATCTATTTTTTCCTACTCCCAACTTCGGTTTTCTTCTATTTGCCTTAAGAAAAACCGAAACTTGTCAACCTCTATAATGGTGTACGTGAGTTGCATTAAGTTAAAGTTCAAGTGATTTTTGAAGAGTTAGAGTTTAAACAAGATAAGCGTCCACATTCAGACGTTTCCAAATATTGGAAGCAATTGCTAATCTAGAGCGTACTGTGAGTCGACCTAGATGGTCTCATTTGTTGTTTGTTATGTTTTAAATTTCTGCTTTGAATTGCTATTGAAATGAAATGTGATTGTTCTGATTTCGGACATTGAATGTCCGAGGAGTTTGATAAATTCATGAATAATAATAGAAGTGCTCCTTGTATGCTAATTTGACGAAATATGTGAAACACAAATTGATTGTTAAATGTCGGATTGAGTTCCGAAGAGAAATGTGAATATGCATATAAATGAAAAAGTAATTCTCAACTTTAATATTGAATGCTAGATTAAGGTCCGATGACATATATAAAGTGAAATAAAGTAACTAATTGAAAAGATGTGAACATGATGCATTTCATTTCAGAATGCATGAAAGATAAAGGCTGTTGTGACCAGAGTAGCTACCGAAAAAAAGCTTAAAGCTCAGATTGTGAAAAAGAGCTTAAAGCTCAGAAAGTGTATAAGAGCCAAAGGCTTACTATGTAAAATGAGCTCGGTATCTCCAACAGATAGGGGATAGTTATTAATGAGCCCGGTATCTACAATGAATATAGGACAGTTATAGGTGTTCGGTCACAACAATAACAAATTGAAAGTAAGTCTCATAAACATTACACATACATTTGATGTGTATGATTTAAGTAGTTTGACTGATTTTCTGAATGTGAGATATGTTTCAAGCGAATGCGAAATATATGTGACTCAATATGATTATTAATGAAATGATGTGAATTATGTAAATTATATGTTTATATGATGAGTGAGCCATCGAGGATGGTTACTCACTGAGTTCGCAAAATTCACCCAAAATTTGTAATATTTTTTAGGCTCAAAAGAGTTACTCCGTTGGACAAACGGGATTATAACCACTGCATTCAAATAAGAGGTAGAGGTCAAGATCAGTTCGCATCTGCATTATATTTCTTTATTTCTGTACCGAATTGAGTCTTCCACAATTATTGTATCTTGTGCATTTGAATATTTCTGTTGTGTATAACTTTCCAATTGGAAATGCTTTGCAAAAGAGATTGATCAAGGTGTAATAATAATTGTGATTTTGAGTTTTATGAAATGAAACATATAGGATGAATTTGATTATAAATTTTTGCATACACATGTGTAATAAAAAATAAAAAAATGTACGAAGGTTTGTCTGATCGACTGCTAATAGCACGCTACTTTTACGGGATTCGCAATCGAATATCACTCAGGATGTCGGGTACATGTCTTGCGAGAGTGGGGGTGCTACACTAGTAGCTTAATGACTTTATATTTAGGCTAGCATCTTGGTCCATCAAATGGCTTCACAGAATATCTTTATGTTTTTATATATCTCTTCTTGCTACAACATATGTCGATGTATTCATCCGAATTGCCATAGCTATGATAAATGGTAGCCAATGCATGAGGATATTAATTCACTATTGGTCCCAATATCTATAAGTATAAGTATATCTACTAATTCTCACAAAAAATTATACAATTCATGCTCAACTTAATACCCATTAGCTTCATTCCAGTCAATAAAACAATTAAATCTTTCTCTCTTATCCTCCTTTAATACAACCAGAACTCTTGATGATATATTATAATCTCATTTTTCACTAAAACACCTTTATATATGCATCATTATCATCACCATTTTCTTAATATAGTCCAACACGTTAACAATAGGCTTCACTCTACTCTCCAAGTTTCCATTGTTGAAAGTCCGATATTACTATCCATATAATCACATTTAGCATTAATATTGAAATATTCCTTACATCATGTCTCCTTAGGATGTTCTAGTAAATCTTCAACATAACTTGTTCTCATTTCATTTAAAACATGTAATTGTTTATTGAAATCAGGGATAAAGTTGGCATTGATTGTCCTCTAAAACTAAAACTTGAGATCATCTCCATTCCATCTTTGTCTCTAATTAGCATAAATGTTCCTTACACACATTATATGTTTAACATTTGATAGCAAGTATTTAACTGCATTAAGAAGACTTAAATAGTAACAAAAATCAATTATAATAAACAATAAGATAAAATAGACAAATATATATAATTAACAATATGAGAATATACCTTTTAAACGTTATATATGAATGTGAAGCTACTGCATCTTCAAGTTGTAGATCTAAATTAAAAGCTTTAAAAATCGCTTCTATGTGTCTGTATATTCAACAATAACCACACCCCAAGTAATAAGAAATATCTGATTATTTCCATCCCTTTCAATAGTAAACAACAATTGTCCTTCATGTATCCTTTTTAAGAAACATCCATCAATTTCTATTATTGGTCTACAACGATTAATTCAACCCTTTTCTCAAGCAACGAAAGAAATATATCCTCTTATAAACAACCTTTTACCATAAACATTAATTATTGTGTTGATTGCTCATTTTGTACTTGGGTCATGCTCTTTAGCTCCTTATCATACCCCCAACAATTTAGAAAATTCTTCTATATGACAACCATTCATCATCTTAACGACAATAGCCTTTGCTCTTTCACAAGTGCTGAAACTCACATATACTTTTAACTCCTTCTGTAATAAAACCATTACTTTTAACTCCTTTTGTAATAAAACTATTAAGTTTTCCACCTTGATATTTATTTGTGCTTCAATCTTATCCTTATATTGGTTTGGAATCCATTTGGATATAATGAGATTATCAATGTTAATTGTTGTATAATTGTGCTTAATCTTATATTTATTTATGAAAAAACTGATGTTGTTTCTCTCAATACTTATAAAAAATAACTAAGGGCACTATGGTGCACATCTTACTCTCACCCAAACTTCTCAATATTCTTGTATTTCAGTTCTAAAATTTTTGCAATGGAGTATTTAATAATCACCTCCTTGAATTCCTGGCACCTTTGAACTTCAAACCTACAACCCAATATAAATGTTAGATATTGGATCATAATAAATATTTTTGTATTTACCTTTTCAATGCACTTTTAGCATCCTCATCTAACTTGTGTAGTATTGACCCAAGCCTTCACTCTCAATTTACTCACTTTCTTTCTTAGATTTATACCCTCTTACTCATCTTCATGTGCATTTTCTCTTTCATCATTTTAAATGTGATCATTCACAACCTCATCTTAAATTCTTCTATTGGACTTCTTTTCTTTGTATTTTGATGTCATAGCTTGGAGCTTATCATCATCTCTTCCATTATCACATTCCAAATTAATCAAATTATCATCCTTACTGACTTTATTTTCAATAAAATCATTTGGCTCCTTTTTAGTTGGTACATCCTCTACTTCAGTTGGCATACCCTTAACTTCAATTTGTGCACCCTTTACTTTAATATGCACACCCTTTACTTTACTTGGAATACCTTTTACTTCAATTTGCACAGCCTTAATTTTAATATGCTTATTCACTACAATTTGCATATCATCAACTTCAATTTTCACACCCTCAGTTTTAATACTCAAACCTTCTCCTTCAGTACACATTCCCTCTAATGCAAACACACGATTATCATCATTCTTATTTAACACGATAATGTTTTCTTCATTATAGCTTTTAACATTTGCATTACTCACTCTTAAAACAACGTATTCATCCTCTATGTAATTACAATCTTCTTCTTTACTATTTTTTAAAACCATATCACCATCACCATCATGGATATTACCATCGCGAACATCCACATTATCTACTTTTAATGCTTTCTTTGCATTGTACTCGCCATTAAAGTAAACCTTCACTTTTCCATATTTTAAAACAAGTAAGATTAAATTACTTTTTTTTAATCATCTTCAATCTCAACTGATCGACCTTCTTCATGTTTATTTGGGTGCTTATAGTATACTTTATTTAACCTATCATATCAATTGTGCTTTGCAGATCCCACAATACCTAACCAATATAATTTATCTAAGTTGATGTCTTTAACTAAAATTTTGTTATCACCAACATACACAAATGAGTTCTATCTATCAATTTCTCCCTATAGTAGAAAATAATTTCTTTTGCAATGGGATTCTTCATCCTAATAAAACAAGAAATTAAATGTTAATAAGATATTAAAGGTTCCATACAATAATACATATCAATAATAATATCATTTCAATGCTCTTCAATATTGAACAAAAAGACATATCAATATCATTTCAATGCAAAATGAAAATATATTTTTATCTTTTTCCAATGATAAATAAACTCCAATATTCACTTTAATATGCAATACTTAGCTTTTTTCAAGCTAAGATCAACAAATATTATGACCAAATTTTCTCAATTTTTGTTCCTTGAAATGTACAAGTTGAGGCCCCTATATTCTTTCGAACACCACTGAAAAAAAGTTAAAAATTGAAAATTTGTGACATTAAAATAACCAAATAATTTATGACAAATAAAAGCATCCTAGATACAAATAAAAGTTTTAAGGTAAACTTCACACAACATTCAAGCAAGGACTTAATTGAAGTAGTCATCTCAAGTTTAGCAAGTAAATTCTTGAGCTTGGTGCAGTGCAACGATAGAGAGCTGAGATATAAGGTAATCTCATGGATTCTTAATTCTATTTCTAAGGATCTAATTGAAGCTTTTATGTATATTACATGTTAAAAGGAATAGCTGCTAAAGAGGATGACTTCCTCTACACAATGGAATGCTAGTGTAACAGCTTACTATATAGAGCCAAAGAAGCTTTGGGATGAGCTAGCTAATTTGGATCTACTTCCACAATGTCTGTGAAGCAATCGAATGGTATAAGTGAAGGAAAGTGCTTATATAGTTTTTAATGGTGCTTCATGAAGCATGAAGCAAGCTAAAAGTCAACTATTGCTCCAAGATCCTTTACCCTGAATATTAACAAAGCGTATTTTGTGATTCCAATGATGAAACCACTACAGGAAATTCAACTAGAAAATGCTAATATAATTGCTTTAGTTGTGCTAGTTTCACAAATATAAAATCAAGAGGACAAAAAGGGGAAAATAAAAGAAGTATAACTCAAAGAAGGAGCATTGGAATCGAGATGTCCATGTTAAGGAGAGCTACTTCAAACTAATAGACTATTCAGATTGGCAGCAGTAAAATAAAGGGAAAAAGTCAAGCTCATCAGAAAGTAGTAGAAAACCATTAGACATTGTTCCTAAGAAAAGCCAAAGAATCTCAAAGAAATCGACTTAGCTTGAAGATTTTGTATTAAGTGCTATTATTCTTCCCAGCAACAGTCAAGAGGAGTCTCAAGCTGAAAATGTACTTTTGGGATAAATTCGTAAGAGGTTAAATCAAATTGTACACCCTATTTCATAGATCATAAATTCATATTTTAGTAAGTTATGCTAAATTGAGGTGGTTTTATTTAAATTGGTCAAATTAAGTTGAAAAAACCTTTTCAAACTCAAATATAATTTGTTAATCCGGAGTTAAATTGTGTTCAATTGTAAAAATAGAGATACTAATCAGTAAGTTTGCGATTCGACGGAAGGTGCGATGTTCCTTTCCTTGAAGTCCAAATATTGATGCTGAGAAGAACGGGCCTTTCCAGAATGTCACACGTATTATCATATGTTGAAATGGGGCCTCGGACGTGATTCTACTTTTTCAGGCATTTTATGCATTGATCAATCTCGTTCTTTCTCAGCCAATTCTTAGCGCACGTTTTCCTTCGTGCTCTGTAACAATGAATTCGTCAAAACAAGAAAAATCTAACACAGGAAACAGTTATTCCTTGCATCGAATTGATTGATTGTGGCAACAGCAAGTTTTAGGCAGCCCTGTGGCTGAATTTCATGCCCAATTCCAGTTTCATTTTCGTTAACGCTCTTTCCCAGATAATAGAATTGGACCAGATTGGCATTGCAAGTATTAACAGTCATGGAAGCATACAACATGCTTGTCCAAAATGAGTATGGGGTTCCTTCAAATGCATTTCATGTTGTTGGCTTGTTTGTAGGCTAAAATTTGACGTTGTCCTTCAAGTAACACACTATTACTTGCTGCAATATTAAACAAAGTGAATAAGTATGAACATATATTATGAGACGCTTTTAATATAAGAATTTTAGCCTCTAGGAGAGGATTGAAGGAAAGGGGAGAGTACTTACAAGTAAAGAAAGAATAATGCAGCTGGCAAAGCCAGGAAACAAAGCATACCAAAAGTTCAACTTGTGAAACTTGCTTCCATCAATGAACACAAGTGGCAAACTTGCAGCTTCACAAAGCTTTGTATTTTTAGTATCAGATTTAGGAAAAGAAGCCCATAATTTACAGAATTGAAATATGAAGGACCTGGTGGGTGGTTTGAACGTGTGTAGATCATGAATGCTATGGATGTAGCGAGGGCAGTGCTCCTAGCAAGCCAACCAGGGCCGAGGATAGAGAACACCATGACTCCAATGGCTGCGCAGCCAATCTGTGCCATGAACATGTTGTACTTCTGCAGTGTTGAAAGGAAATTTTGGCACACATGTGGTTAGTTACATATCTAGAAGCAAAAGATCAAGCTTTTCAAGGTTGATTACATAGCGCTATTAAAGGATTATATCAGACATATCCAACATACAAGAAGCAGTGGCTATTAGTAGATACGTATTTTGTGGTCGATCTCAATTCCACTATATTACAATAACCCAAACATTTAAAACATAACATTTTTTCTATCTATTGTGCAGAACATGAGACTAAAAATGGAGCAGTGATACACTAAATTATGCAACATTAACATACACAAAAGCATTGCTCCGATAGTCGATTCAACATAAGCTCTGAACTCAATCACGAAGCCTAATAATTCATTTCTATGTGTCCACATTATATGTCTCACGAATTTGATATCTGGTTTAATTAGGAATCAGAGAGCAAAAAGAAAATAGGAAATCCTATCTCATTCATACCCACACAGCTGATTATAACATGCCACATCAAAACAACCAACTTCAGCTTAATTAATTTCTGATTTGTAAGAAAAGCAGGAAGATCAAAAGGGTACTCGAGCAGCAGGAGAAGAAGGTGAAGCGAAGAGGACAGCACAGACGGCCCCTAAGGGTGCAATAGTGGTTGAGAGTCCTTTCGGAGCCAGTACTTGATCCATCTTTCCCAATATCGCCATTGCCGCAAATGCTCCTGTTCAAATTTCCTTAATAAAATTGGTCCATAATCATATCAGAGCGAAATTTTCAGGGATGATCATTTAATTTGGCTAATCGGATATCTAGCTTAGGACAGAAGTCACATTCTTTTCAACATTCAAAAGCCTTTCAAGACCAATATAATGATGTCTCGAAGTTACAGTTGTATCTCATTGCATTTTATCAATCACTAACCTGCAGAAGGCCACAGAATGTCGCTCAGAGATGGTGAAGAAGAAGCCTTCTCTGGTTTCCAGGCGTCCCACAAAGGAACAGAGGCGTTGGTGGAACTGGAAGCCACAACAATACCATGTTTATTCCTACTTTCGAACTTAATCGTCTTGTTGAATAAGGGAGAAGGCAACGACGAACTGAAGCGTAAACACGTTGACGATACCAGTGCTGTTGGTGTGAAGCATTTATGATGACAATGATTATAGTAACCACCAGCCTTGACCTGCGTGCTCATTTTATCACCAAAATCACCAATTCCCCGACACACTTAATTGAGAGCAGTTTGCACAATTTGTATGCATATTGTAGTTTATTTATCGTCGACAGAGGGCCTCATGAACGTTGAGACGGTCGGTGACCTTTTGGGGGTGTCGAAAAGGCGTGGTTGGATAAGAGGGGGCAATTCGGCATTTCAACGCCCTTGCCTCCGCTTGTTTTCTTGGAGTTTGTACATTTAACTACTTTTCCGGATTCCAATTCATTATCTTAATTCTTTAAACTTTAATTTATCCTAAACTTCCATATTAAATTCATTCTGGATGTTAATATTTTTTTTATCTAGGTAAAATTTAATCATTAATGATTTTTTGTACGACTTAGAAATAAGCCAATTTTAAACAGTGGGGCAGTAGAGCGTCAAAAGAGTGAGAAGGTAGACTTAACGGTTGTTTCGCAGACGACTTTTTCTGGTAATTAACACTACATTTTTCTGTATTAAAATTTCTAATATAGTATTAGAGCAGGTTTGGTTTGTATTAATTTTTCGGTCGTTTATTTGGATGTCCAATTTTAATGATCTAATTTGATTATACCGTTATGTTTATTTCAAATGACAATTAGACATCGAGTCCTAGTTAAACTTGAAGAAGCATATCAGAATATCTCATATTAACTAAACAAGAAAATGTTAAAAGGTTTATAAATAATAATGGCTAGTCATTTTGGTAATAGTTGACCCATATTATTATCACTATATAAATTTATCAAGCTTTTGTATAATTTAATGAAGTTAATATTGATTCAAAGAATCTTACAAAGCAATTTGAACTTAATATTTAACATGAGCATTGTTTTCTTAATTATTATTATTATCGAACTTTTAATAAAATATTTATTAATAAATAATTAAATTTATAACGATATTAAGCTCTTAAATGAAAATAAAAACAAAAGTGGTAGGACATAATCCTAGTTTTTACTCATACTAAGTACTTAATTTCCTTCTAATACAATGAAATTACCTTGTTCACATGGGATTCATTTTCAAAAGGACTTGTATTGCTATTTCGAGCAAGAATTAAACTAAAATCTATTCTTAGATAAGAGAAACAAAGTCTATGAAATTTAGCTGTTAAAATATTTGATATTGACTGTATATAAAAATGTTAAAGATTTTATAAGTGATAAGGATCAACTAACCAAATGACTAGTTAGTCATTTTAGTAATAGTTGAGGCTCTATACTTTACCTATATTAAAAATTTTAATATAGTATTAGAGCAAATTTAGCTTGGATTCTTAATTTTCCAATTATCCTTCTGGATGTCTAGTCCCAGCAGCTCAGTCCGATTATCGCTGCATTTATTTCAAGTGACAACTAGATGTCTTGCACTTGAGGGAAAGTGTTAAAATATCTTATATTGACTAAACCCAAAAACATTAAAAAATTTATAAGTGATAAGGGCCAACTAGTTAAATGACTAGTTCTAATTATTTTAACAATGATTGACTTAAGCATAATTTTTATCGGATTCTACACCCTACCTATATTAAAAATTCTAATACCCATCAGCGTGTCCCACTACTTACACAGATGAACTTGCACCCAAGTAATGCGATGAATTACGATCCTCGCATCCTCTATTCAGAAACATGCATTGCTTGCAGGGAGACGATTGCGGACAATTACGGTACTGTACCATTAGCGTACGTTACGGAAGGTCTAAGCCTTGGCTACATGGAAGCAAATCGGTTGCGTGAAGAGATGACTGCGAAATTATTATTGAACTAGTTTTTGATTTAGGCCACACTACTACATTCAACAAGGATTGTCTTGTTGACACAAGACGAGAAGTACTTGGAAAAACTAGGGTTAGACGTAGAATTCTATTCCTCGGGCGAACTATACAAAGGAAGTTTGTTTCTAAAGACAAATAGTAGGTAGTTGACCAAGTTGAGACCCCTTTGTCCGAAGTTTTCTGGTGGAAGCAAGCACAATGTTTGACATCTCGGGGCTATGCCATGACAATGACCAGGTTGCTTGACCCTGGAGGTACACTTCGGTTCTAGAGTGATTACGCGGGTAACATAACGCTTAACTTGAGAGGAGGAAAAGTTTCTACGTTGCGATGGCCAGAGAAACTGCCAATGTGGTTGTTGACGAAACTAAAACATATGTGGCCCAATCAAGTGACAGTGCGATACAAATCAGACATATAATTACTTCACCTTCGGACAAAATTCGGAATCCAATAACATGCCTAACTCTGTTACGAAGACCGATGAAAGTGGGACAGAGGGCGCTCTTGTGAGAAATCTTTAAGCTCTGAAGGAAATTCACAGCAATAAGTTGCTGCTAGAGATGTGAAGAAAATAATGAAACGCAATTTGTAGTTACTTGCTAGCTTAAGATGCCTGGAACAGAAATTTCACTTTTTATATTTTTCTTTGGTATTATTTTCTTCTTCTCATCTTCAAAACTAAACAATCACCACGTAAAACAATGCCATAATCTTTAATTCTTCGCCTATGGCTACTTGGGGGAATTGTAGATGATAGAACTTTGAATTTGTCTTCAACCACGAACCTCCATGGACATACTTGAAGGAATAACAAAACAGACCATGCAAATTGAACAGTTGCAACAATCCGTATTTGCATGGATTGATTTACAAGCTCCACAGAGAGGAGCATCTGAGATAGAGCCAAGATGGCGCATATATAGTTTGATGTATATCCGACTGACCATGCAACTGAATGGTTTATTTTACTCAACAATAATCTGACTGTGACTCGTAGAAATCAGTCGGGCATGGAGACATGACTTCTTGTTCCAGTAACTGCTGTACCTGATTCATTGTTGGCCTATCATCAGGATTTGCATCTGTACACCTTGCTGCTATTTCCAGAATTGCTTCCACCGTTTCCATGTCCGTGTCTTTGCATCTTTTGTCCACAACATTTTCCAGTTGATTCTCTCTTAACAGAGTATTCATCTGCAAAGTTGCTCGTATTTGTTAAAGGTTTAACAGTAGACCAAACAATGTTCCACATTTTAACGAGGGAGGAAATTTTGGACCTACCCAACCAACGACGTTTAAGCCTCTCTTTACAAAAGTTGGATCGGTTGGTCTTTTGCCCGTCACGAGCTCTAGCAAGAGAACTCCAAAGCTATACACATCTGACTTTTCAGTAGCTCTTCCACTTTGGAGATATTCTGTTCACAGTAACAATAATTAAAAAGTTAGGAGGCAGGGATACAGGATTATTGAGATTATTTTTAGAGTCAGATCCCTTGTTCAATATTGCGATCATAGATTGCAATGCTTCAGAATATTATACAATAACATTTAGACGAGCAAGTACTTGAGAATAACATGCAGAAGCACAATATTTGCGTAAAGCAAGGACAAAGGAGGCAATGTGCACGTTGCATGAAAAAGTTAAAGCAACATCACACCACTTACACGTAAATTTTACAACTCCAGAGATCAAAACAATCAGTAAATAATAGCATAATATACATACCTGGTGCTAAATAACCGAAAGTGCCAGCAACTACGGTTGTGACATGAGCATCCTCGTCCACTAAAAGTTTTGCAAGGCCAAAGTCAGAGACATGAGGCTCCAGATTTTCATCTAGAAGGATATTACTGGATTTTATGTCACGATGGATTATTTTTGGACAACAGTCATGGTGCAAGTATGCAAGCCCCCGGGCAGAACCTAAGGCTATCTTCAAACGAGCACCCCAATTCAGTAGTTGTTCTTGTTGGGCGTTGTCTGAAAGGGTAGGAAATGTAGAAGAATCAAGGAAACAAAAACATCAGCCTCTGCGTTCCCATTTTCAACACAGATCCTACACTACTAACTTAAAACAAGTGTAAGAAGTGTCTCATTTCATTCAAGTTCAATTACCATACATTTGATCTTCAATTTGAAAAAAAAACACTTGCATAAACGTTCATACCAGACAAATACTGTGAATTTTGCAAGTTTCTATGCTCGAAGTAATCAGTGAACATTACTAAGCTTTCCAAGCTAATTGACAATCAACAGCTTTGGTAATCATCATAATAAAGCAGTGCTATTAAAAGAAAATTGGGACATCAACCACTACAGCAGTGAGCACATACGAGTTCCTGATTGTGAAGCTGTAAATTAACTGAATGCTCTAGGTCCAGGCAAATAGGTTAACATATTATGTATTAACAATAATTTCCTCCCTACTTTCTGCAACTCACTATTAAGTAATACAAAGAAGCATACCATGCAAAACATCGTCTAAGCTTCCCATGGCCAGATAATCATAGATAAGTAGCTTTGATGAAGGGAACCTGCAGTATCCTCTCAGGTTTACTAAATTTATGTGCTTGATACTACCTAAAATCTCCAACTCTCTTTCAAAAACTTGATCACATCCTTCACGACTCCTGTCAATCCTTTTAACTGCAAATGTTCCACAATCATTCATAACCATCCGGTACACGGTGCCAAATCCTCCTGATCCAACTGCATCCTCTTCATCAAGAGACTCCAGCTTTTCTATGATTTCACATGAAGCATACGGCAGGTCTCCATGAAAAGTAATAAGCTTTGTGCCTGAAGAAATAAGTTTTAGTCGCATAGAAAGATGATAGATTCACATTAACATTATAAAAACAAAGAAACGGTAAACTTACTCGCTTCTTGATGAACTTGCTTTCTTACTTCCGTGTACTTTTTAGCTGCTCTTTCCTTCTTTGAGAGCAAGCAAATCCACAGGAAAGCAAGAAGTACAACGAGTGTAAGAGCCATCGTGGACATTACACCAATAAGAATTCCTTTCACATAATGAGAGGATCTCTTTGCTGGGACTGTAAGACATGTCCAGACTTAGTATATAAGATGTTAATAGCTTAATATAATATGATTTATTTACCTGCTGCTTCATCACTTGTGGCGTGTGGTAGCACAGCAGGAAATCCCAATGAAGTTCGGCATGGCTTATGCACTTGTCTTCCACAAAGATCTAAGTTCCCGATGTAACTAACCACAAGAACCCAGCATCAGAACAAGTTCAGAACTTCACTGACTAGGAATGAGAGAAGAAAGGCAGTGACTGTCACAGGTATCCACAACAATATGATGTTCTCTTGCTATTATGTGAAGAAGCTAACATCATTTTTTAGCACAAATGAACATGTGCTGGATGAACACAGATAGGTTCCCTTGAATTACTGCACCTAATAATAGTTCACAATTTCATCTTAGGCCACAACTGTACATTCAAAAAGAACCAGACAATGCAAGTGCCACAATTTTTTAACATTTCATCTAAGCTTAACCACTTCAGAGGACGGAAGAATTAAGACATGTTATTATCAACTAGAAACAATGAAATGTTCTGAAAGCAAGAAAATAGTATTTGGTTGAAAGCAACAATACTGTAGAAAAATGATAGCACTTATTTTAGGTTCAAATTTAGAACTTAAATCTGATTTCAAATTTTTAACAACCGTTTTGGGTAGTTTTATATTTCTATTCATGGTCTTTTGGTATCTTCATACTACACTACCATTTTTATCCTTTCTTTTTCCTAGTTTTCCTGTAAATTCTGGTCCATGGCTATCATTTCGTTCTGTTTTCAGGATAGTATTGAAATTTGAGGAATTGTGCTTCTCCTAATCTCTTTCTAAACCATCTGAAACCTTTTTATCACTCTTCGTCTGTTGCTCCCAAACCATCTTCTGTAAACCTCTACGACTCTCTACCACACTACATTGGCTAGACCTGCACAAATATGATTCCAAATAATTGGTGCAAAGGAAAACTACAGACTTCAGATGGGTCATGGAGTTGACATGACTTACGAATTGTTCCCAAAAGTGCTTAGAGCTCCAAAATCTGGAATTTCACCAGAGAAGAAATTGGTGGATAAATTCCTGTGGGAGGACAATAAATAAGGGATTAAATAGGATGCCGTCCAGTTATCTGATAAGTACGGAAAATCTGTTTTTCAGCATCCAAACTCAAAGAGCTACAGCTATTATTGAACTTACAGGAGGCGCAAATGCATTAACCGACCAATTGATGAAGGTATGGCACCCTTTAACATATTGCTTGACAAATCTCTGAATTCAAAAGTCAGTTTGGGTGACAGTTCAGAAGAATGAAAAAAGCACAGTCATAAACATTTATGATTCTTGAAATCAAATGAAGGACTTATCCGTCAAGAAAGATCCAAATTATGAGAAATGTGCACATTATCAACTTATAAGCAAACCATGCACACAAAGAAAAACTTATAAAGCTGTGAAAAAGATCATGAGGACTGCACAACAAGGTGACACATTTCTGTTAACTGCTGCCTGTTTCTATGGAAAGAAAACCAGATCCCAAAGTTCCTATTGATATTCCACCATGTACAATAAATTGATGCAAGCAATCGGATTTCCATTTGGCTATCAATTCTTATATCTTTTCTCTTTCTTTTGCTTTTTTTAATTCTGATCAAGCTTCCGTGTACCCTACTAGACACCGGTAATGGGATAAATAGCCACAACAAGCAAGTTCATGGTAAAAAACTATATGTGGATCACCATCAACTGACGGTCCAAGCACGAGAAAGACTAGGAAATCTTACAATATAGTGAGGCGAGAAAGATTTCCAATATCTGATGGTATGCCTCCTTGAAAATAGTTAGCCCTCAAGTACCTACAAACAGGACCAATTTCAGGGAGGTAAAAGGGGAACCTTTTTACTAACACCGCAAATAAAAATCAAATCCAACCACGAAAGGGAATAAAAAAAGTTCCAATTACACATACAGTGCTCTTAGCTCAGTGCAATTGGTAATTTCACTAGGAATGATTCCGTGCAGGCTGTTTTGGTGAAGAGCCCTGTTTGACCCAATAGAATGAAGAGCAAAGTTAAAGTAAACACAGAAGTTGCTACTTCACACGGATGTTTTAGCCCATCTTTGTTTAAACATAAATGGGTACAGAACTTACAGTCTTTGTAATCTACTTAGTTTACCAATGCTAGGCGATATGATTCCTCCTAATTGCATGTAGGGAAGGTTTCTGAAGAGCTCAAAACACATATGAAGAATGGAGGTAAACATTCAGAAAGCTTTAAAGGAAAAAAACAAGTAAACAACATAGAGACGAGGAATGGATTGTGGCTCACATAGAGTTTACTCTTTGGTCATGGGGATCACAAGAAACACCAGTCCACTTGCAAGGAGATTCGTCAGAAGCTTGCCAATTTCCAAGCATGTTTCCACTGTCATTCAACGCGCTCTTTATTTCTAGCAATGTGAGGCCTGTGAAACATGAACAATTAAGCCTGTAAAACCAGAAAGATCCAACCTTTAACAGTTCTTTTGCTCACGCATGCATCTAGTTAGCGAAAGATGATATATTTTCTCTTCTTCCCTCGTCATTCTCGTCCTCCATATTCTTAGCAGCCAGACGATTGATGAAAAAGAAAGAAGAACCAAAATGGAACCTTAAAAAAAAAAAGAAAATTTCTTTTGCCAAGTAGTAGAGGGTTCTTACCATCATCTGTGAGAGAAAGAGAGCATGTACTCAGAAGGGTCACTGCAGAAACTACTGAGAAAACCAAACGAAACACACCCATTTCACCTATTCTTCAAAATATGCTTCTGGGTATCGTTCTGTTTATCTAGCAAGGCACTTTACAACTGTAATGCAGCTAAGGGAGAGATAAATGAAATCTCCAAAAGATGAAATATGAGGAGAACAGCGAGTAGAGCAGGTGAGTGAACTTTGAAGTGAATGATGTGCGTGTGACCATTAGAAAACTATAATAATTTTGAAGCACGAAAGAGAGGGAGAAGAACAGAAACAAGAAGAAGAACGAAAACAAAAAGAAAAGAACTATTTTTTAAATCCCAAAACTAATACGTAAAGAGAGAACGAGGGAAAGCCACACTTTCTTTGAAACTGGGTATCGAGAGTTGTGCAGAAAGTAGTAGCCGTTGTCCAATGAAATTCAAACAAACAGGGATTCAAAAACCTCAGTAGGTCAGTCACCATAAAAGTAAACTCGTTATAGCCCTCAAACAATCAATTTTTTGGTGTTAATTTCGACGTGTCATTAAGTAGTGGAGAGTACAAAGGCATTGTTGGACTTGAGAAAGTTGGGTATGGGTCTTCTGATTTCCAGCTTTCACTTGGAACTGCCGCAGCCTGCATTATAAATGTCTGACTTATGTAAGAGAGCACTTCGAGATTCGAAGACTTGCGTTGCTGTCTATGTGTGCATATGCAAGGGCGCGTGCATTCACTCACTTCTCCACCTTAACAAGGTGACTGAGAGAAACTAGGACCACCCTGAAACTCGCCAGAAAAATACAAAGAAAATCGAAAAGAGCCAAACGTATTAATACAATTATCAGTAAATGGGCAGTCATCATTGCATTTGACACTCTCGTTACCAGAGAGAGGGAAGGCGTTCGAAAGGGAAATGGCAACTGTGAACTGTTTCAGAGGCTAAAAATCTCTTGCAATCTCTGCTCAATTCAAATGCAGTGGTTGGTAGTGAGTTCTAGATCACATTACTGGAGAAGCTAGACATTTTTTGTCCACTGAAGTTCATGATTTAGCATGTCTATAAATTCTGTCATCTTCATGATGTCTAATCATGAGGGTGTCAATCTGTTATGGACCATAGGCCACTCCAATTTTCATAAGATGCTTAATTACAATTATTATCAAGCTTGACTATACTACAATCTCCATCAAAGTCACGATTTTGGGTCAAAGGTTCAAGGATGACTCTCCTGGACTGTATTTAACAAACTTCGACTCTTATCAACTCAGGACAAGGCCTGATAACTACTTTCATACCCAAACATAATTACTTTCTTTATAAAATGGAAGTCTACAATGCAAGCAAAGCGGTTCATAACTTATGGAGTATGCTCTGTAAAGTGAAAACATATGATGACATGGTGGGTTTGACGTGCCCAGTCTTTTACTTAAATTGTGTACATTTTGTTCTTTGCTAATTACGTTATTTATGATGCTAATTTAGTATCACGAATATTCATGAAATAGGAAGTTATTTTATAAGATAGATCGCAGCATGGATTACGTATCTCATCATACCATTATGTCAACTCACGACATAATACTCAATCAGAACCTAATGCATCTCATTATGTTGTTCATCACCTAATAAATGTCAGTTTACCAGAATCTATTAGAAAGTGATCCTTTTAACATGAAAGCGTGGTGATCCAACTGCGAGCTAATTCCCAAGAGTCGTCTACTAAAGTCTTATTTGATAACTTGCAAAAAAGAGGTGGGGATATGAATGCAATCTGTAAATCCTAATTTTTGCTTATTTGATTTTAGATAAATTAGGTAACGACAAAACTTAAATGAATATTAAACAATTCTAAATTTTTGTTCTTAAGAGTGTGTAGGCATAAGATGGAATAAAATATCAAAAATAAGAAATAAATAGTGAGTGACATGTTATTAAAATATTACCAAGATTTTTTTCGAATATTGATTCTAATTAAAATATTGTTAACAAAATCACAAATTATGGTTTTTGTATTTAATTTGTTTAGCAATTATTTTATTTTGCTTCATTAATCCTACATCAAGTAAAACAATATTTTTTTATAGTTCTTTAATTTTATTCTTATCATAAAAATCATTCATAATTATTTAAACATTAAAATTTTATAAATCATTGAAAATAAATTTGATTAATTATTTATAAAAAACAAAATATTTTGGTTAATTATTTACAAAATAAACAATATAATAACTAAATGTAAGTAACAAATTTCTTATTATTATTCCTAATATTTAATATCAAATACTAATATAATTATTACCTTATTTAATCACATTCTTGGTGATTATATACCAAACATGCATATCCAGTAATTCCATTCTTATTCTAATTCTTGTTTGTCGTTCATATTCCCTTTTTTATTATGATTCCTTCACTACTATTTACTAAATAAGACTCAAAATTACATGCTCAACTCTTTGGATTAAGACTTTGGGTTGCGCATTCTCTACGTAATCATCCATGCCCTTACTATAAATAGCTGTAAGTTTGTTTAACTATTTAACATCAAATTAAGTCCATTACTTACTTTTAAGTCGTTAATTCCTTACTTCATTTATCTAAAATATATTTGATTATGTACTTCACAATATTTTATTTAATACACACTAAAAAAAGTTTCGTTATTGTATAAAACTAGGAAAGTTTCTTGAATAGACACTGGTACCAATGCAAAAACAAAATAATCATGTTTGATTTAAACAATTCACAAATGGAAATAAAAAAAACAACTTATTAACTTTGATTCAATCCAAAGTTAATAAATTAATTTCAGTTAATTGAATTTTGACCATAACTCAAGTTTGAAGGTCAGCTCAAGTTGATTTAAGCAAAATGAAATTTTAGTTATATTTAAAAAATGACATCATTTTGTTAAGTATAGTTAAAACAAAGTCATTTTAATTTTTAGATTATTCAAGTTCGATGAGATTAGGCTCATACAAAATTTTATGACTCAAAATCTATCCACCCTATTGTCAATCCTATTCATGAAAAAGGTATTTTCTCTCTTCACAAGTAGCGCATAATTTAAACTTAGGTGAACATTAATTATAGGAAAACGAAACTCTTATCTTAACCACTTAGGTAACCTCCTACGGGGAGCGAGATTTTTTTCATTAGTTATATGCCACTAAACGAGCTTCATGTATGGTGCTATAGTGGCTAGTTTAGAGGTTTGCCCAACTCATAAATTTCATTGTAATTGCAACATATCCGTCATGATATGTTCTCAGCCACAATATGTCAAACAACTAGAAGGTATGACTTTTCACAAACACGTGGCACGTGAAAGGACTCATTTCGGAATTCCCTTTCGGGAACTCAAGTAGAGCCCTCCTAACAGCCCAACAATAGCCCTTCAATCGATATCTAACTCAACTGAAGGGTTCCAGCAAAGTTAAGCCATTTAACTGTTAAAAACTTGTTATACTTGAAAGTTAAAAGCGTGGAAAATGATGGGACTTTTTTTCAATCATTTTATTAAAAATTTCGGCAACATAATGACTGTATTTTGACCTTTCCAAAATTTTCAAAAAAACCTGCATAACAAATTTTAAAATACTTATAATATTTTATAAACCATCTCAACTTCCGGAATGGGACCTCATGTTCACATCACAAGCAATCACAAACATGCAATTCCAAACATTTTAAAAACATCATTGAGGATCGAAGCTCTCGCAGTTCATTAAGAAAAAGATATTTGCAATTCCAATAATATTCACAACATCATATTTTTTAACTCTTTCCAAAATAATTTAAAACATATCTCATAAATAGCAAAAATAACACAAACACAGCAACACCCGACGATACAACTAATCTTGAGGCAGAGTCCCAATTACTGTGACACCTGTATGCATACTGTAGCACCCCAACTCCCCTGGTGCCCAAACCCGAAATCGTGAGTGATATCCGAGTCCGTGCCCTGCAAAGGTGGTATGTTAGAGCACTCAATCATTCAGAAATCGGTATAATTTTTTTTTTGAAACCACAAACACAATATGCGGAAATCCATAACCAATTCAAGCCCACTTTCCTTCATAAATATTTTCAATCAACACAATACAATCAACAAAATTTTCAATAGCCATTTGGGTTTTTTCACAAATACAAAACACTTTAGTCATCTCAGAATACAAATTTACACAAAAAGTTGCGGAATATAAAATTGAATACAAAATAAAGAAATGCAATGCAGACGCAAATTGATCCCGATCTCTATCCTTCACTTGAATACTGTTGGTATTCTCCCGTTGGCCTAACGGGGTATTCTTCTGATCCTGAAAAATATTTGTAAATTTTGAGTGAGTTTTGCGAACTCAATGAGTGACCAATCATCGATGGTTCACACAATCACGTAACACATAATTCACATCATTACACATTTCACACTTCATATTCAATACAATTTAATAACTCATATTATGCATATGCAGAGAACATGAGACCCACTTTTCATTTGTTACTTTGTTGTAACCGAATGCCTAAACTGTCCCATATGGGGCTCATTGATAACTGTCCCATATAGGGCTCATTGATAACTGTCCCTTATCCGCTTGAGGGATACAAGGCTCATTAAACGTTGAGCCTGAGGCTCTAATTTACTTTTGAGCTTGAAGTTCATTTTCACTCGTTAAGCTTTAAGTTCTGATCGGTGGCTACTCTGGTCACAACAGCCATTATGTTTCATGCATTCATGAAATGAAATGCATCAGTCATATTTGCATGATCCACATTCACTCACATTCACATATCATTGGACCGTAGTCCGACATTCAACATTAGAGTTGAGTATCACTTTTCATTTACATGCAAATGCACATTCAAAACACATT
>JAOTAX010000006.1:30368199-30381028 GCA_025629825.1 Erythroxylum guanchezii
CTCGGAGTCAAAGAATACTTGTAACTTTGCGAAGTATAGTGAAAACTCAGAAAGATCTCTGAGGACTGGACGTAGCCAACGGTTTGGGATGAACCAGTATAAATCTGCTGTGTCGACACTCTCTCAAAACTCTCTACTCTCAACTCTTTTAACTTTGAATTTTTAATCTTACTGTTTTTACATGAGAATTTAGAACATATTACTGATTGTCAAAAGTTTTGAATAAAAGCAAGTTTAAAGAAATTGTTTCAAAAAGGGGATCATTGAAGAAGAATACACAATTCAACCCCCCATTTTTGTACATTTGTATATCAATTATTAAGTCTATATTAACGTGTGATTCACTTCAACTATGACAAGTACATCAGTTAATCTAAAAGGCATTACTAAATGTTCATATGCACCATACCTAATTACAAGTAGTTTTTGGTTCTTCTCCTTTCATAATTTGAACTTGCTAATACCCCGATCAAAGATCTAACTTCATGAATATGACAACCTTAATTAAGCTATTTATAAGGTCTTGAACCAAAAGGATGGGATACTTGTTCCTGATGGTGACTTTATTCAGTGCCCGATAATAGGATAACATATTCAAAAGTGTCTAAATTTTAAGATTTTTTCAATTCAATTCCCAAGCTTATTAAATTTTTAATTGAGTGACCAATCTTTTAAAAACTTAACAATTTAGTTTAAAAGGTTATTTCTAATAATATGACATGTTTATTAAATGCCATATGGATGTCCATCTATTAGCCTTATCATCAAAAACTAACATTTTGAACTAAATTATTAAGGTTTTAAAAGGTTGGTCACTCAATTGAAAATTTTAAAGGCTTAGGCATTGAAAGGTGTGATTTATAGTTTGTTTTCTAGGTTGTAGAATGTGTTACTAAGTGTTTTCTTTAGTGATAATCATGTGTTTAGGACTTAGATTTATGATTTTATTAGTATTTTATGTGTTTTATTTGATTATTGTTGATTAGGACAAGAATTTGATCTGAATGCATGCTTCAGAGGATGTTTAGTATGTTTAGATGATGAGTTAAAACAAGGAACTTGAAGAAAAAACTGAAATATAAAAGAAAACAACAAAAAAACAAAGAGAGGTAGTTGGAACATCGAATAGAGAGATCAATGAGGTAAAATTTTAGAAGAACAAAGCTACAAAATTTTCCAACTCAAGGACAAGAAGAAGAATACATCCATAATTCAAACTTCTATCCTTCCATTTTGTTTCCTTATTACTGAATGTAAAATATGAACAATTTGGGGTATATTTTGGCTATTCCTTTCTGTCATGATGCAATTGGCCCCAATTTACTTCGAAATTCCTCCGTTCTTCGATCTTTACCCTGAAACACTAACAAACACATCAAGGTACCTCAAAAACATCATATTTAAGCTCAAAGGATTGTTCTAACCCATAAAACACTTAAAACATAAATAAATCACAAACAAACACAATTCTACCCTAAGCACATACTAAACAATAGAATAAACAACTAAATACATATCAAACTATGCCTTAAAATACGATGCATTTCACACCTATCAATAAGTTTTTGGCACCATTGACATTTTTTTGGATGCACTTATGATTGAATGAAACTAATAGGTGGCATCATTAGTAGCTTTTCATAAGAATGGATTGACTAGGAAGAAATAATATAGGTTAGAGTATAAAAAAATGTTGAATAATGTGCTAAAACCAATTTCCTATTTCGATAGCCGTTTTTGAAAAATTAGGTTAAGAATAGAGCTGGTGGCCAATTATGAGTTGTGATATAGTTGAGTAACTAGGGACATTCATGACAAAATGTTTTCCTTCATGTCAAAAGACTATAATGACACTCTAACTAAGTCTGAAAGAACATAACCTAGTTAAGTAATCGAGGGATATTTACAACAAAATGCTTGCCTTCACGTCAAAGACTAGGTGATCATTAAATAAGAATATAAAATTATGATGTTTTAAATAAAATTGAAGCTTATTGATCTTCTTTTAAAGTGTCTAAGAAATTCGCATAAGTGGGTAATTAGTGATGGCCTTCCTTTTCGATTGGTAAATAAGAATTAATGTATGCTTACAAGTGCATTAGATGTATGAATAAGGTGTTAATGATTTGGTTGATATGTATAATCAAAACTCTTGAATATGAATGGAAAAAGTTAAGTCTTTTCAATTTTTTTGAGTGACTGATGTCTGTGGGTAAGTTAATTTCATGCGATATGATGTCATTGTGCCATTGTTGCATAATTGTGTGATTTGTGTTTTCTGTTTGGTTATTTGTACTTTTAGTTTTGCTTAGGATGTGGGGAAGTTGATAAGTGTGATTTATAATGTGTTTTCTAGTTTATAGAATGTGTTATTAAGTGTTTTCTTAGGTGATAATCTTGTGTTTAGGATTTAGATTTATGTTTTTGTTAGGGACTTTGTGTTTTTTATTTGATTATTACTGATTAGGGAAATAATTTGATATTAATGCATGCTTTAGGGGATGTATAATGTGTTTGGATAATAAGTTGGGATAGGGAACTAGAAGAAAAATAGGAGAAAAAGCAAGAGGAAGAGGTTTGTCATGATCATGCACTTGCACAATCGTGCAAGGTGGAAGCTAAAACAGCTAAAGACCCTCTGTCACGATCATGTAGATTATGCACGATTGTGACAATGCAAACAGGAGACTGTGTATGATCATACATAGTCAAGATAGTACAAATGCCATATTTTTGTTTTTTTTAATGATTTAGGGATATTTTTACAATATAAACAAGCGAAGACACCCCAAAAAGGGCCTAGGAAGATCAAGAAGCATAAAAGCTACCAAAAACATAAAGAGAGGTGGCTTGAACATCTAAGAAAGAGATCAAGAAGGTAAAATTCCAAAAGAACAAAGTTGTAAAGGACAAAAAGAAGAATACATTAGAATTCAAATTTTATACTTTCCTTTTCTTTCCTTGTTATTAAATGTTGAATATAAGCAATTTGGGATATATTTTGGCTATGGATTGCTAAATTTGTTTTAGGAATTACTCTTAAATTGTTTTGTTAAACTTTATGTTCATTATTTAATAAAAACATACTTTGTGGTGTTTATTATTTTTTTATCTTTGATCTAAATCGAGAGATTAGGTTGAAATACTTATGTTATGTTGCATTGCGAGAGCTAGTACCATAATAGACCTATAAATAGATTGATTGGCAATTAAAGAGAGATCTTAATTGTTTATTAGTTACCCATAAGATTGTTTCAAATCCAATTGGATAGTTAAGAAGAGTTTTAAGAGATCGAGAAGCCGCAATTCAATTCTTATTTATTTTAATTAGGATTACTTTGTTAAATTAAGAGAGAGGGTAATCATAACTATTGGATATCTTGGGTCGAGTATTATTAAATCAAGAAGGTGAAGTGAAAACAAAACAAGGATAAAAGTAATTCCTAAGTTGTTATCATTGATTAATCAAAAAATTCGCTATTACTTGTTAATTATTCAATTATCAATTTTCTTTAGTTTAATTATTTTCTAGTTCTATTATCATATTTTTACCTTCAACAAAGTGTTACAAAATTTTTTAGGTGTCTCGAACAATCCTCATAGGAATGATGCTATTTATATTTTAAAGATATGACTTGTATACTTGCAATATAAATAAGTTTAAAGAGTCACATCAATAGGTGCTGAATTGAAAATTTTTCAAAAGGTTAAGCACTTTAGGATTGATTATCCCACCCAATAATTAATGCATATTCTAAAATTTCCATTTGCTTCTTTTGGGAAAAAATTGGGGCATTATATAGGGATTTCGAGGGTTGAATAGAACTTACCTCTAGCAACTTGTTCAACTGTTTTCGTAGTTCCTTTAATTCCAAGAGGACATCTGATATAGAATATAAGAAGGGGCAGTTGCACCAGGTTCCAATTTTATCTTATGGTCCATTGCTCTCTTTGGAGGTAACTCCTTCGACAACTTTATTGCATCACATCTGGATAAGATTCTAGTAATAGGACAATCTCTTCTAGTACCACCATCATGGTTCCTTCTTTTAAACCATCATGGTTCCTTCTTTTACTTCTACCATGATAGTAAGACAAGTTGGCTACCCATGTTTCAGTCTTTTCTCTACTACCATTATAGAAATGATTGAAGATTTCTCGCTGACTTTTATAAAGTAAGAATTTTACTCCTCTATGACTTATTCTGCTCAGTTTCAACCCAAATTTGGTAACAATTCTATCTGCAATAAACTTGAGTGTTGCACCTGTACCCACCATTGTTACCACTTCTAGTTCGGTTAATTCAAATTGTCACATGCAACAATAAGCCGTGAGTAGCACCCACTTCACTTGTCAAAGTTTTTAACAACTGCAATGGATTTACTATAGTGGCTACTTTACCCTCATTCTTCTCTTTAGCCACCATTGCGTTCACTTTCTCCCATTTTAAACACTCCTATGCAACATTTAGCCTCTTGCAAATGAAACACTCATTGTTCTTACTACTTCTTTGCCTATTTGCTGTAGAACCATTACCATTCACCTTGTCCTTTCCCTTGTGATAGATCATGAACCCCTTGCTGACAGAGTTTAATCTATGCCTATGTTTGTAATATAGCCAATAAATAAAATAGTTTATCTTCCCTAGACATATTATAAATGTCAAGCATTAAGGAAGTGAATGTCTTTACGTAGTTTATACCACTATCTGGAGTAGCCTAGTTCCTTAATAATGTTAGTGCAATTCTTTTAACATACCAACATGTCAATTTGCCTAACCCAAAATTTCCTCAAGTCATCTTTAGGTCCTTGTAATAAAATCTTTAATCTAGTCGAACAAAGCAAAGACTTGCATTATCTCATCTTCCAAAATTAGTCTCAGCCTATACTCAAGATGAGCTAGCCTTTCCTGAATAACATCCATGTTCTGTCCAACCACTATTTTGTGCCCAATTTATTTCCTGACTTTGCTCTGGTACCAATTATTATAGGGGCTAGTTTAGAGGTTTTCCTAACACTTGAATCCCACTATAATTGCAATATGATAGCGCTTCTATGTTCTCAACCACAATATGTCAAATACCTAGAAGGCGTGACTTTTCACAATCACTCCGTGTGTCGTTTTAATAAAAAAGGACATGAATCACGTTTAAGACAACATAATATTATAATTTATTTATGGAAAAAAGTGATACAACATAGGGTGAGACATCAGTTAGTCTCGAATACACATATACTACATATGTTTAAATAAACAACACAACAATTGTGAGAAGTTATGTAGCAGTTGTGTTTTAACCAACACAACCTTTCAAACAAGACTTATCTATATGGCTTCCCAAAAGATGTTATTAGTTATTATAAATTTATAATATAGGATTGGCTTGAAAAGTAGTTGGATTAATCTATATAATTGATTACTTGGCATAATTGATAACCGACAACCATTATAACTGTTGAAACTGGCATACTTGCCACTAATCCCTCATAGCTAAAATAATTTTGGTTGTTCTAAAATCCTTGTATGACGTTTCCCATTGATTATCTGAGTTCAAATCTTCTGTATCCTTTTTCCTGTGCCTGTATGTTCCAAGTAACATCTAACCATATAATAATTAAGAGAGAGAAAATTTAAATGGTTGAGATGTTGTTAGAACAGAGGGCATAGGGAAAAATGGTACAGAAGATTTGAAGCCTAATGATCTTGACTTTAGCTAGGTTAGATCTATGCTTAAAGTTTCCAACAAAATGTGCTTGATGTCATCAATAAGCTATCTTATTTTCCTTGGTAAAGCATCCCCTTATCATACTTGATCAATTTTGACTAGCAAATTACAAGTAGTTACTATTAACATGGTCTGAAATGAACAATGATCTATGCTTAAAGTCTATGATCTAGACTTTAACTAGGTTAGATCTATGCTTAAAGTCTCCAACAACATGTGTTTGATGTCATCAATAAGCTGTCTTATTTTCCTTGGTAAAGCACCCCCTTAGTGTGCTTGATCAATTTTGACTAGCAAATTACAAGTGGTTACTATTAACGTGATTTGAAATGAACAACGATCTATGCTTAAAGTCTATGATTTAGACTTTAGCTAGGTTAGATCTATGCTTAAAGTCTCCAACAAAATGTGCTTGATGTCATCAATAAGCTGTCTTATTTTCCTTGGTAAAGCATCCCCTTACCGTGCTTGATCAATTTTGACTAGCAAATTGCAAGTAGTTACTATTAATGTGGTCTGAAATGAACAACGAGACTTACGCGACTAAAATAGTTCCTTTTTTAATACAAATTTATTATTGCTTAGTTGCTATTACTTTAATATTTAGCCGCCAAATCAATAGCTCAATTGATACAATTCTAATTTTATTTAAGGGTAAAATACATAAATTCTCATTTAATTTAAGAAATATTAGAAAAACTCCCTGATATTTAAAATTCTTGAATTTTTTTTTCTAGTTTTTAGTTTTTCAAAACTCTTCTTTTAGACTTCGGATAAAAAATAACAATGAAATATATGTAGTAAAAATATTAGGAATTGAATAATCAAATTTTATTTATATGATTTTTCAAATTAGGACTTAAACTCGAACTAAACTAATTAAATATGACACAAACTAGTAATTTATTATAATTAAAAACTGAGTTAAATTATCATATTAGTGATATTTGATTAGGGCACGTTTGATGTTCATATTATATGTATTTTGTTGCTTTTTTTTTAACTAAAGTCTAAGATAAGAGATAAAAATTAGAAAATTTTTAAATTTTTTTTAAAGATCTGGGGAGTTTTTCAAAATTCTTAAACTACAGGGAGCTTATCCTTTATTTAATTTTAGAAGAAAAGAAGGCTTAGTAAAAAGCAAATAGGATCACATGAAAATTAATTCGCTCATTTGAAGCACGACATAACTCATAAAGCGTTCTCCAGTTCGGAATT
The DNA here is from genome assembly GCA_025629825.1 of Erythroxylum guanchezii. NCBI lineage: Eukaryota > Viridiplantae > Streptophyta > Magnoliopsida > Malpighiales > Erythroxylaceae > Erythroxylum > Erythroxylum guanchezii. Next base: position 30,375,144 of record JAOTAX010000006.1, read on the forward strand.
GCCAACATCATTCATTTATTCACAATCCAAAACAGAAGCTAGAACTGGGGAAACAACTCCCGGATCAAAGGTTGGAAGATAACTAGATGTGGATGAAAAGATTCCTATATTTTGCTGATAGAGACCTCAACTCCATCAATTGGTGCTGGATGGGAAAGATAAATCATCCCAGCATCTGGATTTATTAGCTCCCACCTTAAAATTGCCAAAACAATAATTGTTCGCATCAATAATTTCATCAAAATTAAGCCTCCACGTTAATTTCAATTATATTGGCATTTAACAAGCTTTGTTTACCTGTATCCTATAGATAAGTGATGCAGAAAAAGTGCTAGTTGTATCCGAGCGAGCATGTTTCCTGCACAAATTCTGTGTCCTCCACCAAAAACGTGGTATGTTCCAGGCCTAGCCGCCTCCTAATGAACGACAAACTCAAACCCATAACCAACTACTTGTATCCAGACACGTTGCATTGCAATTATATGTAACTTACGTTCCATCTATCAGGATTGAAGCAAATGGGATCGTCAAAGTTTTCTGGATTTGTGTGGAGGTATCGAACCCAGAGCAGTACTTTCCAATTCTTGGGAATTGTATAACCTGTATAGGGGATCAAACCATAAACGGCTCCTGAATCCTGATTTAGTGGTCAATGTAGAAAATGATATTCCTTACCTTTGTATTCGACTTCCCTGGTAGCCAATCTGAATATTATTGCTGCTACATTGGCCATTCTTATTGTTTCTTCCACCACCTGGAAGAACGTAGTCCAAATTATTTACCCTTCGGTCTACCAAAATAATCACTTCTCTCACAAGTTTGATAAAAGAAAAATTAGACCTTGTTTGTGTACTTGAGTTTGGAAACATCTTCACTTGTAATAAAACCCTCTTTCTTCGTCTGGTTTATGGCAATGTTCTCCTCCTACAATGCATTAAGAAATTAAGACGGTCATGAGCAAACAAAAAGACATTACTTTTTTGTGTGGAAAGATGCCTCGATGACGATGGTCGTACCCGTAGCCTTTTCAGGACATCTGGATACTTGGCAAGATAATACATAGCCCACATAGATGCCACGGCCGTGGTTTCGTATCCAGCAACAACGAGGTTAACAATGTTGTCTAGCACCTCTTGGTCGCTCAACCTATTCCCTTCCTCATCTTTCATCTGCATCAACCCATCCATCAGATCGATTTCTGTGTTCCTATCTTGCTCCATGTTCTTCTTCTTGACCTCAAGCTGCTCCCTGAAAATCTCTTCAAGGTTCTTCCTACACTGTCGCACCACACAAATGAAGCATCATGTTGTCAAGCAGAAGTGATTGCAGCTAGAGCACAAACTATAATTAGCCACGGTAACAGTAAAGGAAAATCATCGAAACGACAAATTTGCATCCGCAATCTCCATTGAAATCCTAACGTTAGAAGATGAAGAGTTTGAATTGACCTGACAAGCATGGTAATATGCAGTTCCTGGAAATTTGAACGGCTGAGCTCTTAGTCCTTGGACTAATCCATGAAAAAGTTCGTCCATGGTATCCAACAAAGGCCCTGGTTCAAAGCTTGCAAATAATATCCCAATGGTCTGAAATGTGACCTGTACCCATCCAGTAGTACTCAATCGTTCCGAATCTCCTTTGATTTGATTATCAAAGAAATAATCTAAACGCACGAGAACTTATCTGAATTACCTTCTTGGTTTCATTTCTGACCCTGATCTTACCTATGGAGGCCCATGATTCGAGGGCAGCCACCATGCGAGGCTGTACGAGTGCCGCTATACGGCGTAAAGGGGCGGGCTTATTGATGGCATCAACCACAAAACGTCTGAGCCTAGTATGAGCTTTACCTTGTACTACTCCCAGGGAATTGTATCCTAAAATGTCCTTGTTAGGCCATTCTAAGATAAATGCATCGTGTGATTGGAATACGTGCTTGATAACATTTGGAAAGCATGCTATGATAGATGGTGATCCAAATAGGTGGGTTCTATACAATCCGACTCCATCGCCGTACCTAATCAACCAAATTGCCATGAATAAAGATTAAATATTGGGTCAACATGCAAACATGTAATTAATTTACATGCTCCCTACCTACACCAATTTACATTTGAAGGTTTAAAAAGTAGTACAAAGAACGAAATCTCACTTGCGTCTTTTAGAATTGATGAAATCGTCGGGACGACGACGGACCTTGAAGTACCAAAGAAACGTTACCAACTCTCCCAATAACGGTAAGCCCATATGACCTGGTGGTAGCTTCATGCCGGTGCCCCAAAGTCGAAGCTTGACAGGGACAGCGTACCAGATCTCATTCCACCACCACAGGATAAATCCCAGCAGCGGCAAAGCACCCAAAATGCACGCCAACAACATCTCTCTTGTAGCTTCCATCAGTGGAAGTTTAACAAGCAAAAGGGAGAGCACGAGTCATTTATACAATACAAGTTCTCTGACCGATTATTCTTGTAAGATTATTCGGCTCAGCAATGGCAAGAAAAAGGACAAACTGTTCCTGCAGCCACTTCAGGGAGCTTTTAGTTAATTCCACATCTATACATTATTGGTTGGGTAAGTCAGTTTGAAATTAAATATTCTCTGTTGTAATGAGACATCAACTAAGATGCTTACTTGTTTGCAAATGGCTGTTTCCTGTTTCTCACAGCCGACTTACCTTTTTTTATTTTATTTTAATAATAATATATGGCTTTATATTTTGGATAAATAAACGATATCTGCCGTTTACATTGCTTTTAATAATAGCATAGCATCCCTTTCTAGTGTATCAATGCCGTTTACATTGCTTTTAAAAAAATAATAGCATAGCATCCCTTTCTAGTGTATCAATCCTAATTCCTACCTACTAATTTTATTATTCCTATATTTCCTTATCAATGACAGTACCCTTCCCGTTGAATTATATATCTCATTTTAAAAATTTTCTAATATTACATTGTCCTACACTACAGACCCCTTTCTTCCATTTCCTTGATCTTTCATGTCTCTCTTGTCCTCGTCCCAAATTAAGCCATCATCCGCGAATTGCTGGGACATTATACAAAAGTCACGATCAACCTCTGAGTAGGCAAAATTACATCTTGAGTTGCATAGGTCTCGAGACACATCAATATCATCGTCTGAAACCTCAATTACTATGCAAAATACATTTGAATAGAATATCGATTGATTCAATTTGGTAAGTTTGTTTTTAAATTTTTGTTATACAAGTATCAAATTTTTGATAATATATTAAGGTTTTAAAAGTTTTATTTTGTGAAAAAGAAGATAATGTGAGAAATGAAAATAAACGAAATCTTTGACACAATTTTATCTTTTAACTTATTTGTTATTTTTTGATAAAATAAATATTTTGAACTAATAAATTACTTTTACAAAGATTTAAATTTTAAAAAATTCAACGAAAATAAACATTTTGGCATTAAATGAGTTATTAATATGCATGGGATCAAACCTAATTAAAAATAAAAGTGAGAATATCCCACAAATTCAACTCTTAGAAGCATACAAATTTGTCAAATTAGAATGGAGAAGAACTTCGCTATTTGAAAAAGATATATGAAATATATGTAAATGTTTTGTGGTTTAACAGGAGTCTGATAATATTAAGGAATAATCATAAACTAAGTCCTTTTGATTGTAACAACTTATTGTCGTAATGTATTTTTAGATCCTAGCTTCGTGCAAATCAGTTATTAATTCCTTTGTATTTAAACTCATTTGATTGAATGTAAAAATACAACAATTCATATCACTTCTTGTTCTCTTATTACTTCGTATATGGTATCAGAGCTTAACAACGCCTAACGGTAGGTCCTATTATTATTATTATTATTATTATTTTTTTCTTTTCTCTGCTGTGTATTCACCTTGCCTTCTGCTTCCCTTCTGTCGACTACCTGCTCACTCGCTCACCCTCGCACTATCTACAATCTCTTGTGTTCATCTTAGTACACGACATAACTAATCAAGACGATACCTCCGGCACCACAATTCTTGCAAATATAATCCTGTTGAACAACTCTTCATTGATTGTTTTGAATACGGCTTCAATTAAACTCAATGGAGCCAATTTTCTGGCTTGGAGAGTGCAGATGATTGCGCTCCTAATTGGCTATGGACTAAAGGCTACACGGATGGTTCATTCTTGTGTCCTTCGGCTACTGATCTTGGACACACACACTGGATTAAATAGGATCAGCTCATAATCGCTGCGATTATCTCCTCTGTCGTAGAAAACATAGTGACCTTGCTTGGCTCGGTTACCTTGTCAAAACAGGCTTGGGAAGTCCTTGGCAAGATGTACGCTAACATCTCTCGCTCGCGGATTCTTTCGCTGAAAGAAAGACTCACCTGCATTGAGAAAGGTGAGCAAACTGTGGCTATTTTCCTATGGCAAATTAAGAGAATTGCCGATGAATTGGCAATTATTAACAGCCCACTTGATGATAAAGACATGATTATTCATGTTCTAAATGGAATTGGATTTGAATTTAAAGAGATAACAGAGACAATTTGGGCTCGAGAATCTCCGATCTCTTTTGAAGAGCTTCATGAGAAGCTCATAGATCATGAGGCTTACCTGAAACAGACGGTCAAGTCTGATTCTTTAGCTGCGCTGCTTGTGCATAAGAATCACTGAAACCAACAGCGGTAACACAACTCGCAACAGGGGTTGCTGCCAGGCCCAACAGCACAACGCGAGGATGATCTGGACCTTTGGGTGCATCTCCACGTCTAGGTGGTTCAGTGTCACAGGTACAGACCCAAGGCGGCAGTGGCTCCTATTATTCAATCATTTGTCAATATTGTGAAAAGCTGGGACATAAGACATGTCGCTGTTATAAAATTCATGGTCAACCTCGAAACAGGAACCCTTTGGCCAATTACACACAAAAGACAGTAGAGACTTCTTCAGATACGTGGATAGTTAATTCAGGAGCATATCATCACATCACCAATGATCTCCACAACCTTTCTCTTGCAACACCTTATGATGGCTCTGTAGCACGCCATTCCCGCAATGACCCGAACCCGACATCGATGGTGATATCCGGGTCCGTGCCCCGCGAGAGTGAAGTGCTAAACACGCAAACGCTCAGAAATCGTTATATATATATATTTTTAAACACAATCACAATTTGCGGAAATCAATAATCAAATAGGGCATAAGCCCTTTTCAAACATACAGTGCAATTTACAAGATTCCCATATGGCCATTTGGGCCCTTCATTTTGGAATACAAATTTATACATAAATTGCGGAATATTCGATCCAGTACAAAATTAAAGACATGAAATGCAGACGCGAACTGATCCTGACCCCTATCCTCCACTTAGAAGTTGTAGGTATACTCCCGTTTGCTTTACGGGGTATTCTTCTAATCCTGAAAAATATTTGCAATTTTTGGGTGAGTTTTGCAAACTCAGTGAGTGACCATCATCAACGGTTCACTCATCACATAATATATACAATTCACACATCACATTTCATTTCACATTTTCCAATATTTCACATTTCACATTATTACACATATTCATATCATTTCACATTATTTCACATGTTCGTATTATTTCACATTATAGCGCTAAATCATTCATAGTATGCATATGCAATACACATGAAACTCACTTTCTATTTGTTATTGCCGTTATGACCTAGTGTCTTTTATTCACTCGTATCCCTTCGTGGATACCGAGCAGTAGAATATATCGTCCCATATCCCTTCGCGGATACCGGGGACAGTCGCATTCGAGCCCGAGGCTCTAATCACATTCTGAGCTCTTGGCTCTTTTCACATTCTGAGCTTTAAGCTCCTTTTCTTGGCGACTCCGGTCATAACTTCCTTTATCTTTCATGCATTC
>JAOTAX010000006.1:30388439-30408601 GCA_025629825.1 Erythroxylum guanchezii
AAAAGGTCCAATATTTAAAGGGAACATTAGATTGAGCAAGTAAGGTGAGACCAGTGTCAACAATATGACGGATTTTACGTTCGGTAATTCCATTTTGTTCATGAGGATAAGGGCAAGCAATACGATGTATAATACTAGTAGTGGAAAAATATTTATGTAATTTTTGATATTCCCCCCAATCAGAATGAAAGGCTTTTATTTTAGAGTTGAATTGACGCAAAATGAGTTGCGCAAAGGAGTGAAAGATAGAATAAACATAGCTTTTCTGTTTTAAAAAATAAATCCAAGTGAAACGTGTAAAGTCATCAACAAAGAGAACAAAATATCTATAGCCTGAATTGGATAGAACAGGAGCAGGGGCTCCAAACGTCAGAATGAACAATATCAAATGGTTGTCTACTGGTATGATCTACCCTAGCTAAAGGAACACGAGATAACTTTCCTTGAAAACAAAAAGAACATGGATCTTTAGTAACACTAGAACAAGGTAATTGATGATTTTTTAGAACTTTGTGGACAAGCCAAAAGTGGGGATGACCTAACTTGGAATGCCAATCTTGCAAAAAGGGAACTTCACTAGCCATAGCCGATTTGAGGGAGGTAGGGCGCAAAGCATAGACTCCATGCTCACTCTTACCGTCCAGAAGAGGTTTCTTGGTATTTTGGTCCTTAATAAAAAAATGGGTTGGCCAAAATTCAAAGAAACAAGAGTTATCAGCAGTAAATTTCTAAACAGATAGGAGATTCTTGACAATGTGCGGAACATGCAAAACTTGCTTTAAAGCTAAAGGACCATTAATAGAAGGGAGAAAAGCAGTACCAGTGTTAACAATTGGAAGCCCTTGGCCATTACCTACATGAAGTTGATCATTACCCGAGTATGGGTGTGGATGCTGAAGAGTAGAGACGTCTGGAGTAACATGATAGTTAGCTGCCGTGTCTGGAAACCAGGGAAGGGGTTGAGATGTAGCAGTAGGATATGAAGGTGGAGACGGATAAAAGCCTCCATAAGAGACTTGATTTGCTTGAGGCATTCGGTTTGGTGGAGGAGCATAACGACGCCTGCACCTATCAGCGGTATGGTTACGCAATCCACAGATCTGGCACGGACCTCGGGAATGCCTGGAATGAGAATTAGAAGAAGACTTCTGTGTAGTGGTTGACGGTGGAGCAGGGGAGTAACATGATGCAGGAGCAGACTGACCAGAAACAGGAGCAGAGACTAATGTGGTTACAGCATTAGCAAATGGAATTTCATGGGAATTATTGACAAGAACTTCATGGGCAACAAGATGGCCCAATAACTCATGAAACAGGATAGGTTCAGGTAGAAGGATGAGGGTGGTGATGATGCCATGATATTCACTACCAATGTTACGGTAGACAATGGCATTGAACTCTGCAGTTGTGAGAGTTCTTCCTGCAAGACTCAATCAGTCAGAGAGGCTTTTAGCTTTATGAAGGTATTCGGAAACGGATAGATCATTTTTCTTGAGTTCTTGTAACTCAATATTAAGTTGCAGTTGCCTGTTTTGAGAGACTGCTCCAAACGTGTGAGCTAACGCTTACCAAACAGCAAAAGAAGAATCAAGACCAATGATATAGGGAAAGACTTCCTCGGTGAGAGAAGATAGAAGCCATGAAAGAAGCATATGGTCTTTGCTAAACCACTCTTCATAGGCAGGATTCGGGACTGGTTGAGAGGGATTGGTGGAGGACGGAAGAGTTTTAGGTGGTGGTGGACAGGTTCCATCAATGAACCCATTCAGCTTTTGGTAGTTTAACAGTGGAGAGAATTGAGTTTTCCAGGATAAATAGTTTTTGATGGTCAACTTGACAGAAAAAGCATGATGGATATTGGTGGGGATGGGAGCAGACTGGTTTGTCATGACTAACTGGTTCTGTGTTTCGGAAGGGTTCATGGTTTATGAAGGGAAGATAGATCTTTATGGTCGTGTCTCGTGGCTTTCTTCGGCAGTTTTGTTAATTGTGTTTCTGGGCTCTGCGTCACCGGCAAGATAGGGCTATAACTGAGAAACAACGTTCTGGGGTCTTAAAAAAAAAAAAAAGAAAAGGGCAATCTATGGCTTTGATACCATGTGATTGTAGAAAGGCAAGAATGAATTTCTTGTATTACAACAGTGAAACGTATATATACAAGTACAAGATCACTTTGGAAAACACTAAATCACTAGTTTGAAATTATCTAACTACCTATGCACAAGATAAAAAAAGAGTTTAAAATAAACAGAAATATATCATGTACATGATAAGGGTAAGAGGTTTAAATGAGATAAACTATATCACTAACAGATCTAACCAAGTAGATACTTGCATTGTCTCATCTTTTAAAATTGGTCTCAGCCTATACACAAGACGAGCCAACCTTTCCCAAATAGCATCCATATTTTGTCTACCCATCATTATGTGTCCAATTTCTTTCCCAACCTTACTCTTGTACCAATTATTACAGGGGCTAGTCCAGAGGTGTTCCTAACTCTTGAATCCCACTATAATTGCAACATAACAGCCCTGTTATGTTCTCAACCATAATATGCCAAATACCTAGAAGGTGTGACTTTTCGCAATCATTTGGCATGTTGTTTTAGTAAAAAGGGACGTGAATTAGGCTTAAGACAATATAATATGATACTTTATTTATGCAAAAGAGTGATGTAATATAGAGTGAGACATAAGTTAGTTTAATACAACATAGAGTGAGACATTTATTAGTCTTGAATACATTATTACATATGTTTAAATAAACATTACAACAATTATGGGAAGTTATGTAGCAGTCATGTCTTAACCAACATAACCTTTTAGACAAGACTTATCCATATGGCTGATTTATAAACTCACTAGAGATCTGTTAAGAGTGAAGAAGGCAGTAGTGGAGTGGCACTAAATCATTTGGAACAAAATGCTACCCCTAAAAACCTCATTTCTCCTTTGGCTCACTATACAAAACAGACTCGATACTATTGATCAAATCAAGTACCTAAACATCAACACCTATCCATTTTGTTTAGCACATTAAGAAACAAGGAACCATTTATTTTTCATGTGCGATGTGACCAACATTATATAGAAAGATGTTAAACTGAAATGCTTCTAGCCTATTCAAGTAAACTGACAGCGCGTGTCGAGTGCACTACAAAATTTACGTGACTTTGCACATTAAATTTTGTAGTTATGGTGAGTCAAGATCAAATCTACAGGAAATGTTTGGTTAATTTCTGTAACGAAGTTATTTGATGCAAGGAAAATATAAAAGGGGGGGGGGGATTTTTAATAATTTATAAAATAAAATAAAAGTAAACTAATGAAACAAATTAAAGCAAGCAATCGAAAATGATTAAAGTGTTGTATACGAGTAAGGTTCGGTTCTAGGGTTAATCTCAGCCTAAACATGATCAAGCATATTCCATCATCTTGACATCTTTACACCTCTCTTTAGACTATTGTTCTGAGACTAATAGTTCACTCTACTAATCTTGGTTTTCTCTTAGGTTGTGTTTAATTAAGATACGACCATTAATTAAACCTAACTATCGAAGAACCTAGGATACGATCTCTAAATTCAATTTAGCAGCAACATTACTGGGTGAAAAAGATTAATATAGGCAGTAACCTCACATGTTCGGGTTATCTAACTAAGTTATGTTGTTCCTAACAATACGAGATCATTAGATGCTACTAACAAACATTAAATGTAACAATTATGGATTACATTTAACATTATAGCAATAAGTTCGAAATAGGACAATCAAAATAACATATTGAAATCATCTATCCAAAACCCGATTCAATCACACAAATAACACAACAATCCAAAAAGAGATTACAACCTTAATAGGATGAAATAACTTAACCGTGATTTAGCCTCGATATCTCCGTTGAATCGACATCGGGACATCTACCTTTCCATCTGCTCCATGGGTCTCCAAACTTCAACCAAGAGCACCTTAGTTTCTATGGAAAACCGAAGAGAAATAATCAAGAAGCAACTTTTGTTCGGTTATTCTCCAACCCTCACACACTTGGAAACTGAAGATACCCAATGAAAAAGCTGTTGTCTTCTGTTTTTTCTTGACCATCCCCACTCACTTTTATCTTCCATCCTCCCACACACTTGGAAAATCGAAAATAAACAATGAATCAGCTCCCCCTTCGGTTCTCTCCATAGCTTTCACATTATTCCATCTTCAAAACCTCAGAAAAATTGACAAAGAATAACATCTTGAAGGTCATGCACTGCTGGTGCGTTCATCTTTGACCAACTGGCACTTTACCCAGAGCTAGGTTAATTAAAAAGTGGGATAGGTGGCCTCCAACCTTTTTTAGTGTAGTTGTCACACACCTTTTGTTTTACTCTCCAGCTGTAGCGCTTTTCTTAGTAGTCGTCACACCAAATGGAGGTCCATACATCACGTTTTTACTCTCTAGCTACAACTTTTCTTAGCAGTTGACAACCCCCCTCACACTAATAAAAGCTAGGTTAAAAATGTAGCAAAATGGACAGGTGTCTTGCATTTCAAGTGTTCCATTCCAGCTGCTCCTTTTGTTGTATCTTCAAAGGCTAAGTTAAAACAATGTGATAATTGGATAGTTCTCCTAAAATGGGACCACTAGCTTCATATAGAACAACTGACTTCATATGGACAACATGAATTAACCTTGTTTAACATGAATGAATTTTTTGTCCTTTTTTGCTTAATAACTCACTGCTATGCCAAATTAATTATATGACCGTGAGTTAATAATCTTGCTCATCATTTTCATGTTTCTTTTGTTGTCGCTTATTCTTTTAATCTTCTTCTTCGTCTTGCTCCATGAATCAATATAGTGTGGAAATTGAGAAGATAGCTTCAATAAACATGCTTTCAGGCTACTTTACCTCCTTTACTTTCGAAATGTACCTATAATCAAACATGAGCTAAAATGAATATCCTAAACATTTCTAAGGCATTAATCACTAAGGCGTCGTTTGGTAAGCTGCCAATTAGCCATTTTTTTAGCTGATTGGCCTACTTCAACTGTTTGAAGAGTCAAACAGTTATAAATGCTGTTTGGAGAACAGTTGAAGCACTAGCTGTTTGTCTTCAAACAGCTAAAACTGAAAACGCTCCTGTATAGGAGCATTTTCTTCAAACAACTAACTATTTAATTATTAAAAGACAATTATACCTATGTAATAAAAGAGTGATTCCGTATCACAACAGCTCGAGTTGCTGAAGCTAAGGTGATTCCATATCAAGACTTTGCACCATGGAAAACAACACCTCAAGTATAAATACAACAGATACCAACTTTTTTTGCTAATGTTATATATAAATTAATATACTTAAAAATATATTTACATCTAAGTATGATAAATTGTAGAAATATAAATTTTATTTAATAAAATTAATTAACAATTAGTTATAAATATGTATTATAAATAAAATATGAATAATTTATCATCTTATATATTAGTATTATTATGTAATAAATAAAATGTGAATAAAATTTTATGTTATTACCATATTGATTATTAATTATTAATATATTTTATTTTATTATCATATTAATTATTAATAAAATAAAAAATATATATTTATTAATTAATAAAAATTAATTACCTTTACATATTTAAAAATTATTATACTTCTATTAAAAATAATTATATGTAAATTAATACATCAATTAATAACTTTTATTTGATGCATTCAGCCCCAAAATACGACTTCTTGGACATGATTGAACATACTTAGACTAATGGGAATGGTTAAAAATCAAATTTACAGGGACAAGGTAAATTGGTTTTCCTTAATTTTTTTAAGCCATGTCTTTAGAAGTTATTTTACACATAAACGGCTAATACTAAACAGTTAATTTTACCAAACATCTCTAACAAACAGCTAATACAATCTGTTGGTCAAATCAGCTAATAGAATCAGATATCAGCCAACAGCTAATACAATCAGCCGATTGCTAAACAGGACCTAAGTGTAGCATATCAAATGAATCAAATTTAAACACATTCACTAGTGCTATTCAATTGCTCTCTACTCAGAGATCACTTCCCAAGCGAGTTGACAGTTCAGCTGTTGGCATGTATTTGTACATCATTCGGAAAGAAAGGAATGTTAGAAGGTTTGAATCTAAGTTCAAACCAATCAAAGCTCTCATCACTGAAACCATTGACAGCTTTAGGGAACTCTTACTGTTGAGAAATATGGCTCCAACTTGCAGCTTCAACCTTATCTCCTCTTAGTATATTTAATTTTTATTGCAACTTAAACTATGATGCCATCTTCATTAGCGTCGGATCTACTCTCTCCCCGGAACACTAAGCTAAGACACCCGGAAGACCATGATTAGGAAGAACTACCACGTCTCTTTCTTGTTAAAGGGACTCCCCTTAAGCCTTCTTTTTATACTGTAATTCCATTATTTATCAATGAAATTTCTTCCTTTATTTTTCAAAAATACAAAAGACTTATCCATATGGTTTCCCAAAAGATGTTATTCTAACTTGACATAATCGATAACCATCAACAGTTATAACTATTGTAACCGACATAACTGTCATTAGTCCATTATAGTTAGAATAATTTTGATTGTTACAGAATCCTTGTATGATGCTTCCCATCGATGATCTAGAGTTTAGCTAGGTTAGATCTATGCTTGAAGTCTCAAACAAATTGTTGTTGATGCCATCAATAAGTTGTCTTATTTTCCTTAATAAAGCATGCCCTACTCAATTTTGACCAATAAACTGCAAGGAATTACTTACTACTATATTGGTCTGAAATGAATAACGAGACTTACAAGACTAAAATAAGTCCTTTTTCAATACAAAATTATTATTGCTTAGTCGTTGTTGCTTTGATATTTAGCCGCAAAATCAAAAGCTCAATTGATACAATTCTATTTTCTTTTTAAGGATGAAAGGCAAACTCTTATGTAGTTTAAGAAATATTAGAAAACCCTCTTAACTTTAAAATTCTTTAAAAAAATCCCTCTAATTTTCAATTTTTTTAGAAAATTCCCTTCTTTAGATTTTGAATAAAAAATAATGAGGAAATACATATCGTAAAAAAATCTGGCATTGACTAATCAAATGTCATTTATAAGATGTTTCACATTATCTCTTAAACTTGAATTGAACTAATTAAATATGACACAAACTAATAATTTATTATAATTATCTTAAATAATTAATTTAGGTCAAATTTAATTCATTTGGGTGGGTTTAAAAGTTGAGTTGGGTTATAATATTAGTGATATTTGATTAGTCTACGTCGGATATTCATAATATGTTTATTTTGTCATTATTTTTTTAACTGAAGTATAAGATAAGAGGTTTTTTTAGAAAACTGAAAACTAGAAGGAATTTTTTAGAAAATTGTAAAGATTAGGAGGGTTTTTCAAAATTTCTTAAACTCTTATCCTTTATTTAATTTTATAAAGAAAAGAAAGCTTAGTAAAGAAAACAGGTTCACATGAAAATTAATTGGCTCATTTGATGTACTGACATAACTCATAAAGCTCTTTCCTATTCGGAATTGCCAACATCATTCAATTATTCACAATCCAAAACAGAAGCTAGAACTGGGGAAACAATTCCCAGATCAAAGGTTGGAAGACAACGAGATGTAGATGAAATGATCCCTATATTTTGCCGATAGAGACCTCAACTCCATCAATTGGTGCTGGATGGGAAAGATAAATCATCCCAGCATCTGGATTAATTAGCTCCCACCTTAAATTTGCCAAAACAGTAATTGTTGGCATCAATAATTTCATCAAAATCAAGCCTCCACGTTAATTTCAATTATATTGGCATTTAACAAGCTTTGTTTACCTGTATCCTATAGACAAGTGATGCAGAAAAAGTGCTAGTTGTATCCGAGCGAGCATGTTTCCTGCACAAATTCTGTGTCCGCCACCAAAAACCTGGTATGTTCCAGGCCTAGCTGCCTCCTAAGGAACGACAAACTCAAACCCATAATCAATTACTTGTATCCAGACACGTTGCATTGCAATTATATGTAACTTACGTTCCATCTATCCGGATTGAAGCAAATGGGATCGTCAAAGTTTTCTGGATTTGTGTGGAGGTATCGAACCCAGAGCAGTACTTTCCAATTCTTGGGAATTGTATAACCTGTATAGGGGATCAAACCATAAACGGCTCCTGAATCCTGATTTAGTGGTCAATGTAGAAAATGATATTCCTTACCTTTGTATTCGACTTCCCTGGTAGCCAATCTGAATATTATTGCTGCTACATTGGCCATTCTTATTGTTTCTTCCACCACCTGGAAGAACGTAGTCCAAATTATTTACCCTTCGGTCTACCAAAATAATCACTTCTCTCACAAGTTTGATAAAAGAAAAGTTAGACCTTGTTTGTGTACTTGAGTTTGGAAACATCTTCACTTGTAATAAAACCCCCTTTCTTCGTCTGGTTTATAGCAATGTTCTCCTCCTACGATGCATTAAAGACAGATGGTCATAACCAAACAAAAATACGTTACTTTTATGTGTGGAAAGATGCCTCGATGACGATGGTCGTACCCGTAGCTTTTTCAGGACATCTGGATACTTGGCAAGATAATACATAGCCCACATAGATGCCACCGCTGTGGATTCGTATCCAGCAACAACGAGGCTAACAATGTTGTCTAGCACCTCTTGGTCGCTTAACCTATTCCCTTCCTCATCTTTCATCTGCATCAGCCCATCCATCAGATCGATTTCTGCGTTCCTACCTTGTTCCATGTTCTTCTTCTTGATCTCAAGCTGCTCCCCGAAAATATCTTCAAGCTTCTTCCTACACTGTCGCACCACACAAATGAAGCATGATGTTGTCAAGAAGTGGTTGCAGCTATAGGACAAACTATAATTAGCCACGGTAACAATAAGGAAAATCATCAAAACTACAAAATTGCATCCGCAATCTCCATTGAAATACTAATTAACCTTAGAAGATGAAGAGTTTGAACTGACCTGACAAGCATGGTAATATGCAGTTCCTGGAAATTTGAACGGCTGAGCTCTAAGTCCTTGGACTAATCCATGAAAAAGTTCGTCCACGGTATCCAACAAGGGCCCTGGTTCAAAGCTTGCAAATAATTTCCCAATGTTCTGAAACGTCACCTGTACCCATCCAGGAGTACTCAATTGTTCTAATCTCCTTTGATTTGATTATCAAAGAAATAATCTAAGTGCACGAGAACTTATCTGAATTACCTTCTTCGTTTCATTTCTGACCCTGATTTTACCTATGGAGGCCCATGATTCGAGGGCAGCCACCATGCGAGGCTGTACAAGTGCCGCTATACGGCGTAAAGAGGCGGGCTTATTGATAGCGTCAACTACAAAACGTCTGAGCCTAGTATGAGCTTTATCTTGTACTACTACCAGGGAATTGTATCCTACAATGTCCTTGTTGGGCCAGTCTATGATAAATGCATCGTCTGATTGCAATACAAGCTTAATAACATTTGGAAAGCATGCTATGACAGATGGTGATCCAAATAGGTGGGTTCTATACAATCCTACTCCATCGCCGTACCTGATCAACCAAATTGTCATGACTAAAATTAAACTTTGGGCAATATGCACACGTGTAATTAATTTACATGGTCCCTACCTACACTAATTTACATATATAAAGGTTTAAAAAGTAGTATAAAGAACGAAATCTCACTTGCGTCTTTTCGAATTGATGAAATCGTCGGGACGACGACAGACCTTGAAGTACCAAAGGAACGTTACCAACTCTCCCAGTAATGGTAAGCCCATATGACCTGGTGGTAGCTTCATGCCGGTGCCCGAAAGTCGAAGCTTGACAGGGACGGCGTACCAGAGCTCATTCCACCACCACAGGACCAATCCCAGCAGCGGCAGAGCTCCCAAAAGGCACGCCATCAACATCTCTTTTGTAGTTTCCATCAGTGGAAGTTTACTATTTCATGCAAAAGGAAGTGCACGAGTCATATATATATACAATATACGTTCTGCGACTGATTATTCCTGTAAGATTATTCGGCTTAGCAATGGGAAGCAAAAGGACAAACCGTTCCTGCAGGCCCTTGATAGATTAATTAATTGTCATGCTCCTTTTTTGGGAGACGAAAAGAAGAGTGAGTAGGACAAAAATGGAATCTTTGTTGGATAGGACGAGACTAGAGCTTGTTTTAGTTTTAATAGCATAATTTAAGCAGGACAATACGTATTTAAAAAATGTGATGTTGGTGATATTGCCATGTATTATTAATAGTTCTTACGCCTACAAATAACCAGAATAAGAATTTTCATGCACTAAGTTGGGTTGTAATAATATTCAATTGTAATCTTAAATCTTGATGCTAGGTTGAGTTCCTTGGATAAAATTATTACTCTCATCAGGTGAATATACCCTACCCCTAATTGTTGAGGATTGGATTGCGTTTTACAATGAATTACGGATAATGCATCTCAGTTGGTGAATCGAAATCTCAAACTCAGTATATATATATATAATTCCATATCTATACATTATTAATTGGGTAAATCAAATATTCTTTGTGTTGTAATGAGACATCAACAAAGATGCTTACTTGTTTGCAAATGGCTGTTGCTCACAACCACCTTACCTTTTTTCAATAATATATTAAACAATATCTGCCCTTTACGTTCTTTTAATAATAGCATCCCTTTCTAGTACGTCAATCCTACCTACTAATTTTATTCTTCCTAATATTTCCTTTGATCAACCTCTAAGCCTTAAATACTAAGCAAAATTACATCTTGAGATGCATAGGTCTCGAAACACATCAATATCAACGTCTGAAACCTCAATTACTATGCAAAATACGTTTTAATAGAATATCGATTGATTCAATTCGGTAAGTTTGTTTTCAAATTTTTGTTATACAAGTATCACATTTTAAATTTTTAATAAGATATCATCGACTAATATATGCTTATCAAATTGTATGATGAAACAATATTGTAGGAAATAGGAAGAAAATTATTCAGTGAAAGTAAGTAATCAATATATATACTTGCATTTATGTAAAACATTTATCAGATTAAAGATTGTGGTTTTATTATTTGATATTTTTTTAACACTGAAAGAGATTTTTATATTTATTAATTAAATTTTAGATTGATATTTTTACGTACTGAAATGAATGATTCGTATGAACAATATATACAAATAGATATTTAATATTGAATA
This sequence comes from Erythroxylum guanchezii, assembly GCA_025629825.1. Lineage (NCBI taxonomy): Eukaryota > Viridiplantae > Streptophyta > Magnoliopsida > Malpighiales > Erythroxylaceae > Erythroxylum > Erythroxylum guanchezii. The sequence continues at coordinate 30,399,658 of JAOTAX010000006.1, forward strand.
ATTGAACATAATTTGTAATATTTTAAAGAATTTTTATATATTTAGTAAATACTTTTGAATATTATATATCTTAATAATTACATTCAAGAATATAAATAAATATTTATATTTTATATTCCATAGCTAATTTCATTATACATTTGAATTGTATTAACTAAATAATGTTTGTGTATATTTGTAAAGATTGAAATGAATTAGTATACATATTTCATATGAGGAGTACAAATAAAATTTAAGTTTAGGTAATCAAATTTGATATATAAGTTTTAATTAATTTCAAATAAATAAATATGTTTTTGATTATTTATATTTTAGCTTTTTGTTAATGTATATTGTCTAGCTCATGCTCTATAACATATTAAAATTTGTCAAAATAACATTTTAAAAAATTTATAGCTATTTGTGTAATATCTCATTACTTGTGGGGAGGTTAAAATAGTAAATATTAGAGATTACTGAGAGATTAGAAATGCATCTCATGTTCATGCATTATATGATATATACATACACATAAACATTGAATTTTTGCACATAAAAATAATTGTACATGCATTAATTGATAATTCCGGGTATAATTGAATTGTGGTTTATGTGTATTAAAAATTTAATTGGTCAATGTATTTGTTAATTTTGAATTTTAGTGAATTTTAGAAATAATGTTCGAAAATGTTGGATATTATTGTACTAGGAAAAATGTCACTTGGCAAGTAAATTGATGTATGGAAAATATAAATAAAAATAAATGACAATGAAGAAATTTGGGAGTTGACTTCAGAACTCTATAGATAATGATTTTTGAAAATTCAGAGACAAATTGGAGAAAAAATATGGAGAAGATTGAATTAGTTAATTGATAACTAATCTAAAGCCACAGAAGTTAGATAAGTGACAAGTCTCACTTAGTTAAGTTATCAAACGAGTGTGTTGGTCTTATATTATATACTTTCATTTGAAAGACCAAGCACTGTATGCTTGTCTTCAATTTCTTCGTAGCCTTCTTCTTCAAGTTTCTTTCATTTACACAGAGTTTTTCATCAAACATTCACCAAAATTAAACTTTGCTTTCCTTTATCTGCTACCACTCCCACTATGTTATCTATTTCTTTTGCCTAAAAAAAACTAGACCCAAACCATCTATAAGATGAAGTACGTGGTTGCATGAGGATTAGGACTTCTTGATATTTGAAAATTTTAGAGTTTTAACAAGTAAATATAGCGGTAATCCTTATGAGAAGTAGGAATATGAGATAAATTTGATGATTTATTTGTCATTACATGATCATGGAAATAATGGATCTTTATGAACACTGTACAAATAAGATGAAAAATCTGGATATAATCTTATTTCATATTTGATGATTATTCCGTTATCAAATAGCGTAGAAATGATTTTGAGTTAGAAAGAACCATAAAAATATGCATGACAAGAGTACAAAGATATGGAAAGTTGATAGTGAAACATATGTTCTATTTTCCTTTTTCACCGTGTATATATATGTATACGTACGTGAGTATTTTGAGTGTTTTTAGAGATGATTTAAAATGACTTTAGAGTTAAGGGATAGGTGTAAGGTGATGTCTGGAGGTGAGTAAGAATGATTAAAGTGATAGTTGGAGGAAGAAAATGAGGAGAAGGCAGAAAATGAAAATATAGAAAAATGACAGTGAAGAAATATTGAAAATGGTGATATACGTGAATGAGGTTCTGTTTTGATGTTTGTCTGTAATTATGGTTTTTGATCTGTTTGTCAATATGTTGAGCTAAATGGGAGTTGAAATAGTGAAATGAAAATGGAGAATGTATATAAAAGGAAAGTGCAGGAGAATGAAAGAAGAAACACAGAGAATGAAGAAGATGAGTGAATGAATTTTCTGTTTTTGATGTATGTGTTTTAATCTGAAATTTGGAGTTGTTGTGAATGACTTTATTTGAATGGGAGTCAAAAATGGGGTTAGGATGAGTTAGGGAAGTTGGTTTGAAAGAAAAGTAAGAATTTAAGTTAGAGAAGTTGGTTTAAAATAAAAGAAAGAAAAAAGAAAAAGGGGTAAAAATGTGGTCTGAAATTTTCATGATTAAACTGTATTGATCTAGGAAGATTTTGACAAAATTTCTTTATGAAAATTGTAGATATTTCTTTTATCTTTTTATTGATATAAAGTTTGAAAACTTTGGATTTCTGGATTGAAAATTATGGAGGTTAGAAGTGAGGGAGTGCACTTGGGAAGTCGCGATCGCGACGAAGCACGATCGCAGCCTCGCTAATTTACACCGAATGTCGCGATCACGCTTATTTTTCTTCTCTCACACCTGTGACTCCTCTCCTCACACCCATGATTTTTCTTTCCTCACACCCGTGATTTTCCTCTCTCACGCCCGTGAGTGTCGATGGCTGGACCAGATGTGGTTTTTAATTATCACATCATGATACTGTGCTCTCTAATAGTCCAACCTTCTTTGTCAGTATCTGTCTTCTTCCTCACACATGTGACTTCTCTTCCTCACGCCTGTGAGTGTTGATTACTGGACCACGGTTTTTAATTATCACATCATGACACTGTGCTCTCTAATGGTCCAGTGCACCCGAGAGCATTTTGCAAACTGAACAGTCTTGTTTCTTTTGACCATAACTTCTTCTCTAGACCTCCAAATGACTTAATTCTTGAACCAATAGGTTCCATTATGAATTGATTTGAAAAAGATTGATTGAACGAAAGTTAGGGAATCTGTTAGAATAGTATGAACTGGTATGATTTCACTGAACATGCTTGGGTATTTCAGTTATATCTTGATCTGTAGATTTCCAAATGAGGTGATTTTTAATTTAGAGTAAACTAGAGACATAGGGATACAAATTATCAGAAGAAATAGAATATCAATTCAGTCTCTAAAACTTTCAATTTCATGATGGAAATTGAGTTAATGTACTGTTTCAGAATGAGAACAATCCGAAAATATTTGGAGAATAACTTTCAAAATACTGAACTAAATTGAATGATTTTTGTGTCATTAGAAACTTGAGAGATAGGAGAACAATTTTATAGAAGAGAGTATTGCCAAATTACTTCATTTGAATTGTCTAAATGATCAAGAATAGTAGACCCGAAAGTCAGTTTTTGGGAAAAATCTGAAATGACTCACTGGGTTATGAAAGTAGATTCAAAGTGTTTATTTGAGGTATAAACCCTACGTACAAATGATACTTAAGTGAGTTTTGATATTGGATTGATTTTGTGATGAGAATAATAGAAAAATGCCTAGGATTGTCATGGGCATGCATTGTGCATATTTCATATACATACACGTGCATTATTAAACACTTATAATTGTGCAAATTGTGATATGTGTATAGAGGAGCAACTGAAACGTCAACCTCCAAACATTGCCGGAACTTATAAACACTAGCTTCAGGAGCAACTTGTGAGTAACATAGACGGTCTCACTCAATTAATTGTTTGTTTTATATTATGTTTGAATTATGGAATGAATGTAATTTGATTGTGTTGATTCCGGACAATAAAGGTCCGATGATTGTGATATATGAATGAGATATTGAAGTGCTACTTGAATGTAAATGAGAAGAACTAAATATTTCATGACATGATTGATTATGAGAGATGCATTCCATATATAAATGCATAATCAGATAATGAGAGTTGTGACTTGAGTAGCCACTAAAAATGAGCTTAAAGCTCCTAATTATGATTAATAGCCAAAGGCTCATTATATAAAATGAGCTCTGTATCCCCAACGGATAAGGGACAGTATAAATGAGACCGGTATCCACAACAAATACGAGACAGTTTAATCACTCGGTCACAATAACGTAATAATTGAAAAAGAGTCACATGAGCATTTCATATGCATTTTATTAAGCATGATTGATTGATTGAAATGCAAACTTGTCTATTCTTGAGTGAGAATGTGATATGTTATCAATTATGCAAATTTGTAAAATATATGTTATATGTATTGATGTGATGCATGAATTGAGAGAACCATCAATGATGGTTACTTCATTGAGTTCACAAAACTCACCAAAATTGCAACGTTGACTTTTCAGGACCGAGAGACAACTTTAGCTAGTGAGGGACTCTACAAGCAGTGTAGACTTGTACTTTTGGAACAAGAAGAAATGGCTCAAGGTCGATCAGCTAGATATGGACATATTAGATAGATTTTGTCTATTTTCCTCTTTCATGTAGCACATTTTTGTATTAAGCTATGATGTTGTATTAATATGGATGTTGAAAGATACAATGTAAACATTCGGTGTTTAGGAAATGAAAAGAGGAAGTTTGGTTTTAAAATATTGTGTTTTTCCTTATGAGGTCTTTTAAGAGAATAAAGATAGATGATGCCATTTTAAGTGAATGTTATGATTGAACGTAGCGCGCCATTGTCATATGTTATGTACTGGAATGTCCGCAGGGTGTTCTAGTATGTATCTTAGGGTAAGGGGCGCTACAGTAGGTGGTATAAGAGCATGGATTGATATCCATAAGGATATTTAGGAATGTTAAGCATGAAATATCGTGAGAAATGAGGATAATGATTGAAGTTATTATTTATTATAGGTTATCTGCCATAGGTGATCAAGTGGGGAAACCAGCTGACCTATGATCGGTAAGAGCCAGTAGGGAGTCCTCGATACCTCGACCAGAGGAGATGCCTCCTAGAGTTCCCGAGAGAAGGGACAGGAGGTATGATAGGCTGTGGAAGTAAGGGGCTATGAATTTCTATGACAGCACAGACCCTGCTGAGGCCGAAAGATGGTTAGAAAGGACGAAAAGGGTTTTTGATTAGATGGACTGCGAGCTAGATGAGAGGTTCGACTGTGCAGTATCCTTACTGTAAGGCCCAGTTTATTAGTGGTAGAAGACTGTCCCAGACAATACCATCAGGCCTTGCCACCTAAAATGGGAAGACTTTTTGATGGTTTTTAAAGAAAACTATATGCCTAAGATCTGCTTGGATCGAAAGATGAAGGAGTTCCAAGATTTGAAGTAGGGTAGGATATCAGTGGTAGAGTATGAGATAAGGTTCAACGAGTTAATGGGTTATGCTACTGTTTTGATTCCTACTGAAAAAGACAAGTGTAGGAGGTTTGAGGATGGACTCAATATGGAGATCAGAACAAAGTTGGCAATTTCAAACTTGAGTAGTTTTACTGAGTTGAGGGCTGATTGAATCAGAATTGAGTAGTTACTGAAAGAGGGACAAGCAGAAACTGAGCAAGGATCTAGAATGAAGAGGTCTAGTAAGAGTCAGAGTGGTTCTAGCAGAAGATTCAGTAAGTGCCAGAACAAAGCTTTCAGACAATCAGTTAGATAAAGGTAGTCAGGATTCAGACAGAGGGGTGATTTTGTATAGTCCAGCAGTGGAAGAGGTACAGTGCAGAGTCAGTGACCTCCGTGTGAGCATTGTGAGAAGAGGCACGGTGGTGAGTGCTAGAGACTGTCTGGAGATTGCCTTAGGTGCGGCTCTTTTGACCACCAGATTAGAGATTGTCCTGCTGCTTTGGGAGCTCAATCTGGTATGAGTGGGAGATCTGGGAGTAATGCTACGGTCCAGCAGAGCTAAGGTAGTGGGTCCAGACAGAGGAGCCGTGGCAGAGGCAGAGTGAGCTCTGGGAGTCCCTCTGCCAGGACTGAGGTGCGAAGCAGTTGACCCTAGTCCCAAGCTAGAGTCTATGCCATGACCAGGCAGGAGGCCCAGGACTCTCCAGATGTTATTGTAGGTGCGCTATTTATTTATGCTCATGAAGCATTTGCATGCTAGATCTAGGATTTACACATTCATTCATCGCATTGCATCTGGCATCTAGGCTGCATTGTGATAGGGAGCTATTACAGTATGGACTAGAGGTGAGTACACCGATAGGTAGTATTACAGTGATATGGTCAGACTACATGGAGTTCCAGTGTCCATTGTATGGACATTTAGTTGTTTGATGAAAACGCTCTTGTATAGGAGCATTTTCATTTTGGCTGTCTGAAGACAAACAGCCATTGGATCAGCTGCTCTCTAAACAGCTTTTATAGCTGTTTGAAGAGTCAAACAGCTGAAGCATACCAATCAGCTAAAAAAATAGCTGATTGGTAGCTAACCAAACAAGGCCCTAAATTCCATTGAAGTGATTAGCAGATGATACTTTACATTAAGCAATGAATTTAGACAAATTAGATTTATATGCCCGATGTTTGATACAGGTTAGAGCTCCTAAAAAGTATATAGATATTGTGAAATTAGAGTTATTAGATTACTTTTACAGAAAGATCAAACTAGTCTCACAATATAATAAAAGGATCACATAATGAACATCATTAATCATAGGTTAGCTATTAAAATAGAGACGATGCCATTACTAGCCTATGTTCAAACCTCTTCTATAATTAATTTATTAATTTATTAATCACATACCTTATATACAGGTCCAAAACCTCCATCTCCAAGCTTATTAGTAGGATGAAAGTCATCTGTGGCAGCCTTTAACTCACTATGACTTAAAGCATATAGTCTAGCATCTATACCTAGGTACTCTGCAATTTCAGTGATAGGATGTTATAAAGAATAAATAATAATAATTTAGTAAAAATTTTGTTAATAACATAAGATCTAGAGATATTCAATTGATATCAAAGAAAACAATAAATTTGAAAAAGAAAAACGAAACAAACAAACAGTGACTCAGCTTTTTCAACGCAACAATAAATTAAAGCCACTAATAACATTTTGACTCGGGAAATTCAAAATTGTACGCCAAACTAGCATTTAAAACAACAGAAGTGAGTCAACATCTAGTAAAAGCTTTACCATGAACTAAAAGGGTTGAAGTGTCAAATTTAATTTTGTGCAATTTAATTTAATTTATATATTTATATAAATTTTAAATAAATATATAAATAAAATTAAATAAAAATTGATTAACCCCATCCTTTTGGGCACAATATAAGGTACTGCACATCACTTTGTGCAGAACTCTGTGGTATTCTCAAGGTTGACACTTACATAGAATCAAGGATATAGGAGTATCGAACTTGAAATGGATTCATTGCCTGTCATTAATATTTTATTGGCCTCTTATACATCATATGTGCCACACAACACTTTAATTTTGGGGATCCAACAATTACTAAACTTTGAATAGACATTAAAAGCTAGGCATATATATCGAGAAAGTAATAGAGCTGCGGATTAACTAGCAAATCATGTCAAATACTTAGACCTTAGCATCTATTGACATCAAAATCTGCCTGTGGTTGCTTTGATATCTTGCTAGAGGATATAACTGGGGTTTCTTTTCTCCGACTGGTAGCTTAAACTGTTTGTACTTCTCCTTCTGAATTAGAAAAACAAAAAAAAAAAGACATCCATCTCCTCGTATTACGAGCACGTGCGGTACCTTTCGAATTCTTAATGACATCCACCTCCTCCGTATTACGAGCATGTATGGTACTTTTCAAATTCTTAATGGCAGAGCCTAGTCAACTATCATAATTTGACTACACTTCAGTCCACTCAAGTCACTTAAGTTCCAACTTCTTTTCGAAGTTGACTTGCAAATCTTTTTTTAACAAGAGTCCTACTTACTCCGTTGTCTTCTCCTTTGAAATACAAATAGATATATACTTCGGATAGTCTAATTACTAAATAAGCTTACAATAGTATATATAATAAATCTTAAAGTATTTGATTTCATTTACAAATAAATACTTTTCTTAAATAGAAGTATTAACTTTTTTATTAAAACGTTTCATAATTATTAAATAATTTTTACGTACCACAAATTAAAAATATATATGTTGTAACTATTTAAAAGAATACGTACTTTTGATTTAATTTATGCACATCTAATTCAAGACATAAATATACTAATAGAAAATAATTGAAATTAAGAAAAAGAGGAAACCTAACAAAAATTTTAGATGTAGAAATAAACGCTCAAGTTGCTATAAAGATGACGAGGAAAATTGTTTTTCATTGCCTATATTTTTGTCACCATTATAAAATTTGATTCTACTATAAACAACAAGAAGAATAAGATTAATTTTCATAAATAAATTTATGAAAAAGAATTACATGGATAATAAAAATAGAAATTAGCGAATAAGAATTATTTGAAGAAGATAAATCAAATTTTTATTTCCTTCCTCTTCCTAACTTGAGTTTATCATCCCATTTTTACATTCTTCGCTCTTTTGATAAGTTCTTTGTTATTTTGCATGTTGATGTTGTTGGGAAATCCGGTCGGGATTTGATTCAAACCGCAGCAGAACAATCATGAAACTCTTTCGTGACTTTTTGATTTCTCAAAAACTAATATTTATTTAATTCTATAAAATGATTAACACGAATTAAAATAAAACAAAAATTTAATTCGTACCTTATTCCGAAGCTTAAACTTTATCTTGATGCATCCCTCGAACTGTTTCCAAAACTGATTTATCTCAACCGCCGTAGCCGCACAAGTGTCCGGCCTCTAACGGTATCCACAGAACAGGTTGAGAAAACTCTGTAACTTTTACAAAGAGGGTTAAGCATGAAGTGTTAGCTCCATAGAACTCAAGCCCATTTATAATAAACTTTGGACATTTTAGTACTTTAATTGAAATTAAATACTAATTTTAATTAAACTTTAATTAGAATTACAAATAATTCTAATTAAATACCAATTATACTCAAATAAGATTCAATATTCAAATAAGATTCAATATCTTATATTGATCCTTATTTATTAAATATCTCATATTTAATCACAAAGTTTCTCAAACTTTATAATCAAGTCCAATTTGATTAAATTAACTTTGCTCTCTCTAACACATTCTATATGTGAGAACCATTAGGTTCCCAAATATATTGGCAATGGTTATAAATTATAATTATAATTCATAATTAGAATTAGATAAATTAAAACTCCTTTTAATTTATCTTTAATTCTCCAAT
>JAOTAX010000006.1:30441454-30459981 GCA_025629825.1 Erythroxylum guanchezii
GAGCTTCCAAAAACACCAAATGAGTGCAAGAACCAGTTCCAAGAGACGATATAGACAGATTCCAGAAGACTCCACTGAAACACGTAAAGAAGCTAGAGACATTTTTACCAATCAAAATCCAGTAAATAACTTGCTTTAAAAATTTTAAATTAAAACAAAATAATTAACAAAAATACAAAAAGGAAGTAGATCAATAATTGTTTAAAGCCAAACCCACATCTGATCAAAGAGGAGACAACCGAGCGCTGCGCAAAACTTTGAAGAATAGGCACAAAAGGAGGATTAACCCAACTTTCTGTTCAGCCCAACGCAGCTTTCTGTTCAGCACAAATGGTGTCGCCGTAAAGAACAGAATCAATGCAAAAGGATGATAGAAAGAGTTAAGAAGATAGGCGCAAGATCGAAGAAGTGAAGCGGGAAGGATGAATTAAAAGAATGAGGCGCATCGGCTTGGCTTAGGAAAGCCGAGAGGTTTGTTTTAATTAGAACGTCGACGTTTTAATAAGGGAACAGCACAGGAACAGCTGTTTCGGAACAGGTGATCAGATGCCGCCCACTATGGTGTCTTTAGATCCCTAACCTAAACCTAATATGGGAACTTCTGAAATAAACAAAAGCTACCAAAACTGTAAACTATGTGTTATTTAAATAGACAATTTTGAAAGAAACACAGTATGGCACAAGGTCGAGTGTCAAGCTATATTCATCCAAAAATGATGTTCTCTTCATATTTTATTTGTATACTCCTCCAATAATTGGCTACACAATTATCTTATAGAATTCACTCTTCCTTAGCTTGTTTAGATATAAAGAATTATCGAATTCATCATTAAATTCCTTATATGGGAAATCGAATGAAGAATTCATAAGTTTTACATCTCTTAAGAAGCTTATTATAAGTGAAGGGCCAATGTCATTAGAAACCTAGTTGCAACTGGGCCAGTGGATTGTATACTAATAAACTTGCATAATTCATTCATTTTATACGCTATAGGATTTAAAGCACAAAATTGAATATCAATAAAAAGTGAACTAAAAGGTGATTCTCTTATCCCTTATTGGTTGCACGAACTAACCATATCCTTGTAACATGTTATAATAAATCCATGGGGATGAAGAAAGTAAGCTTACCTCTAAAAATTGATTATATGTCTTAACTGTTATCCTTAAGACACTGTACCTAAAATGTTAGAAAGTTCGATCCCTAGCAAACTTCTTCCTTTCTCAAGATGCTCATAAAAGCATCTTAATCTTTGATTTTTTTTTTTTCACAAGCTTCGAGAAGTTCATTCTTGTCATTCACTGAGAGTCACACATTTACATTTAAATTTGTATAAGCACAGAAAATAAAACTCAAGAATTAAATAAAAACAATTACAGAATAACTAGATTAATAGTTACCAAATATCTTTAATATTACACATATTCTCTAGTAACATCACTAAAAACTTGATATGTGTTTTATATATACCCTCACTATTCTAATGCAAGACTAATGCAAGTAGACATATCATTCTATAATAGTAAAGTAGTAGTAGGGGCCGATCTTACGAGAGATGAATGTAACTACTAAGTTTAATCTTCTCATCATTATCTACGGTAAGCCTTGAATTGTACGATATTCACAACTTTAGATTCAACTTCAAAAATAAACAAAGGTAAGCCTTGAATTGCATGTCTATCAATTAGAATGAAACTTTCAAACTATATCAAATTTGTTTGGAATTCAGGAGAAAAAAAGAGAAAATAAAAATAATGTACATTGTGCTTCAGAAAAAAAGTATCAAATTGTACAATAGTCTATTAAAAACTAACTACTACAAATATAGTATACATTTAACAACATACCTGTAGTGTTATGTTACTAAGAGTTGATAACTTTTAACTGACGTGCAATGTTAATTTTTAGACTAAAATAACATCAGAGTTCAGCAAATACTAGCAGGAATTAATTATTTTAAAAAATGAAAAAAAAATTACAGATTATTTTTTATTCTGTTTTAGATATATGGAGACCATAAAAGTTCACCAACGGAGGGAGCAAGTTCTTAATCTTTTTTCTTTACTTAAGCCAAACCATGTCCGATGTGCAGTGTACATGTAGTTCAAAAACCTTTTTGGCCTCACCGTACACCTTGCATGTGTTTTATAAATGATTCAGCTTTAATTTTCGTTAAGTGTTGATCTCAATTCGAAAGATTGTTGAGCAGCATCGACGTTGAGGTGGCTTGGGCAGCACAGGTTATTAGTTCAGGGAATCCCTACCCACAGGTGCAAAATACATTTATGAAGGCTTCATTATGTTCACAGTTGACTCGTTTCCCAATTCATAGCCCTTTGAGACAGCAACAAATGTATACAGCGTACCACAATAAATTTGAAAGTTTGTCATGTTCCAACTGTATTAAGTCCATGGTAATTACCCAACTATATGGGTTTGTACATAATGCGGTAAAGAAAACGACCAACAGGCCATAACCTTACTGATATAGACATAAATGGCCAGAAAGACAAGCTTGTCCTTCTTCCATACATTGCAAAAGGTAAATGAGACAAGAAATGAAGGTCTCAAACGCACCAAGAGCTAGAGGACTCGTAAAGCAGCAGCAGTAATTAGGCAATGTTGAACTCACTGCAATATCCCAATTACAGGTCTTTACTCTCATTACTGGCAAAAGGCACAATTATTGTGTATATCCCCACACCTGATCTTCAGACCGTGTAGGCTTGTTGAATTGTATCTATGTCGAGGCCTTTCAATCTCACCACTGATTCTACATGACCCTTGAGTGTGTGAAGCTCCCTCAACCTGCAACCACGTACACATAATTCAAAATTTGGAGAATTCCACCAAAATCAGAGAAGTTTCCAACGAGCCAAAAGCCAACATATGTAACAAAGATTCAAAATAACATATGAGGAAGCTGACAACATTTCACACCTTCTGGCAGGCTTAATTTATGATGTGATAACTCCTTATTCCCACAGCAAGGACTAATCCTCAAATAGAAATTATGAGTTCATCAAAAAGATAATATTTTAAAAAGGTAAGATTCTGCCAGATGTGCTTCTCACAATTCTTCAAATGCCCCATAAGTCAATGCAAGACAAAACGGCATTCAGGTACATAACCATGTATGAAGCTGAAAAGACGGACTGCTAAAATTCCAGCGTACCTTGCTATTTCAGCTCTCCTTTTAGCTTCTTCAGCCATCTGGTTGAGCTCTGTGAAACGAGTCCGGTCAGTGAACATCTTTGTATCTGGTGGCTGCAACCCATGCAATGTTCTTTGTGCGTGTGCCCACTGAAGCTCACGTTGTTCCTTGCCGAAATCCTTTTGCCTTGTGAAAGCAATCTACAAATCGAGAAAATTAATCACAGGAAAAAAGATTAGACACATACGATAAACATGCAGACTTAAAACGTCAGTCTGCTCTAAGGAACCACAACGAAATTCAATGCAACTAGTACCCTTTGCTCAATGACAAGATCCCAGGCTCTTCCACTCAAAGCATATCTTATAAAAAACTTAATGAAGTCGAGTGGTATGTAGAAGATGATGTTATAAAGCCAAATGACACCTGCCCAACCCCAACCAATCCCTTCAATAGCAGCAAAGCTCCAATTTGCATAGACTGCAATTAGAGTGGCAATCTGCAGAAAATTGAAGGTTTAGCATTTCAGTTTCACTAGAGTTGCTTGAGCATCTATATACAAATGAACAGGAAATAGCCTCACCAGCTGAGCAATCACAAAAGCTACTACAAGCAGTAGCCCAGGACGTTCAACAAAAGACCAACTTCTTGACCGTGTCACGAATATAAGTGCCTGACTGATAATGCTCACTTGCAAATAAATAGCTGATGCAAGCTTGCGGAAGTCATCATGGGCAGTTTTCTCCAAAGTTGACACACCAAAGACCCTCTGGAAAATTAACAGGAGCACATATTAACTGTTGACTGTTGAGTACAGGGAAATAAAATTCACAGCTATATGTGACAAAACATAAATCATGAACAGATACATGCTGATACTTTAGTTAAGAAACTTGCAAATTGGTAAAGCTTAGAACAGAATGTACAAGACATCAGACATCCCCATCTTAACTAACTTGTTTTCAACTGCAGGTGATATATCCCTCATTTGTTCCAGTTACTTAGTCTTAAAGAGTATTCTTGTGAAATATTATGTCCAAAAACAAAAACGCAAAGAACACAATGAAACTTAAGCATTTAGACAGATTTTGATCTGATATATTTGCACTGTATATTTATCCATAAAAATTCTTGGCTTAATAAATGTTATGACATCTTACTGGGAAGAAGTCTGTTTTATATGCCGCCCAAAAGAATATGACTGTCATCATTGCAAGGTAACTACCAAGAACAATTCCAGTGGTAAAAATCTCTGCTAGCTTCCAGCTGTCTGGCATGGGAGATGGTTTCACTCTATCCTTTGAAATTGTCATAATGGTACCTGAAATTACATAGTTCTAATAGTTAATGAACGAAGACGTGCTATGATCAAAATACCAATCTATCAACCATAGATAATGAACTTTCCGATTCCTAACAATTAGCACAAGAGAAACGTTTCAGTTATAGTAGCTGAAATGCTACATGTTTAGCAACAAGCTGTGACAAATATCAAACTGAATTCCTAGTTATACATTTCAACCAAACCAATACCACCAACAGCATATTTTCAAGTTCATTTCAGGACTATTTCTCAATACAATAGTTGGTCCTCGTATATGTGTGTGTGTGGGTGTACATGTCATAGGTGCAAAGATTGCAAAAGTGGAAAAAGAAAATAACTAACCGTCATTGAGAATGGCAATGATAAGCACCATAAATGGTGGAAAATCAAACTTCCATATTAGGGCCAATAGCATGAAACCAAGCTGCCACAAGTACAATAAAAGAAAATCAGTAACAGAAATGATGAAAATTTCCAATGAGATAGCTTTCTCATAATTCAAATGCAAATAAGATAACATGATAGAAAAGTTTCATCTATATTACTAGCAAAACTAGTTGAGGCATTTTTCAAAAAAAAAAAAAAGTTGAGGCAGCCTAACGTACCACAATACGAATAGTAATAGAAACTGCATAGATCTGCAAAAAAAAGAAAATGAGAAAACAAAAAATTAATAGGTAATAAAAAATTGTAATGCTAAAAAGGGCACAGATAACACAACATATTGCAAAAAAACCATCCAGAACAATAGTGTCAACCTTTCTAAATAAGTTTGTCCACGAGAAAATCATGAGAGTCAACACTTACTGTGTAATTTTTCATCCTCTGGAATATTGCCCGACTTGTCAAGACAGCACTTATGATAACACTAAGGCCAGGCTCAGTGAGGACAATATCAGAAGCACCGCGAGCTGCGTCAGTTGCATCAGCAACAGCAATCCCTATATCAGCCTTCTTAAGAGCAGGTGCATCATTAACTCCATCCCCAGTCATCCCACAGATATGTTTTCTAGCTTGCAAGCGTTTCACAATCTCATATTTGTGTTCTGAAACAACACCATATATCAAACTAGTTAATTCTGCATACCTTTCTTGGAGTTTTGGCTACAACTAGTTATTAGCGAGGAACACTAAATCCAAGATTTGAATCCAATGGACCAATTTGTTGAATTCCATCAACCAGCTGGATATCCAAAGTGAAAGTAAAATCAACTACTAAGGGAAAATGTAAAAGAAATTACCAGGGAAAACACCAGCAAATCCATCAGCTTTCTCTATCAGTTCATCAATTGGTAAAGCACAAATAGACTCATCCTTGTCCTGTCCTAACAATGCTGATGAAGGGTACATATTGGTTCCCATTCCCAATCGTCTTCCCGTTTCCTTTGCTATTGCAAGCTGATCCCCTGGTAAAAGCCACAAGTTTCAGCAACTTAAAACATGAAAGGTGATACAAATTAAGCATTTTTAGAACATGGATGGTGTTAAAATTAGAAAAACAGCTCAGGAATTTATGGTGAATTTTTTAACAACCAACGTTGCACACTCAGCTTAATGGAAGATAGGAACCCCATACAAATTTTCCTTCAGAATATTTACAGAACTGGACACTTTGAAGGGGTCCACTTAGAAAAGAACAAACCTGTAATCATTTTCACATTTACACCAAGATTTAAAGCCCTCCTTATTGTCTCTGCACTGTCATGTCTGGGTGGATCAAAAAGAGGCATGAGGCCAATGAACTGCCAGGGGCCTCCAGAACTCTCTTTCCTTCCTTCTGGAACTTCCTGTATAATAGAAGCAAGTAACCAATGAAAGACAATAATATAAGAAACCTTAAACAATAACAAGGTATAGTAAGAATATAACACAGTAAACATAAAACCATAAGGGATTCAAAAGGCTTCCTATTACCTGGTATGCAACAGCAAGGGAGCGTAAACCCCTTTCTGCGAACTTATCAATCACAGCATGAACTCTTCGCTCAATGTCTGACTTGTTGTGCGCAAGGTTTAGAATCTAAAAGGACCACATTGAAAGATAAGAATTAGTGTAAGAACTCACAAGAGCCAGAGGCCAAGGTGTAAAATCCATGCAATATACCTGCTCTGGTGCACCTTTGCTGACTCTATGCATTTTACCTTCACCGTCAATATAAGTCAAGGCTGTACGCTTATCAGTAGGATTAAAAGGGAGGAAGTGAACTTCTTGAATCCCAGCACGTGCCTTTTTTTAACACAAAAATATTAGAACATATGGCCAACAAAAGATGGAAAAATAAATAAAAAACAAATAGGTAGAAAACAAGCTGAAAGTAATCAAAAGATTTAACCAAAAGTAAAGTGAAAATCAGGGCAGTGAAGTACTTCTTTAGGATCAGCCAACGTGCCAACGATAGCAGAATCTATTGCATCTTGATTCTCAGTTCTAGAAGCACGAGCTGCCATCAGAACTACTGTATCTGCATCTATTCCTTTGGCAAAAACCTGATGTACAGTGAAAATTTTAGAACAATAACACTGATTCACTGAACTTTAAACAATGGCTTCTCTAACCAACCTCGATGATATTTTTGTCTACTGTGAGTTTATTTAATGTCAGTGTCCCTGTTTTATCGCTGCAAAGAACATCCATGCCTGCCATCTCTTCAATGGCAGTCATTCTCTTCGTGATAGCTCCCTGTTAATCAATCAAGTCCCATCATCTTCTGCTGAAAACTCATCAATATATATTAAACAAAACCATTGCAAGATCATAGCGAACCTGCTGAGAAAGCCTATGAGAACCAATTGCCATGGTCACTGACAAAACTGTAGGCATGGCAATTGGAATTCCTCCAATGAGAAGCACAAGAAGATTGTCAATTCCAGGACGATATTTCCGATCTTGTATTGGGTACATAACAACGATCTCTATAATCATGCCAACAGCGATCGAACAGATGCAGAAATTCCCAATTGCAGTCAAGACCTACATATCGTGTTACACAGAATATTAATCAAAATCAGTCATACATCGTAACTCGGATAACAAAGGTCCTGCCGTTTATCCCTCCTTGCCTTTTGGAAGTGGCCAACTTGGTTAGTGGTATCCACAAGGTGAGCAGCCTTTCCGAAAAAGGTATGGACACCAGTAGCAATGACCACTGCTTCAATCTCTCCTTGTTTGCAAGTAGAACCAGAGTAAATGCCATCTCCAGGACCTTTTGTAACCGGAAGGGACTCACCAGTAAGTGCAGACTGTAAGAGCAAAGATTTAAGACATCAGGAAGACAGCAACAACTAGAGTACTATACCAAGTCAACCAGACTTTCTCATTAAAAGCAATTAGAATGAAAGACCCACCTGATCAATCTTAAGTGGATCACCTTCAAGCAAACGAGCATCAGCTGGAATAATATCTCCCAGTTTTATACTGATTATGTCACCAGGAACCAAAATATCAGCATCCTGCTCATTCCAGCTTCCATCTCGAAGGACCTTTATCAAAACCAGAGATGAATTGAAGGGCTCATTACCACAATACATGCACTTTGAATTCACACAAGCATTCAATCATGGTTGTACTTATTGTGTTTTTGGGTTCTTAATCAAAGTTCATTGATGTTTATGACAAGGTTCCAAATATATTAAATGATAACTACCCCAATTTAGGTAAACCACGATAAGGATATATTATTAGCTAATACCTTAGCTTTTGGAGCAAGACGAGCCATGAGAGCAGCAGCAGCATTACCAGCGTTATTTTCCTCGATAAAGCTTATGGTTGAGTTGATCAAAAGCAGAGTGATAATACCAACAAAGTCTTGCCAATCCGGGGGCTTTCCCTAAGTTTACAAAAGGAACCAACTTAATAGAATCTCAAAGCAGATTCCATACGGTAAAATCACAATAAGAAAAAAGAAGGCCTAAATGCAAGTTCATACTCCTCCATTTGCAAGAGCAATTGCCATGATAGCAGCAGCCTCCATAACCCATGAAAGAGGATTCCACATAAAACCCAAAAACTTAAAGAATTTGCTCTCCTGAAATACAACCGGTGAGTGAATTTAAAGTTAAGACAAATCCACAAGAGCATACGAGAAGGAAAATGGCTTCAATGCATAACAAGACACAAACCTTTTTCTCCTCAAGCTTGTTGTGACCGAAAATGGCCAGCCTCTCTTCAGCAGCTTGAGTGGTGAGACCTTGTCTGCTACATCTCAGATTCTCAAACACTTCCTCAATGGGTATGTTTTCCTGCATTCCAATAAAACTCAAATCTTTAAGACACAACAAAACACCAGCTCAACCAGAAAAGTTTCAATGTCGGTTCAGATCTACTACCAAATCCACAACTTCCTTCAACACAGCCTCCAGAACTTCATTCTTGTCCCCCATCCTCTCCGTGAAATCTCCCCAGGTAAGAAGCAATCAAAAGATAAAACTTCACTCCAGAACCACCATGAAAAACAGCATAAAAGAGCAGAGACCAGAGATTTTCAACCGAATCAAGCACAGAGTTTGGGACCAAAATGAGGATAACCCACCAACACCAAATCTACAAAGAAAAGATGATTAGAAACCAAACCGTAAGCCTAATGGCATAGTAGAGTGCAAGTAACAGTCATATAAATCTATCTTATTCTTTTCAGCTACTTCCTTCGGCTTTTAAGCAAGCACCCCAAAACTAAAGCCTCTTTTTTATCGGAGTCCTTTTATTTCCAAAATGGTCCAAATATATAGACTGACGGTGGCTCACGTACTAGGTCCGCGGGGTAAATAGGGAATTTCATGTTATGAAGGGACTGTTTACACCCTTAATT
The DNA here is from genome assembly GCA_025629825.1 of Erythroxylum guanchezii. Classification (NCBI taxonomy): domain Eukaryota; kingdom Viridiplantae; phylum Streptophyta; class Magnoliopsida; order Malpighiales; family Erythroxylaceae; genus Erythroxylum; species Erythroxylum guanchezii. The sequence continues at coordinate 30,450,738 of JAOTAX010000006.1, forward strand.
ATTTTTGTTTTTTATTTTATAAAATATATATTTAATGAATAAGGACAGAAAACCACAGTCATGAATAAACTGCATGTTATGAAGGGACTGTTTCGATATTTACACCTTCAATAATTTTTGCTTCTTTATTTTATAAAATATATATTTAATGAATAAGGACAGAAAACCAAAGTCATGAATAAACTGCACATGCACCCATTGAGCCTAAGCCTGAGCCCCTGAGTCTGAACCCGAGCCGAGCCCCTATCCTGTAATTTCCAATTTTTTTACCCGTGGTTTCGACTTGGAAGTGAAAGGCCACCTTTTGTCTAGCGTGAAGGTAACTGGCCATGACTGGCGGACAAGTGTCGCTTTTGAAATTGTAGTTAAATTCATTCTGTAGGCAAGTGGGTACTTCTTGTACCTTCAAAGACCTTTGGGACACCCAATAGTCGAAAAAGAAGCGGTGAGAGTGAGTGATATTTCCTTTCCCAGTTACGGGCTTACTTTCCGTTTACGGCGATTATATGACTCGTCCAAATTATTTAAATCCTTGAAGGTTAAGATCAAACATTGGCAATAAGCTTGTGCGTTAAACAATCTAATTGTCTTGAACCATCCTGAACCACCATGACTATCGTCAACCCACATGGATATTATGTTTCTACTTTTATGATTCTATCTGATATCTTTTTTTGTAAGATGTTTCTGTTTTGGTTCATGGTACTCATGAATGAATACACAAATACACAATGAGCTGTATGCTTCTATTATTTTTATTAAATACTTCTGTTGAACAATTACGTTTTTTTTTCAATTAACTTAAGATGATATATATCTTATGTTCTGAATTGGTATACCAGACGCGTATTGTTTGGTAGTCTGTATAGGTAACCGCCCTATCAACAACTATTGTTGTGATATTCGACAGGACGAAGGACTTGTGGCAATCGGCCAACACACACATTTATTTACCTAGTAATTAACAAAGGACATAGTGGCTACCATTTTCAATGGGCATGAGAGTGTCCAGTGGGGATACTCTGTCTACTGTCCAAAACGACATGACATCCTCTAAACTCATGTCAAATGATTGTTTTAGGCATTGGATAAGATTTGACATAATAAAATCCTATCGTACACAACACTTCATGGTTTGTTGAACGGTTACTTCAACCCTAAAACTAGGTAAATTCAATTAGCGAGGTAAATCTCAACATTATATATTTCATCTAACTTACACCCGAGCAAAAATCCTAACTAGACACCCACTTCCACCGGGCAACTTCATTTGACCGCTGTTTTCAACCCGTGATGACATGAAGTAGTCGTTAAAAATAGAGTCATCAACTAGGTCTCTTCTGACAATGTTTCTTTAATTGTGATGTTGTGTTACTGTAGATTGGATGAGTCAGCAAAGATATCTCGCAGATTTTGTGGTTGTTCAAGTACTATACAAATAAATGGTACAATGATGTCATGTTAAATATTGTTTTGTTAAGTTGGGTGTCGAAATATTTTTAATTGACCATCTATTTAAGTTTGTATAGAACTCGTTGCTTTGCAAGATCTGTCAATTGCTTAATTAATTCTTTTTTTTAAGACTAAAAAAGATATTTCTGTTTTCTTGTATTATATTATTATATAGTCAGATTATTTTTTTCGTTTCATCGATTTTCTTTTTTCGGTAAATATCGGGATTCATATTGAAAATAATAAGAAATTCAAGTCGTCGTGGTCGGACTCTATTATGAATTTCTGACCACATTCTCCATGGGACCCTCCTATCTCTTCCTTTTCCGAGCTCGATTTATAGAAAAAGGAAAAAAAGGAACCGAGAAGAAGGTATCAGCAACAACAGGGTTTATTACGGGACATTTCTAACTCAAAACATGATTTGTTAATTAATAACAATTGAAGAAATTAAAAAAAAAAGTCAAGAAACTATATATTACAAGACTAAAGTAAAAGCTACATAAATGTACAATTGTAATGACAAAAGTTTAGGTAAACATAAATTATGATTGAAAGAAGTGTTCAATTATTAACAGTTGAAACAAGACAAGAAAGGGGGGGAAGGGCACATTAACGACATATTTAGGCTAAAGTTTAGGGGGGGTGGTTCGTTGATTACGTTAACAAGTGCATGTGAATGGGCAGGAGCAGGAGCATGACAAAAACAGCGAGTGGCCCCACAATCGCACATGGGACATGTCCTATTGGCTGGACAAAAAAATGTAATTAAATCTTAAAACTTTTCAATCACTCCATTTTAGGTCTGTCCCATTTCACTCGACTATAGGTTGTACGAATCCGTACCAAAGCCGGACACCTCATATTTCCTAATCAAACCATGTTTTCCTACTGTCATGAATCATGATGGGAGTTTGGAATGGGTGCTCCGTCCTTTAATCCTCTAATCTGTCCTCCTCCTCAGCCGTTTGATTGAGAGAAATCATTTCTGGTCGTAGATGTTGACTTCAGGGATTGACTTTCATCGTACGAATCCGACAAAACAAAATCAACTGCAGTAACGAATTCCCGTGTACAAAATTTGAAGATCTCGTTAGAGGCATGTGCGTGTAATAATTAACGACTTTAAAAACATGGGATTTTGTACTTAAATTATATTATACAGTGTTACAAAAAATTCGAGTTTGAGATACGTGCATGTGTGGTAAAGATGAAAAGAAGAAGACAACCTCAACACAACTTGATTCTTCCCTTGCTAAGAAATATGAGTATGCCTTTACGCTAAATATTTATGAGATTGATGTCACTTTCTTCCTTAAATCCGTAGTTTTCAAGAAAGTTTCTTCTCTGACGCAAAATTGGAAGTTGAGTTCATTAGTGATATCATCAAGTATCCAAGGTCAAATGTAACATTTTCTTAACTTGAATGCTAAAATATTGTACAATAAATAACACTGAAGATAAGATAAGGACTAGGCAGAGATAGACGTCCTATATTATAGAGCGTGTGGAAGAGACTGACTTAATCCAAATGCGTATGAGAAGGGAAACACAAGCATAAAAGTCCAGCTCAACTTGGCCGCCCATCACTCTTTCAATATAGGGGAACCCGTGTCCGTACACGATCTTTTTATCAACCACTTGTTTTCCTTTCTATCACTGCGATGCTGACCACTAGAATATTACATGTATATTTTTCCATTTTCACAATTTCTTTACGGGGAAGCGTGTCATTGAGAAAAAAACTATATTTATAAATTATATATTTTAAGTGAAATTAAATAGTGGATTGGACCAACTGATAGATTGATTCAAAACTTTACTGCCAATAGCGTATCTTGGTAACTCGACGTGCATTTGTTGCGGAAACAAACTTAAATTTCCCATCCAAGTGTTAGGTAAGTCACTCTTATTTCACAAATTTAGGAAGATTCATCTTGAATTTGGTTTTTAAAATGTCTGAACTAGAAATAGTACAGAATTAAGGACGGTATACATAACTGTTCTAAGTTGTAACCAGAAGGGAAGGAAAAAGGGGACATGGACCCATATTTCAAGGTGATCAGATGGCTCAATATTAATGCCAAGATAACAGAAGCACATGACATGTTCTCCTTCTGCACAAACATAAGTTAGAGCCTTACTGTTTTGAGCGTAGTGGCATTGAATCATAGTCAGCACTTTACATAGATAAGCCTATTTATTGAATTGTAACTTCAAATGGATTTTTCTCATACCTGATTTTAACTTTTCTCTGAATTTATAACATGAACCGCCATACAACTGTACGTTGTTACCACTTACATATTAGGACAAAACTATAAAGTTCTTAGGACTACAATGCTTACCTAACATGGCCAATGTCCTACACACCAACACTGTTTACATTTGAAACATAAACATGTTAATGTTATGCCAAATTTTCTCGCCAGTAAGGCGTAAGCTAAAGCCTAAAGCACGAAATGGGTTTTGAGGTTGAAAAGCAACTCTAAAAGAAGGATGACAATTTGCCTTTCCGACAAAAACCTACTCAAAAGGCAGAGTTTCTTTTCTTAGTGGGGCTTTATGTGATGTGCTCTGATTCCTTTATCAGTCGAGAGAAGTGGAATCTGATACCACACTTAGAAACTGTCCTTTATTGATCATGTGCGTTTCCACTCCTCAGATCCCTGCTCTACTTCTTTAGTACTTTGTCCTTTTTAACTTTTTGGATATAATAATTGAAACAGCAAGTGCTCTTTATCTGTTCCAAGTTCCAACCAACGAAAAATTTCCCAGCCCTAAGCGCATTTTCAGAAGAATGGATATGAATATTCGCCACTTCCTATATATATAATTATAGATATAGTTCTCATCAACAAGACCACCTTAGAATCCAAGCAACTGGTAGTTTCCATCTGAGTATTATAGGATCTGAGGAGGGTCATCGATGTACGCAGTCTTTTTCTTGTGTTTTTTTACAAAGATTTTGTTTCCATAACAGAACTTGTGACTTTCTAGTTACAAAGGAACAACTTTTATCAGTTACTCCAAGACTTTTCCTCTCGTATTGCATTTATGTATTATTTCTAAATTGTTAATAGTTATTGTCCTATTAAAACTGAACATTAATAGAACGTTAAAAAACTAGTACACATTATATTTTTCCTTATAAGGAAAGTAATTGATCTCGTAGAATAAAGTATAGAGATACTTAAATAAATATATGGGTGCTTATTAGAGAATAAGTTTATTGAACTGACCCTATATGAGAAATTTATTTAGAACATTATTTGTATATTATTGGAAATTTTGATTGTAATAATTGTATAAGTGATCTTTTAACTTAAGATCTCTAAAGTTATCTTGTATAGGGATTATTAGTTAAGGATAGCTCAGTCAGTAATCATTAGATAAAACTTGAACTATATGGAGGTAGTTGAGTGATCAAGATATGATTCATCACCATAAAATAATTAAAGAAAATGTTTCATTGTTCTCAATTAGTACTGATTGAAGAAATCCTTGTCCAAAGTGTAATGATATTTTGTAAAAAAAATTAGAAATTTCACTAATTGAATCGGTAGTTAATGGTGGAGAACTAATATGATTGGACCCAAAATAGAGTTGACATTAATTCCATACTCTATGTCCAATTGGAGCATTATATGATAAAAGATTCAATTACACGAAAAAAAAATCATGCACAGAAAGATTAGTCAAAATCATTTTGACATTCCTAAATATTTGGGTGATCATAATATGTTGCTAAACGTCAATCTTGATTTATGAATATAAATTGTTTAATTAGAGAGTTAAAATTAAACTAAAAGAGTTTAATTTATCTATTCATAAATATTATTTAGGGTTATAATTTGTATTAATTGCCAACAAATTTGAAAATGTAATGAGTCGCACACACATAAAGAACAAGATGAAGAGAGTAAAGATATTTTAATCAAGTTGGACTTGAATGTAAAGTTTAAAAAACTTAATAATTAAATATGAGATATTTAATAAATAAGGCTTAATATGAGATATTAGATCTTATTTGGACATGATTGGTATTTAATTAGAATTAATTGTAATTCTAATTAAATTTTAATTAAAATTAGAATTTAATTTCAATTAAATTACTAAAATGTCAAGAACTGATTATAAATGGGCTTAAGCTCTAACGAAGTTAGCATTCCTTGCTTAACCTTCTCTGTAACAGTTGCAAAATTATCTCAACTTGTTTTATGAATACCATTAAAAACTAGATATTTGTGTGACTACGGTGGTTGAAATTAGCTAGTTTCAGAAACGGTTTGAGGAAGACAACAAGAACATGATCAAGCTTTAGAATAAGATATGAACTAAGATTCATACTTTATTATGATTTAATAATTAACCATTTATATAATTAAAGCGATCTTAGTTTTTGGGAAGGTCAAATTAAAAAAAGTCCCATAATTATTCCACTACAGTTGGGTTCAGATCCGATTTTGATTTTTCAATAGTAATATTAGTATTGACTTTAATTATATAACTTGATTAAAAATATGTGATTGTTATTGATTATAATTTTGGAATTGAATAGCAAAAAGTTTTCAACTTAAATTTGAAAATGTTTTAGATTAATATTAAATAAACCCTAAACCACAAATTATAAATCTAGGTTATGAATTGTAGAAATTCAAAATAAAAGGAATAAATTAGAAATCCAAGTTATGGACTATGGAAATTCACAATAAAAGGGATAAAACCCCTAAATAATACGACTTGAATTCGGAATAAGCAACCATAAGATCCAAATCATGCAATTGCAAATCTCAATTATTATCGGGTTTATGGAAACTTGGTGTTGAATGTGCATTTTGTGGGTTTGAGTTTTGGTGATTTTCTTTGGTTGTATGGTTGCTACAGAATACGAAGTCGTGTGGTGTTATAGCTCGATGAGGATATGCAGTGGTTAGATTTGTTGTTGCTGGCTATGAGAGCAGCTAAATACTAATGTTTCTCTTGGGTTGCTATGGTGTGGTTAGTAGCGCCTTAAAGACACGTAATGCGGCATGGAGATGCCTATTGGCATTGAGAAAAGTTGTTGCTACCATAAAGTTGCTGCTTACAATGTTGGAGAAGATCTAGTTGTCTAGCGATGCTTCTCCTCGTTGGCGACTGGATGAGTTGTGGCTGGATAAGGGAAGCATCCCTTGCATGAGCTGGCATCACTGCTAGCAGGATGTGGGCGGTGGCAGCTTCACACATCGTTGGAGTAGTTAGCGTGAAGGCTGGCGACAACTTGGAGAACAACGTGTAACATGAATAGGCGTGAGTGGAGGCAACAGGTCCTCCAGGAGGCAGTGGCTATGCGTGTAACGAATGGACAACAAGGACAAGAAGCAGACACGTGCAGGCGACACAGATGCAGCTGCCAGACTGGCTGGCGATGTCGATAGGAAGAACCTTGGCGGCTAGGGTTTCATCCTTATGAGATTAGGGTTTTTAAGAAGAAGAAAAGGAGTTGTTTGGATTTGAGGTTAGCCTTATTCTTGGAATGAAATAAGCAGTGTTTGGACATGGGAATATACTAACATAAAACCAAGATTAAAGAGTGTTCAGACACTTTTAGTCTATTGTAGTTTAAGAATAAGACATGTTTTGTTATTGGATTGATGTAATCCAAAGTTAAAATAAGGGTTGTATGGGTATTGGAATAAGGTATTCTAAACCTAGTTTTGGACTCGTTTGGTTCTTTGATTAACAGTACCCAAATTCTAATATAATTCATAATCAATTTCTAATTTAAAAGAGTTTTAAATTCAAAATCAATTCTAAAATTCTATTAATTATTTTTCTTAATTTGATTAATAATTATATTGATTCTTAATTAATTTTGAAAAAGTAGCTTCTAAAAGTAGAATTAATTAATTTAATTAGTTAATTAGACTTCTTAAAATTAAGTAAAGTGTTTTCTTAAGTAATTAAAAAAGATGTTTCTTAATTAAATTTTTTTATTTCAATTTGATTGAAATTTATGACTTTATTTATTTAGAGAATTATTATTCAATTTATTTAGAAATTGTCCCTTTATTTATGAATAATAAGTTTCTTAATTTATTAGAAAAAGTATTTTTCTTGGCTAAATTTTGAAATTTGTTTTCATTTATTAATTAAGAAAAATGTGCTTTATTAATATTTTGAAAATAGTTTTCTAATTTATCAAAGAGAGATTTTCTAATTAATTAAGAAAATAATCTCTAAATAAATAATGTAAAGAACTTTCTTAATTAAATTTAAAATTGTTTTATTTAATTTTGAAAGTAGTTTCCTTTAATATTAGAAAATAATTTTCTAATTAAGAAAAATAATTTTAATCATATTAGAAATAGTTTTCTAATTGGATTAGAATGTTTTACTTATATAAATTTTAAAAAAGAGTCCTTTAAAATTATAATAAGTAAAAAACATAATTTATTGAAAAGATTTTCCAATTAAATTTTATTAACGGAGTTTAAATAATTGGAAATAGTTTCCAATTAGATTTGGAAACTATTTTCAAATCAAAATAAAATTTTATTTAGAATGGGAATTTAGTTTATTTACAAATTAATGAATTTAATCTAATTTTATTTTTCTAATGAGTTGGAAACATTATTTTAAATTATGAAGATCAATAATTAGAATCAAATGAAACTTGATATTTTATGCATAATTTGATTATGAGTGCATAAGTTGCATGTTTGAATATATGCTTATGCATATTGAATTGTATGTTTTATATGTATGATATTTTACATGTAATTTTTTGTTTGATGAGACGAACAAAATTAAATCTTTTATTAAAAAATATTAAGTACATGTTTTGAACATAATTGTTGTCTTCCATTGTTATAAGAATAAATCAGAGTTTTGTTCATTGTTAGGATTGTTGAGCAAAGTCAAGGTCGCTTTAACTCAAATATGTTTATTCTTATAACAATGAATTATACTTAATTAAATTTGTGTGATTTAGATTAGCAAACTCATAATCACATGAATTTATTTACTTAACGAATCTAGGACTCATATGAGATGTGATTGATAAAGTTGTTATTTACCTAATTTAAGTTTAGTTGGTTTATTGAGCAATTCAAGATCAACTATACTTGAATGAAATCCTAATTCACTAGAAAGATTAATCTTTCCGAACAATAATAAGAGCTACTATTTATAATAAAATAGTGAGAGTGACCCAATATATGATTCATGTCCTAATCTCATTTGATAGTCATGACATATAATTAATTACTTGTTTTTCTTACATTTACCTTGTTTAGTAGAATTGATACCAAGTTAGTGAACCATATTTTTTGGACAAATGTTACGTTTAAGAAGAGTTCTCAAAGTTAGATAGAATAATTGTATGTCTATTATGAAATTTTGTTATAATCTTTGTTGAGAATTTTGTGACAAAGTTTTAGAAGTATGTCAAAATCTTATAAACAAAAAATATATTGACATTTTGAATTAATTAATGTCCCTTAAATTTTGATCACAACATATAAGGTGTGCATCAACACCGTGATAACAAGACGAAAGAGGTTGTATGTTTTAGAGGTCAAAGGTATTATTCTCCTGTCATCAAGATCGGATCCAATTCCGATTCCTCGACATGTTTGCCCCCAAAACGTTGATTGTATACGGGTTATGAAAGCTATTTTAAATATCATTGATTTTCACTATGCTACCTTACGCTCCTCACTTACTATTAATGTTAGGAAATACGATAAATTAGGGAGTAATTGGTGTTTCCATAAAATGAGATCTCTGTAATCCCTGACTTATAGGG
>JAOTAX010000006.1:30460081-30484514 GCA_025629825.1 Erythroxylum guanchezii
CCTACATCACTGGACTGATCGTCCTTCTTGTTTAGTCTCCATTTTAAATTCAGATTGTTCGGCTTCTGTTTTTGTTACGGGGGAAAGGCTATTAGGTTCTGAGTGTATGGGATAAGCCTGTTGGCTTGGGTTAGTTTTATTTGCCTTCCCTGCCTTTGTCTGTTTTTTGCGCTAATGTTGATTTTATTCCCAAAAAAAAAAGTTCAAGTTTACAAGTGAACTTGCTTGCGTACAAATTGATACATTCTTTTCTCTTAATTCAATTTACCCTTAAAAATTAATATACAACAACCATGTCAAAAAATTTAAAGGATGCATTATTATTATACCAGTTCAGCTAAATTTAGCCTATATTTATTTGAAGTCATTATGGATGACATAAAAAACTTTTGTGTTAATAATTATAAAATTGAAACCTCCATCTATCTGTCTTTTATCAAATAATATTATTTTTATTATGGTTATGTTTTACAAATTTCTTCAATAAAAATTATGATAACTTGTCAAATAATATTTTATTTCCATATTGAAAAGGGAAAGGTTTATAAACATAACAATTATTTAATTAATATAAAATAATGTAATTTATTCATCCGATATAGTTTTTTGCTAAAAGTAATTATTACACAAAATAATATATAAGGCAATGTATCATATGCAAATTTATTGTTAATAATTTTAATGAAAGTCTAATAAAAAAGAAATTTGATTTCCTTATTACTAACGCAACAAATTTTATATGCTAAATTTCAATCACAAGAGTCTCTTCTATAATCATAGGATATTCTACCTAAGTTAACTTTAAATATATGTTTTTCGTACATAAGAGAATTACAAATCTAGAGCAGAGGCATTTTCTAAAACCTATAAGTGCCATGGGACCTCCTGCTTTCGACGAGCATTAGAATTGGAAGAGTATCTGAAGACAGAAGGGAACAGAAGTGTACTAAAACCTGAATGCCATGGGGCCTCTTGCTTTCGACGAGCATTAGAATTGGAAGAGTATCTGAAGCCTGAAGGGAACAGAAGTGTACTTTGTTGCACAATATTCGCGCGTACTAACGTCCAAATGAGCTTGTTCTAAACGAGTTATGCATTTGTCAACCTGGGTCAACTCCAAGGGTTTGGGTTTCAATTTCCAAGTAAGACAAGCACTTATTTGACATATTACTTATTAAACACAGTCTTCATAAAGAACAAGGCCAGTTGTAAATTTTTTTTAATTTAGATAAAGATATAAAAATGTATTTATAATTTTAAATTATTTAGCAATATCTTTTAATATTAAAACAATTTTTAAATATTTTTAAGCTTTTTAAATTATTCAATAGATTTTCCACTTAAAAGCTAGTAAATGTATTAATATAAACTCTTCCATGTATACAACAACAATTCATGTCATAAAATTTGTTAAATATTTAAGGAATGCTTAATAAAATATTATTTGATATATAATATTATTTTTAATAATTCAAAGTAACAAATTTATTTTAAAATTGTGAGAGAATTTCACAGCTTTTATCCTAATTTATTTACGCATATATGATTTTCTAAAAAATTAAACTTATGAAAGATGAGGCTTTTAATTCTCCTTAATTACCACTGATCGGCCTGGGTACTTCCCCAAGTTCGAAAGAACAAAAGTATGGTGACATGGAGACTCATAACCCAGCATACAACATTGAGAGGGAGTGTTCGTAATATTAAAACATTCCTAAAAGAATAGATGAATTGGGTACCAACTACTCAAGAAAAGTGCAGATAATTAACACCGCACATGCAGGTGTGGATGTGAAGTCGAACGGGAAAAGAGTAAAGTGCAGTTTTAGGTTCGTTGTCAATCATGTCAACTCTAAAAGCTAATGATGAAGGCCTCCTTGAAGATAGGGAACTTTATAACCTGGCATGCTATTGCAGGTCTAAAACGCACAGAGAAAAAGGTAAGGTATTTGTATGTGACCGCTATCATTGTGTTTGGTAATGGGCTAGGGGCTAAAAAAAACGGGCAATACGGTGTTGGTGTTCACTGCTTCACCGCCTCTCATTCCCATCTCGCCCAAATCAAAGTTGCAAGCTTTTTGGGACCCTTTTTCAGTTCGGAAAGTGTGGGAAGAACCTGACATGCAAGTTGGAACTGTGCCTAATCCTGGCATGGTACAGTGAACTCTTGTCCTGCTAGCCTGTTTTGAAGTGAGTTTTTCTCTAAAGTCGCACCAAGATTCTCATTTAAAGCATACCTTTTCTTCCATTCTTTTCAATTTAATTGTGACATTTATAGTGCTAATATCCGGCAAATGCGCCTTTCTTTTCCCTTTTACTGAATGGTACATGGTTTGAAAAGAAATGACGGCCTACAGAGAGAACTGTGACATGCAGAGAATCCAACACATAATTGCAAGTCAAAGGAAATGCAAGAAAAACTTTCGTTCACTTTTGTTTTTTATTATATTTTTTAGTTTTTTTAATAAAAACAAAATTTTGCTTATTTAATAACGTAATTATATTTTTATTAGTAAGACAATTACCTATTAGATAAAACTTCAAAGATAAATTATTTCAATTAATTAAATTTATTTTAATCTCTTATATAATATTTATTAATAAAGTATCAATAAAATTATTCTATTTTATTAAAATAAATAATTTTAAAATTAAAATTTATTTTTAATTATTAAATCAAATTTTATTTGAAATGTTTATATTTTGAAAATTTCAATTTAATTATATTTATTACTAATTATATATTTAATTTTATTAATTTCATTATAAAATTGAAATAAATTATTCATAATTTTTAATAATAATTAATTTTAATTAATTAAATATATAATATTATTAAATTATTTATAAATCTTAATAATAATTAATATATTAAATAATAGTTAATTAGATTATGAGAAAAAGAAGTAAAAAAAAACCACTTTGTGTAGTTTTTATAAATTTTAAAAACTAAAAGAAGCTAAAATCAAAAACTCAAACAAATAGTTTTTTTTTGTTAAATTTGAAAACAAAAATTAAAAACTAAAAACAGAAACAAAAATAAACAAGACCTAAGATTTTTAGTATGCAAGAGAATGGAGATCCAAATATTTTTTTAAAAAATTCGGATAAATAGTTGAGTCATGTTTAAATTAAATTGTATTTTATTTAGGATATTTAATTTTAATATTTTATAAAAAAATTAATTTTAACTCCATATTACACTCAGTATAACATTTTGACTAATTGTTTAAATATGTTAGGATTTACTACTATTTTGCTATTATATATATATATATAAATTTGCATTAAGTAATGTATTAATTATACATAATTAATTATTAAATTAATATTTTAAATAAATTATTTAATAAGTTAATTAATATAATTCAAATGATAAACTTAATTTAAATAAATTTTAGGAAATTAAACTCTGAGGATTGAAAATTTTAAATAATTAAAACTTTTAAAGTAGTATTCTCCAGCCATTTAAATCACTTTCAAAGGATTAGAAAAACAAATAGTGAACTTTACATTAAACTATAGTGCCTTAATACATGTACCTAACTTTGCTAATCCTATTATCTAAAAATAAACTTATGAGTTGACATATATTTAAGTGGACTCGAGGAGGTTGCGGTTGCATCCCTCCTAAGCTTGGCTTTGGACTATTCATTCCTAAAGTCGAAAAGTTAAGCAACATATTTTAGATAAGGATTTTGAGTCATAAAAGCAATCAGACTAGAGGTTTTCTCTACAATTCGTACATGGGTCGTGTTCTTCTTCATTTTATATTGAATGATCAAAGATAAAACTACACTGTAGGTTATTGTCGGAGATACAATCTATGCGATGCAAGTATTCAATTTCATGACCAAACTTTATATCTATTCCTTTACAACTATTCTTTTAAAATAGTTTTAGAAGAATGAAGATGGAGTTAAAGATAGAGTTGAAAACTCTGTATCTCTCTGTCTCCGTTATCTCTCGAGGTTCCTCTTCTTTTTTTGACTACTTTTGATTGATTCATCTTGTCTTTACTTATTTCTTCCTAACTAATTTTCCTTATCCCTTGTGATAAGTTTCATTATAATCATACAAAATTTGCATTTAATTGTTATACTTAGCTGCTTGTATCATGAAACTATTTATACTAATTAATGAAGAGTGCTTGTGTGCTCTTTTGCTAAATAAGTTTTTTCTATATGGTATTCAACAGATGTGCCGACTGGCTTGCTCATTATACCGGGTAGCTGGCAGATGCCGTTACTTATTTTACTACTACACTCATTGAGTGCCACATGATCCTTCTGGAGGATTTATCAAGAGCCTGTTCTCCCCGTTTTGTGATGTAGTTTGCACTAGCTGTTTCCCTTTTATAAAAAAAAAAGCATACCAATCATCGAAAACTCTAGATTCTGTCAATAAAAAATTTACTCACTCTTCTAGGCAAATAAACATATTACATAATTAAGACCCTATGTCACACCTCTATCTTAATGCATCAGACGCACCTAAAGTCGTCCTGATGAATTGCTTGTTGAAGGGCAAAAAATTATCGATATAGATGAGAGCAATCCTGAATGCACTTAAGGCAAAAAATAAGCAGAAACTTATAGATGGATCTTTATTGAAGCCTTATGAAGTAGTTGAGAGTTTTTACCCTGACAAAAGAGCAAGTCCATAGTGATGCCTAAATTTTCAATGCAATATCACCTGAACTTCATGATAGCGTGGCTTACTCAAACTTTGCCCGTAAGATGTGCGTAAACCTTTAAGAACACTTTTCTCAAGGGAATGCCTCACAAGTTTATAAACTAAAGCATAAAATGGCTCTGATGCAATAACAAAAGATGACCATTGCTACCTACTTCACTAGGATGAAAAGCCTTTAGGATGAATTATTCCACATGCAAGCATTCTACAGTGTCCTTGTAGTATTGCTAAGGAGTTAATTACTACAAGAGAAGGTGAGAAGGATCACCAATTCCTTATAAGACTTATTAATAGTTTTAATATAATTTAAGTCTTAGATACTTAATATAGAGCCTCTCCCAATGTAAAGCAATGCCTATGCTCTCGTCATAAAGGAGGAGAAATAATAGAACGTTACCTCTATTCAATTCAGCACAATTAATGTTGCCTTTATTGCTAAGAAATGAATTGATGGAGTAGCCTTTCTAGCTAGTTATAAATGGCAATTCAACAACACCAAATCTGGATAAGAGCAACTTATGTTATAGGATATCTTGGTTGGTATGTATAGAGAGACAAAATACCAAAAAAAAAAAAACCAAAGGGGCATATAACAACGAGAACTGTAATAAATAAGATTTCCACTAATTTTTTTATACAAGGAAATAAAACCAACAGAAACTACCACTCGACCCCAATCACCCTACTAACGCAGGGTTTTACGGTGAAGAGCTCCATTCATGTCTTCGTGTAAAACATCCTTGACACTCATTGGCAGCCCTGAAGGATATGCAGTATTGGTCCTGTTAAAGAGGCTAGAGTAGTCAGTCTATCAGCACACTGGTTCCCTTCTCATTATATATGCTTAATTTGCACCTCTCATGCGCGATGCATTAGCCCTCAGATACCTGTCACCAAAAGATTAATGTCAGATATAGTGCTAATGGAAGAGGAAAGAATGTTAATAACTTTGAGTGAGTCCACTTCAATTATCACGCGTCGATATCTCTGCTCCCATGCCATCGTGAGACCTGAATGTACTCCCCATAGTTCGACAGCCAAAGGTTCACCTACTCCTATGTTCTGTAGGAAGCCTACACACCATTGACCTTGGCAGGTCCTAATTACTCCGCCGGCTGAGGTAATGTTGGATCCCATTTTTCCCGCTCCATCCGTGTTAATCTTGACCCACCCCTCCATGGGCTTGCTCCAACCTACTAGCATACCCAACAACAAACCCTGCACCTGAAAGACGCGACTTTCCATCTCCCTGGCCTAGATGATCCAATCAACATAATCCACGACGATTTTAGTTCCATCTACTGGCTAGACCAAACCAACCTCAAAGTTGCCATTGATTTGATAACTGAATGGTTTACCCTAGGATCTATATCAGAATTTGGTTAATTTTGTTAAATTTGTAGGTGAATTTTATAAAAATTATTTAAATTGGATTATTGATAATGATGCTTCAGAGCACATGACACTTAACAAGAACTTGTCCTCTAACACTTGGCCAATGAACAATATTACTCATATTCGATTGCCTAATGGCAAAACTCTATCTGAGAACTTATAGGGTTAAGTTCACTTTGTTAGTGTTATAATCTAGAAGTCAACCGTTGGATGGTTGTATTCTAACATTTATGTTCATGAATTGGATGATTTATATCATTTTATTCCATGAGTTTTCATTATTTATGGATTATTCTAGTTGAGGACTTAGATTGTAGAACTTCGTAATGGAAAATAATGATTACTCTGAGATGTCGCTAATCTTGGTAATTAACACATAATATTAATTGACCAGTAAAAGATTAGTGTGTAAATTAATTGATGGTGATGTTTTGCAAACCATTCGATAAGGTGTTATCGGTTTAATCACACAGATACATATGGAGATTATGGTATTAGACAGACCTTGAATGAAACATTATTAGGATTGTGTTTATGTCATTAATGTTTCATACATGTCTTGAATTCTATGGTATGATATATTCATTTTTCTTATATGAGAAATGTGTATTTATTGGTATTGTTAAATGCTAAACGTAATAAGTAGCTACATAGGTTATACCATAATATACGTGACTTGTTTGGAGGAAAAATACTCATCAAGAATACTGATGTCCCTCGTATACGATATGAGCAAAAATATTTATAGAGCCCTTGATAAAGTAATATTGCATGCATACAATATGATTAAGTGCCTGTTTGGTTCAGCTTTTGGAGACTCCAAAATGACTTTTTTCCACCGCAAAAGCTATTTTTAGGAAAAAATGGGTGTTTGGCTTCAAACTTCAAAAGCACTTTTAAAGTAGAAATAGCTTTTGAAAAAGCCAAAATACAGCTTTTTCAAAAGCTAAAATTTGGAGCTTTTCAGAAAAGCCCAAATTATAGCTTTTTTGGGTAGAGATTTTTCCGTCACTTCCGTATATATCAAAACTCATCTTCTCATCTTCCGGTTCTTTCTCTCGCGGTGCAAAACCAACGAAGATCTCATCTTCTGGTTTTCATTTTCAACTCTAACAAGGGCTTGTTTCATTCCACAACGAAGAAAACCCGATACCCTTTTAATCTTTTAGCCTATTCTCATTTGATCTTCTTTTATATTCTGTTTCCAATTTCAGTTTTAATATTTATCTTCTCAGTTTCTGTCTTTTCTTCGTCTGGATAGTGGGTTTACTCTGTTTCCCTTTTTCTTAATGATTGGTTTATAAGATTAGAAACTTGATATTCCTTACGAATTGGCCTGATGAGACTTTTCTTGGTGTTTTGGTTTTCGCTTAGTAGTGCTTGTCAAATGGACGATCCCTTTATGAATGTGTAGTTGAAAAAGTTTCGGGGCTTACTCCTTAAGTTTCTAGAATTTCATGTATTAGAGATTTGGGTGTTAGGGTAGGTGGTCAAAATTACAAGTCTGACGATGCGTTTGACTTTGGGGAAAGTAATTGGTCGATCTTGGTGTAGATTTTGTGGGAAGATGTTTTAGATATTGTTTGTTGTGTTAATGATTATTTGTTTGTGATTTCATCGTGTTTGTTTTATCCTTTTTACCCTGTAAACTTTGATGTTGTTCTTGACCAGGCATCAATGAGGTGCTGCTATTTGGGAGTTTTTAATTATTACCTAGAAGTATGATGAGGCTATTGTAATCTGAACTGATGTTTGATGCTCTTGAACAAAAGAATATAATGAGATCTTTTTTTTTTCATTTTTTTGTCCAATCATAGCTGAATCAACAATACCCTTTCTCTGCTTTCTGTATTATTATTAGGTGCCCCTAATCTGCCCATTGCTTCAAATGATTGCTGCGTACATCTGCTATCACTTTTAGCTATCTGAAGATGTCAAATGAGGAAGTTTTGAAAGCTGTTTTCCACTGACTAGATGGTGTAGACCTTGCTTCTTGCATGGTTGTATGCAAGCAATGGAGAGATATAGCCAAAGATGATTACTTATGGAAGTGCGCATATGCAAAGAGGTGGAATAAACGCAAGCTCTATAAAACTTTCCATAAACGCAAGAATCAGCAAAGTCTGCTTCCTCCCAGACTTTTACCCTTGATGTTTTGGAATTCTTCATCGACATTTGGAGTGATGATAAATTGATATTCTCAGAGGTGGTTCTTGGCCTAGTCTTGGAGGCAGGAATTAAAATCCCACCTCCTGGAACTTGTGACAGGCTTAAATATCACCTCGAAGGTGATGAATATAAGATGACTTTACCTTTTGAGCCTAGGTGCAGAATTCCTTTTGAGTTAGAATGTGAGTGTTTCAGTGCTTGTGGGACGCAAGGATACCAATAAGGTTGCATGCATAATTAGTAAATCTTTGTTTGATTATATGGATCGTACATCCTTCAGAGCTTTGGCGTTTGATTTTCTTAACTTCTCTCCACAACACCCTTTCATTCCATCAATTCGAGCATGGATTTCCTTACTCTTCAAACTTATTGAATAGAACGCTTTACTTTCGTCTAAATTACATTGTCTTTGCGGACCAAGGCCTCGTGTGTATGTTTCCAAATGTTAGCTTAATCAAAATTTTAAGTAATGTTTACAAGTATTTGGACTTCCCATAAATTCCAACATTTATATTTGAACTCAACCCTAAAAAAGACAATGTTTTGGGATTATATTTAACTAGTCAGCTTGAATATTTATTTTAGGATTATAATATTATTTAACTTTTTATATGTTGTAATATTTATTTTTCATATTAATTTTATTTCCTACAAAAAAATGAGATATCTTTCAAATTATTTTCTACAAGATGGTTATCTAAAATTTCCTACAAGATGGTTATATAAGAATTAGGTAATCGTAAATATAATATATTGTATTTTGCATATTGTTTAGTATACTTTAAATATTATTTAGCATAAATAATTTTATTATAAAATAAAATATAGTTAAAATTAATAAAAAGTGCCTTTTATTTTTATGTTGTCAAACAGTCTATTGTATGAAGCTCTTTTAAAAAAGCTGTTTTTTAATTGACAGCCAAACAATCAACTAGCTTTTTAAAAAGACTCTTCTCAGAAAAGCTCTATTGAAAAAAGCTCTACTGATAAAAGTTTAACCAAACGGGCCCTAAGAGTTAATCATATTTATGATTTACTTTGGAGATCAAGAAAGAATAAATTGACAAGAATGACATAATTTAATCTTGCATTTATTTAGGATATTATATGACGAGAGAATTGACACAGGCGATTATTGCTTCGAGATCATGATTTATGTACAATACTTATCATCTATGTCATTTGAGTAATTATAATGCATTTTGCTAGATATCACTTATGATTTATAGAATTAAAAGGAGTCTTAATTATATTGGCAACATGAAATAGATCCCAATGGGTCACACCAGAAAAGATTTGAATAAAAAGAAAATTATTCTAGTATATCATACGGAGGTATGAATATGACGATAAAATTAATTACAATTGTTATAATTATTTTAGTCATCATATGGTATCAAAATTTGTTGGATAACAAATTTAATCCTAGATAAATTTATTTGATATTTATGACATGTCATATAGATTCATTGCTCAACAAAATAATGCATATAATTATATGGTATAGTTATATGGCAATTGGGACAAATGTTTAATTATTTTGAAGCATGAGATTAAACACAAATGGCAAAGTGGTAACTAAATGGACCATTAACATGGCCAACCTTGGAGAGGAAGTTACTCACCGTGAGCTGTCCCATGAAGTGGCAATTAGGATAAGTAGAAAGTATTATGACTAATTTATCCTTACTTGTTTGTTTCATAACTTTATTTCTACAAGGACTATTGAGATAATTTAAGAGGCATGACCACCCTAGTTTTGTCTCTAAATATGAGATGATTTTTGTAAAAACCTAACCTTTCTTCTTAGCTATCATTTTTGCTTATCTCTCTCCCCAGTTGTCGGTTTTGCTTTTCTTCTTCCCAGCTGTCGATTTTTGCCTATCCATTTCTCTAAAGGCTAAAATTAGCTTTGTCATTTAACTCATGTGTTGAGCAATCAATCACCTATTAAATAGTTTAATTTGAGGGTTTTCTAGGATCAAAGTTAGGCCATTAAAGTATTATCTAGCATTGGGAAATATTGGTTTTCTAATCAATCTTTGGTGAAAACCTTGGAGTGCATCTCATTTGGTGCAAGAAGGCACAAACTGAGCAAGCTAATGTTAAGGACAAGAGTAGGGAGGTGGAGACGAGACCAATTTGGTGTTTGCTTCAACCCTACACCTCAAGTTCCCTTCTATTTGGTTTGGAGACCAAATTTTAGGTATAATGGTTTCTATGCTTTAATTTGTGCTATTTCAGTTTAATAATTGATTGCAAGACTAGATCCTTTGGTTTCTTGTTGTTTTAAAAATTTTGTTTTGCACAACTTGAGGTCATTCAATAACCCAGGCACTTGATGTCAAATATAACACTAAAAAATGTGTTTTTGTACCATCCCTTATATTCAATCTTTTATCCGAGAGTATATTAACAAAAGTTTCTCACTAACTGGTTATGCCATACAGGACTAGTAATGAAGAAGTAGATTGGAATGCGTGATGAAAGGGATAGCTTGTACAATCTCAAGTTCAAGTAGTCAAAGGTAGCAAACTTTGATAATGCATTTTTCTACCAGTAAATTAGTTTCTATTCTAAATTCGTCTAGTATGTCATCAATAAACTTTGATAATGCATATGAAACTTGTGTTACGCTAAACAAACACTACAACCATTTCCTTTAGGTGAAAAAGTCAAGTTCTATTTATTTTGAGTTAGTGCATATTGATATATGCAGGTCATATAAAACCCCGTCTCTTTCTAGATGTAGGTATTTTTTTTTACCATTATCTATGACTTCAGTAGAGTTATATAGGTAATAGTCGTATACTATATAATGTTTTAGTGGGTAGTATAGTACGTGTTTAATTGTTAAATTGAATTATTAATGCATGTTTAGGTTATGTTTTGGTTATTTAGTTAGATATTTTGTGTTTTGAGTGGTTTGAGGGTTAGAGAACACTTTTGAGCTTCAATTTTATGTTTTTAAGGTGCCTTGATATGTTTGTTAATGTTTTGGGACAAACATAGAAGAATGGAGCAGATTCGGAGAAAACCCGAAGAAGCAACCAGGCTTACGATCTTGGTCTAGAAGCCATGATCATGACAGAAGTATTAGGGAGGAACCACGATCGTGACAATTTTGCCACGATTGTGGTTTGCGCGATAGAACACACGGACAACTTTCCCGACTTGAGTTTTTGAGAGACTTTTTGGATCTTTCAGACTCAGAAAATGCCTTAAGGTTGCCCAAATTAGAAAAATCTATAAAAGGGTTAATGAAGAAACCCTAAGGGAGCCTCCACTTTTGCCATTTTGGGAAACACTTTAAGAAGAGAGAAGAAGAAGAGAGAGAAAGAGGAAGAGAGGAGAAAGAAGCAGGTCTTCGTGGTTGCTGCTTTCCCGAGGCATTCCGATCCCCATGCCACTTGTATTTCTTAAATCTTATTTTCATTTTCTTGATTGTTAAGATGAATACAAATATTTTATGGATTTGGGTTTGATTAAGATGTTATAACTTTCTTTTGGGATTTTACCTTGAGTTAATGCTAATCTAGTTATTTTTGTGTTATTTTAATTAGGTATTGTGATTGATTATTGTATCTTCATGCTTCGGTAACAAACCGAGAAGGTGAGTCGAATGCAAAATGATTGGGGTGGGTTAATGAGAGTTAGGCAGTCCATTAGACCACGCAATCAATCTTATCTGTTATTGTATGAAAAGAGATCCCGTGTGAGACCCGATAGTTTATTAGAGCGCTTAAGAATTAAGTAGGTTGTGGACCAATAGTTAATCGAGAGATAACAATGTCAGTGATAATAATGTCAGTAACTCGACTTGATTAGGTTTATTAATTAAAGCTTAGTGATTATAACTTAAGAGAGACTAATCCAGCCTACGATAGTCTAAAACCGACATCCCAATAACACAAAAGTGATTAGGTTAGCATTGATGATATGATAAATCCATCTCTCATAATTTGGTGAATTCTCTTGTGTGATTTCCCATTGTTGAATTGTTGGTGCTTAATATTTGATTTTGTTGAGTTAATTTTGCAAATTAATATCTGGACAATTATCTGTGTTTACTTTTCTGTCTTGTTTTATTTTCATTTAATTAATTTTCTAGCCTTAGATAACTTAGGATTAGACTAGTCCACAACTCCTCGTGGGATCGACCCTTCACATACTACAAATCGCGACCTGTGCACTTGCTGTATTTTGAAGGCTATAAATATTAAAGCTTGCAAAACGATCAACAAGTTTTTAGCACCATTGCCGGGGAAGTGTAGGATTTGTCTAGTTCTTTTAGTCTAAAGATTAGAAAAAGAGAAAAAAAAAGAAAGAATGAGAGAGAACTTTGGGTGCAAAGTAGAAGACACATCAATTTGGACATCATAAGGTAACTATGAGGAGTCCAAAAGTTAAATGATGGAGGAAATATATTATAGGGAGCGAAGGACCCTTGCGGACTTCAATAAGGAATAATTTGGTTAGGGAAGTCATCATTCTTATGGATTTCTTGTTAGTCCAACAATATAAGGACTCATTTGGGACATCAAGACCTATTCGAATTTTAGCAATATGAGTTCAGTTTGTGGGATTCTAAATTGGACAAGATTATGGATAAGCTCATGAACATAAAAGAGGCCCAGAAAAGACTGGAAGAGAAGTTTGAGCAAGTAACGAAAGATCATACCTCTTTTATTCAAAACCTAGAGGTTTAAATGGGCCAGCTTTCCAGGGAGTTTTGTAAGAGAAGTGTGGAAAACTGTCTATGCAATATGAAAGTAAATTCAATAGAATAATGTAAAACTATCACACTTAGGAGTGGGAAAGAGCTAGGAGAATCAACGGATAGACCAGCTAAAACCTACCTTGTAGAAGACTAAGAGAAGCATAAAAAGGATAACGAAAAGAATGAGGATCCTCCATACATTTCCCCTCCACCCTCATTCAAGAGAATTGATGTGGTCGAATCTTTTAAAAAGCAAGAAGAAGAAAAATAGATGACAATGGAAATAGAGCTTAAAGCAGATAAGACATTCTCTGTTCATGAAGTGGAAGTTGAAGAGGAGTTGAGGGTCACTGAGGAAGAGCAAGAATAAATCTTCCTCTCATAAACACAAACTGCTAAATTCATTAGAAGATTTAGGGGTTTCATTATTCCCTATTTTATGGACAATTTGATAGTGAAAAGGACATTTCTGAATTTAATTGGTTTTCTCAACTTCATCAATATTGTCCTTATAATCATCTTGCAATTTGTAGCTTATTGCAAGCTATAAAGTTGAATTTGGGAAACATGGGTGGAAGCAAGCCACTTATAATTAATCCCGGCTAAGTTTCTAATGATGCACGGTCAAGCTAATGATCATAAATCAGCGCGTTTAGTAGTTAGATTTAAATTAAGTGTGGTTAGATTTGTTTTAAATTCGAACAAATAAGTTTTCGTGATTTGGAGTGGATGAAGATTACTAACTCTCTTTCTCTCTTTGAATCAAGTATAAGATAGGAATGCATACTCAAAGCATTCAAGTTCCACCTCTGACACCATCACCACCTCAATCACCTTAACAGTTTTGTGTTCTAACCCTTTCTATTTTCAATTTTGTCTTTATGATGTTCTTATGTTTTCATATTATTTTATGTTATTCCCACCTCATGTGTTTTTGATTGTTCTTCTCATATTGAGGACAATGTGTTTTCCAAGTTGGGGGGATGTGTATGTATGCTTTTATTTTGAATGTGAATTTTGCATATCGTATGTTAGTTTGTTTAGAATGCATAATGTGATTCGTGTTAATGTGTCAACGGCTAGGACTTAACGAAATTGATTTAACTTTGAACATAGTCTTTTAGGTTGTGAAGATTTATTAGCTCGTGAAATTAGTGACCTAGGTTACTTTGATTAAATATACATATCAATTATGATATGATGTTCGTTTATTCACCCTAGGAATTTGTTATATTCATTTATAATTTTAGGCCAATCGAATAAGTAGCATCGCTAGTACCTTTTCATAAAAACGATTAGCTAAAGAAATGAGGTAGTTTAAAAAAGTGTAAATCATAAGCAAATAATTATTTTACTGATCTTCGGGTTATTAATATAGCTAGTAGCCTGTTGAGCCTGTTGAGAATGTGATGTAGCTGAGTAACCAAATTGACTTGCATCACAAATGTGTGTCTTCGCATCAAAACGCTATAATGACATTCCAAGCTAGTCGCTTAATAATCACATAATCTAGTTAAGTAACTGAATTAACTTTCATCATAAATGTTTGCCTTCGTGTAAAAGGCTAGATTCATGTCTATAAAATTAACAGCAAAATGTTTTGTCAAATAAAATCTATCGATCTTGGTGAACAACTTAAATTTTCGTGAAAACATACTTAGAGATAGTTACATTTTTTATTAATCGAATAATTATCAATGTGCGTGTGCAAGTGATAAGGGTGGATAAACTTAACATTAAGGTCTAGATTAGTTGTATATTTAGTCCAAAGTACTTAGACGCAAGTTGATAAGTTGTAACAACTTGAGAGATTGTGTTCGAAGTTAAATTAATTTCGGGAAGTTGAATGTCATTGTCTCATTACTACATTGCCTGCTGTGTGTTTTGATATATAGTGTGTTTTGCTTATTTTGTTTTTTCTTGAGGATAAGCAAACGTTTAACTGTGAGGATGTTGATAGCCGTAGGCTATACTATGTTTTAGTGGGTAGTTTAGTACATGTTTAGTAATTAAATTGAATTATTAATGCATGTGTAGGTTGGGTTTTGGTTATTTAGTTAGATATTTGTGATTTGAGTGTTTTGAAGGGTAGAGAACACTTTTGAGCTTCAATTTTATGTTTTCTAGGTGTCTTGATGTGTTTACTAGTGTTTCAAGGAAAATATAGAAGAATAGAGGAGATTCAGAGAAATCCCGAAGGAGCATCCAGGCCCACGATCGTGGCCCAGAAGCCACAATCCTGACAAAAGCATTAGGGAGGAGCACGATCGTGACAGAAGGCTTATTCAGGGGCCACGATTGTGGCCTGCACGACAGAACATGCGAATAGCCTTATCGACTTGAGTTTTCGATGAACTTTTCCAACTAGAAAAAAATCCAAGGGTTGCCCAAATTAGAAAAACCTATAAAAGGGTTAATGAAGAAACCCTAAGGGAGCCTCCAATATGCCATTTTACAAAACACTCCAAGAGGAGAGAAGAAGAAGAGAGAGAAAGAGGAAGAGAGGAGAAAGAAGCGGGTCTTCGCGGCTACTGCTTTCCTGAGGCTTCCATATACCCATTCCAAGTGTATTTCTTTTATCTTGTTTTCATTTTCTTGATTGTTAAGATGAATACAAATATGTTCACGAATTTGAGTGTGATTAAGATGTTCTAACTTTCTTTCAGATTTTACCTTGAGTTAATGTTAATCTAGTTATTTTTGTGTTATTTTGATTGAGTGGTATGATTGATTGTTATAGCTTCATACTCCGATAACAAATCGAGAGGGTGAGTTAAATGCAAAATGATTGTGTCGAGTTAATGAGAGTTAGGCAATCTAATAGACCACGCAATCAATCTTATCAGTTATTGTACGGAAAGAGATTCCATGTGAGACTCGGTAGTTTATTAAAGAGCTTAAGAACTAATTAAGTTATGGACCGATAGTTAATCGAGAGATAACAATTTCGGTGACTCGACTTGATTAGGGTTTATTAATTAGGACTTATTGATTATAACTCGAGAGAGAATAATTCACCTTACGATAGTCTAGAACTGACATCCTAATAACACAAAAGTAATTGGGTTAGCATTGATGATAGGATAAATTCATCTCTCATAATTTCGTAAATTCTCTTGTGTGATTTCTCTTTGTTGAATTGTTGGTGCTTAATATTTGATTTTATTGAGTTAATTTTGCAAATTAATAACTTGACAATGATTTTTGTTTACTTTCCTGTCCCATTTTTTTTTTCATTTTATTAATTTTCTAGCCTTAGATAACTTAGGATTAGATTAGTCTACAACTCCTCGTGGGATCCACCCTTCACATATTATAAATCACAACCCGTGCACTTATGGTACTTTGAAGGCTATAAATAGTAAAGCTTGCAAAACAATTAACAATAGTTGTATTTACTAAAACAAAAATTTGACATAGCAATTTATTTTTTGATGTTTTGTAAAATGACTAAATGTCAATTCCAAAAAGAAATTCTTAAAGTGAGATTCGACAACGCACAATAATTTACTGCAAGTCACTTTCCTAAATTTCTCTAAGAAAATGGGATCCTACTTTAGACTTATTGTCCAAACCCTCTGTGACAAAATAGAAAAGTAGAGAGAGCATCTCCATCTCTTAGAAGTAGCCCACTCATTATATTTTAAAGAAAATTTACCTTTCAAATTTTAGGGATAGTATATGGTAACAGTTGCATTTCTTATTAATCAAATGCCTTCTTTAAGACTCAACAATAAAACTCTATTTAAGGTAGTATTTTTAAAGAAATATAATCACCAACAAGTCTTTGCATGTCTTTGCTTTATTTGCTTAAGAATCAATGATAAATTTAAGGATAAATCTAAACCTTGTATATTTGTTAGATACCCAATTGGACAAAAACGTTATAAGATATATGATCAAAATACTAAAAAATTCTTGTTTCTAGAGATGTAATCTTTTGTGAGGATGTTTTTCTTATAAACTTGAAAACTTGGGTTCTGAATAAGAAATTAATCAAAACACAATGCTCGTAATTGAAGAAGACATAACTCTTCATGAGGACGAAATGCAAAGGAGTTGTATGGCACCTATTGACCTAAAAGACTAGCAACTAACTTTAGGCTAGGTCAGCCAACAAGATGACCTGTCAAGTCAACAACCAACCTAGGTCAACAACTAGGCAAATAGCCAAGTAAATGCTCTTAGCATGAGAAACAAACTCATGTATATTTACATAACTTTGAGATAAACTTACACAAGACAACTTCCAGGTAATTTTGTTCCCGAAACAAACAAGGTTAAATAGTCAAACCTTTTTAATTAATATATCATATTGTTTATTCATATTTCCCACCATCCTATAATCACTTTCTTGTAGCAAGTTTTGCACACAAAAAGCAGAAACCTACAACCAAGCACAAACTAACCCAAAATAGATAGATGATATGAAATGAGAGATCAATGCACTAGAAAGAAATGGAACATGGAGCTTGGTCATTTTACTTGGGGATAAAAGAGCAATCTCATTTAAGATTAAGCGCAAAACAGATGACATCATTAAAAGACACAAAATCTAGGCTAATAGCCAACATCTTTAGTCAAGTAGAGGGAGTGGACTATATCAAAAAATTTCCCTCATTATCAAATTAAAAAATTATCGATGTCTTTTAGTAACTGTAACTGTTAAAAATTGTGACTTACATTAGTTTGACATTTATAATTTATTTTTGCATGGTGAACTTGAAGAGAAATATATGTGAGACCTCCACCTGGGGTATGTAAACCTGGAGATATGTGTGTCTATAGACTAAAGAAGTCACTGTATAGGCTTAAACAATCACTGTGGAAATGGTTTGCCGAGTTGTCAAATGCACTTTAGGCATTCAACTCTAAGTAATCTATACTTGATTATTCCCTTCTTACTCTTAAATTTAATAATTCATTTATAACTATTTTAATTTATGTAGATTACATGATTATTGCAGGGAATAATTCTAAATAAATTGAAAATTTTAAATGTTTTCTTAATGATAGATTGTACATTAAGGATCTTAAGAAGCTTAAGTACTTCTTAGGATTAAAAGCTACTCGTTCATTAAAAGGTTTTTTTATGTCACAACTCAAATATACCTTGCATATTATTTATGAGACAAGAATGGAAGGTTCAAATCTCGCACAATCACCTATTGAACAACAACGTCAACATTCTTCATAATTCTGAATAGAATGTAATTACTTGAAAGCAAGTCCATGAGAGACTAACATGAAGCTTTTTTCTGATGAAATCGCTTACCCTTTCTTCTTTGCATACTGAGCCTTGGTCTTTATAGATAATATAGTTACCCATTCCCTCTAGGTTCACTAGAATTATCATCACCCTAAAAAGATTAAAGGATGCCACTCTGTTGATTCCTAATCTGTCAGTCAACCATGTCATGTCCTGAAATAATAAGCTCTTCTTCATCTTTCAGAATATGCTAAAAGTTAAGCTTTTTATGATCCAAATCAATATCAAAGTTTGATTTGAAAATTACTTTATCTTACTATAACTAAGTGGGATATCACTTATGTCATAAACTAACATAGTCAATTCGTACAAGAACCTTCCCAGCTACCCTTCATAGTAGTAACAAGAGTAGTCAATTATTTTAAAACTAGGATAAGGATTATTATTTCTACTACAGAATCACCTAAATCTACATGTTATATATGATTTTGAGTGGCCGAGTTGCCTCTACACTCATAGATTTATAATGGGTTAACTCACTAACATAATTTCTTGCTTTGGGGTGTAATCAACATAATTTCTTGCTAGGCAAGTTGGGCATTTCTCATCCTTATACTCTAACTTGAGGAAGGTATTGAAGATAAAGTTGAAAACCCCCTATCTCTCTTAGAGTTCCTTCTCTCTCAAAATTCCCAAGCAAATTCAACAACCTTCATTTCTCTACTAATTTCTTCCTAAGTTACCTTATCCCTCATGATAAATTTTATTGTAATCAAGTAAATTTTACATATGATTGTTGTATTTAACTCTTTGTATTGTGTAACTTGATTTATAACAATATGTGCATTCCTGGTAAATAATTTTTTCTACATAAGGTAAAATACAAATCAAGCTATATTCACATTCATGCAATTAATTAGAAGGTTTCAAACTTTTCTTGTTTGATAATAGAAAGTTGTCAAATTTTAATTTTTATTACACGGTAACAGTATTTTAGGTGATTCAAGCAAATATTTCAAAGAATAAGAGTTTAGAAGTTATACATTACTTGAAAAATAATAATTAAGTAAAAAAATTCATCGCCTAAATTTTTTCAAGGTCAAAATATGTTCCATTATTTCAATTAATTATTTGATACTAAAATTTATTTTTTAAATAATAACATAAGTTTATTTATGAGAACTGACTATCCCAAACAAAGTCTTAACAACAACGAAGTACTTGCTTGTGCCGCTTCTTCGTTATGGTCGAAGGCCCAGAGGACGTTGGGCTAGTTCAGTTCGACAAATGTCTGCTCTCATACATTTGACCTCAAAATTCGACAAAATTTAAAACCACTGTACAGTTCCTAAAATTACGGGACCAAATCTATTATTATTATTATTACCATTTTTTAAAGATTTCCCAACTTAATCTTGAGCTGCAAGAAACGTTGACTGCAAATCCAAATTCCAAAATCAATCCCTGCAGTCCTGGCCCTGCTCGTCTACATCACCGTCCGTTAGGATGATGCTTAAATGCTGTCCTCTATTAGCCATTACTTTTGTAGTAATGTTCAAACGCTAATGGGAATACGACATTAAAATTGGTGGCAACCTTAACTTCTGTCCCATTGAACGTTTGAATTCTCTTGTCCAACTAAAATAAGTCTGGTCTGGTGTTGGAATTAGACTCTCGTTAGGAATATCAATTGTTAGTAATTTTTTTTGTATTATATAAAAAACATAACTTAATTTAAATAAGGTCGCGAATTTAAACCGTTCTTATATATATAGCTGTTTAAAATTTGAGATCAGAATTTTACTCACCGCAAAAAATCTACTTGATTTAAGCTAGAATTAGTTTAAATATAAATAATTTAAAAATATTTTCCTAGAATCAGACCTTTTTAAAAGTGGGGGAAAAAAAAAACATAACCTGAGCAATACAAATTGTTACTCATAAATACTAAAAGAGATTTTAATAAATTGGGAGGTGGAATGGAATCACCCAAATCTCACGTGCCGCCCATTAAAAAGTGTAACGTGTCCCCAGCTAGAGCATTACAAAAGAAGAGGAAAAAGATTGAAATAAATAATTAAAAATGGCCGTGTCCTACTTTTATGAAGGTTTTGTTTTCGTACTTTTAGGCCTTTCTCTCTGCTCCCCCAGCTAGCTTGGAAAATCTCATGAGTTGACGGCAGGAAGAAGGGAGCCGCCTCTCTTCTCCGTCTCTATTCTTTCACCTCTCTCCCTGTGGAGTTCTTCATATTCCTCCGTCCACTGGCACCAACTTTTGTCACCATCTCAGGTTGCTGCTCTCTCTGTCACCGTTACGTTTGGCAACTTTCTGTGTTTATCAATTATTTTCTGCTTCTTGTTGTTAACACCGTCTAGTTTTCTTCTCATTTCACCGTTAGATGTGGAGAGTCTATACTTTTCTTCATGAATATGGTTAAGTTTATACTTTTAAGGGTAAATTTTGATTTTCTTTTGATGATTTGCTGTTTGTGTTATGGAAAGCATTTGTTATTGAGTTATAAAGAATTCTAGTGAGATACTTAAGTCAATACCGAAGAAAGCTATCTTGTATCTCATTTTATTCTTTCCATTAGCTTCATTCTGTTATTTGAGTGAAACTTCCTTGTTTGTTGGACGTATGGCTTGGTTGGCTATTGTGTAAACGTCTGGCCCTCAGGCAGAATAATCCTTCCTTACTCACGAATTGAACATTTGGTTCAGCGTTATTAGTTTTAGGGGTTTTGACCACTAACATCTTTTTTGTTTTCTGGGTGATTGGATACAGAATGAAGGTGGAAAAAGAACCAAAATAGACGCCCATTCATGGTTAGGAGCAGTGGAAAATGCTCATTTAATACAGGAAATGCCTTTGTTTAACTATTCAAAGTTGCTTCTTGATTGTGTTCGTTTGCTTGTACTAATTTCTAGGGTTGTTGAAATAAAAAAGAGATAGTCTTGTTTTCTTTCTAGATATCCTGAATGGTAAACAGCATTTTGGACATGTGATGCTTTAAGTGCAGATCAATCATGTTGCGGGCTAAGCAGTTGAGCAACCTTTCCAGTACTGCCAGGTCATTTTTCATAAATGGAACACGATGTGGAGCTGCAGATGGTAGTTCTTGTACTGGCTGTGAAGATGAAAGCTGTGTTTCTAGAAATCAGCAAACAAGAAATGGTGTTCCGCGTGCCTTTCTCTCAAAACCTTCAGCTAGGGTAGAGAACTCATCTTCAGCAGACACATTAAAGTCTTTGGGTTCTCACAATGTGAGAGTTCAAAACCCAACTTGTTTCCCACAAGTGCTATCAACTCCTAATTCTCTTGGAATATCAGATTATGCTGGTCATGCCAGTGGCATTGACGCTATTGAAAATGATGCAACTTCTCATATGTCTGACCAACTTGTGAAAGCAGGTATTACAGCAGTTAATTTGATATCCGATTTGGTAAACTACAGACTACCCTTGACTGATGCATCAGGAGTAAAGTTACCTCAAAATTTTGTGGTCGATGGTGCCCGGCCATGTTCAAATGCAAAATCTAACGTGAAAGCTATCAGGAAAGGTAACTTGACCACCAAAGTTTATTCAAAATCATCTGCAGATGTTGCAGCTGGGTCAAGTGCCAGCAGGTCTTCTAACAATACAAAGGATAAAGGCAACAAATCAAATTTTGATAGAGGGTTCAAACGAGCTTCAAGCTCTGCTACTGGTGATACATTGCAAAGTCAAGTTGTAACTTCAGAGGCGTATGATAAGAAAAGGTCTATTCCTCAGAAATCCAAAGCTCATACAAATTCATTCTTACCAAATTTTAACTGCAATCTTCAGAATTCAGTTACCAGTGGCGAGAACTTCTATGAAGATAGAAAAACCTCAAGCGATGGTAGATTCGCAGTTAGAATCGCTCCGGCTGCTAGGCACTTTCCAAGCAATGGACATATTGTTGAAAATGTTTCCAATATATTGAGAAAATTGAGGTGGGGTTATATGACAGAGGAAGCTCTTGAAAAACTTGGTTACTCCATGGATGCATATCAAGCGAATCAAGTTCTAAAGCAGCTTCAAGATCATAATGTTGCTCTTGGCTTTTTCTATTGGTTGAAGCAGCAACCTGGTTTCTGGCATGATGATCATACTTACACTACCATGATCGGAATCCTGGGACGTGCAAAGCAGTTTTCGACAATTAACAAATTACTTGATCAGATGACAAGAGATGGATGCCAGCCTAATGTTGTTACATATAATCGTATTATTCATAGTTACGGACGTGCAAACTACCTGAAGGAAGCAGTTGATGTGTTCAATCAAATGCAGAAGGCAGGATGTGATCCTGATCGTGTTACCTACTGTACACTCATAGACATCCATGCTAAGGCTGGATTTCTTGATTTTGCCATGGAAATGTATCAGAGAATGCAAGCAGCTGGCCTCTCACCAGACACATTTACTTACAGTGTTATAATAAACTGCCTTGGAAAAGCAGGCCATTTAACTGCTGCTAACAAGCTATTTTTTGAGATGGTTGAACAGGGTTGTGTTCCTAATTTAGTAACTTATAATATCATGATTGCATTGCAAGCAAAGGCTAGGAATTATCAGAGCGCTTTGAAACTCTATCGAGACATGCAGAATGTTGGCTTTGAACCAGATAAAGTGACTTACAGCATAGTGATGGAGGTGCTTGGACACTGTGGGTATCTGGAAGAAGCAGAAGCAGTTTTTTCTGAGATGAAAAGAAAGCACTGGGTGCCTGATGAGCCTGTCTATGGCCTTCTAGTGGACTTATGGGGAAAAACCGGAAATGTTGAAAAGGCTTGGGAATGGTATCAGACCATGCTAAGAACTGGCTTGCTCCCAAATGTGCCCACCTGTAATTCTCTGCTCAGTGCATTCCTAAGGGGGCATCGATTGCGAGATGCTTATAACTTGCTACAAGGCATGGTGGAGTTGGGATTAAACCCTTCTCTTCAGACTTACACTTTACTTCTTAGCTGTTGCACAGAGGCAAGATCACCTTGTGACATGGGCTTTTGTTGTGAGCTCATGGCAGTCACAGGCCACCCTGCACATATGTTTCTGGTCTCTATGCCTTCCGCTGGACCTGACGGTCAAAATGTGAAGGATCACGTGAACAAGTTCTTGGATCTGATGCATAGTGAGAATAGAGAGAGCAAGAGGGGGCTTGTAGATGCAGTGGTCGATTTCTTTCACAAATCAGGCTTGAAGGAGGAGGCTGGGTTGGTTTGGGAGGTTGCTGCAGGAAAAAATGTATACCCTGATGCGGTCAAGGAGAAAAGCTCATGCTACTGGCTTATTAACCTGCATGTTATGTCCGATGGCACTGCTGTGACAGCTCTATCCAGGACCCTAGCTTGGTTTCGCCGCCGGATGCTAGTTTCAGGGGTTAGTCCCCTTCGAATTGATATAGTGACTGGATGGGGCCGACGAAGCAGAGTGACAGGATCTTCCATGGTGAGGCATGCGGTGCATGATTTGTTACATATGTTCAGCTTCCCATTTTTCACTGAAAATGGTAATTCTGGTTGTTTTGTGGGGTGTGGAGAGCCTCTGAACAAGTGGTTGCTCCAATCTTATGTGGAGCGCATGCATTTATTGTAAGGTTATTGTTGCAAGTATAAAAAATTTTGGAGCAAGGAGATGAGGTGGATGATTTGGTTAATTTGAATATTCATGTATTTAAGTTGCATCCAGGTATAATATGATAAATGAGATATTCTTGCAGGCTTGTGTGTATCAATGTTACGAGTATCTTACAGGATTTGATTTTGGTACGGTACTGTATTGGTATCGGTTAATACCGGGTACCGTTTTGGGTAATTTTTTAAATTTATAAAAGTCTATTTTTTTTAAATTACAAAATAATCCAGTGTCATATTGTACAGATGTAGTTTATTTAATTTAGTTTTTTTTTTGTTTATATCTTATCTATTTTAGTTTATATATATCTTTATTATATTCGAATTATTTCTATATATAATAATTATCTATATATAATATATATCTAAATATAATAATTATCTAAAGATAATAATTTATTGTAAAATAATAAAAATAATTCAAAATTTTGAATTATTAATTATTTTCTATTTTATCAAAATTTTAAATTATTTTTTTAGAATTGTTTTTTACGTTCCATTTCATTTCACATTTAATTAGACATAATCACAATTTTAATTTAATATATAAAATTAATTTAATAATTATTAATAAATATAATTAAA
>JAOTAX010000006.1:30491858-30502782 GCA_025629825.1 Erythroxylum guanchezii
TCCAGATTGGGGATTTTCGAATTTCTTTCTTTCTTTTGCGCCTTTTTGGTCCTTTTTCGTCCTTAGAGTGTTGAAAAACCATCTATAAACAATTATAGAACAATTCCATTAAATTCGGATAATAATTTCAACACCTTGACAATAATTACGCCCAAAATATATGCATTTTAATTGACTTAACAAGAGGTTAGTTAGAGGTTCACAGAACCTTTTAGTTGAGAAGCTAGAGGGTTACAGAGTTGTGCTACCTGTAATAGGGTTTATAAAGGACCATGTTGGGGACCCTCTAAGACTAGTTAGACATATTATATTTATAGAGAAGGGGCATTTATAGAGAAGTTGTCTGATAGTAAGGAAAAGTTTGGGAGTAAGAGCAGAGCAGACAGTACGTGATCAAAGTGGTGCTTTTGGTTCAGTTAGAGGTTCGGGTATATTTGGTAGTAGAGATAGTGGTTACATGTACTAATAGGACATCCTCAACATAGGGGCTGACAGTGGTTACAGGCACTAATAGGACATCCTCAACATAGGGGCTGATAGTGGTTACAGGTACTAGTGGGACATCCTCATCACAAGGTTAGACTCAGCAAGGATATACCATATGACGAGGGAGGAGGCATCCACAACCATCAATGTCATTTTAGATATGGTTTCATTATTTGATATTGAGGCTTTTGTGTTAGTAAACCCAGGATCTACACGTTCCTACATATCTATAGAGCTTTCCTTTATATTTTTAGGGGAGGTTAGTCCATTAGGATAGGACCCGAGAGTTTTGTTGTCAGTGGGTGACTATGTGTTGGTGAATAGTGTGAGGAAGGGAATGCCAATGAGGATTGGTGAGTGGAGCTACTAGCTGACTTGATACTGATGGATTAAGGGACTTTGATGTGATTCTTATGATGGATTAGTTGGCACAACGTCGGGCTATAGTGGATTATTATGCAAAAGAGGTGATTATATAGTGTTTGGGTAAACTGAAGGTGATACTTGTGGGGGGATCACATAGTCATTCCAGCGTACACAATCTCAGCTAAAACTATTAGATAGTTGATATTAGATGGACATAAGGCATATCTAGCTTACATTATAAATACGGGGAGATGAGTCCTAGTTTAGAAGATGCTCCTATAGAGAGGAAATTTTTAGAGGTATTCTTATATAACCTCAACGAGAGATAGATTCCACCATTGAGACTATACCTAGAATTGCACCAATTTCTATTGCACCTTACAGGATGGATACTGTTGAGTTACAGGAGTTGAAAAAGAAATTAAAGGAGTTGTTGAAAAAATGCTTTATTAGATCAAGTATATCACCTTGGGGAGCTCCAATGTTGTTTGTAAAGAAAAAGGATGGTAGTTTAAGACTTAAAGTTGACTATCGGTAGTTAAACAGGATAGCAGTGAAGAACAGGTAATTATTACTAAAGAGAGATGATCTTTTGGATGAGTTGAAGGGATTTGTTATATTTTCCAATATTGATTTGAGATCAAGATACTGACAGTTGAGAATAGTTGATTAAGGTATTCCCAAAACAACTTTTTGTACTCAATATAGCCACTATGAGTTCTTGGTGATACCTTTTGAGTTGACTAATGCACCGATTGTATTCATGCCATTGATGAACATGATTTTCAAAAAGTATTTGGATCGATTGATGATATATTGGTATATTTGGGGAATGAAGAGGAGCATAATAAACATTTGAGGATTGTGTTACAGATTTTGAAGAAGAGACAGTTGTATGCCAATTTACGTAAGCGCGAGTTCTAAATGGAGCGAGTAGTTTTTGTTAGACATGTGGTGTCTAGAGAAGGAATGAGCCTTGATTTTGTTAAAGTAAAAGAAATCATAAAGTGGGAGTTGTCTAGAAATACATCGGAGATAAGGAGTTTTCTGGGACTTACTAGGTATTATCAAAGATTTGTAGAGGTATTTTCGATGATAGCTAGCTCGTTGACCAAGTTACTGAAGACATGATTTAGTTTTAACATACCGAGTAGTGTCGAGAGAGTTTTGAGGAGCTTAAATAAAGATTGACTTTTAGCCTAATTTTGGAGCTACCATCGAGGGGTGGAGGTTTTAAGGTATATACTAATGCTTTAAAGGTAGGTTTAAGCTATGTATTGATGCAACATGAGAAAGTGATAGCTTATGCTTCTCATCAATTGAGATGGCATTAATTGAACTATCCCACTCATGATCTCGAGTTAACGACGGTTATGCATCCTCTTAAGATACAAAGACATTATTTGTATAGGAAGATATTCCAAATCCTTATATATTACAAAAACCTCAATTATATGTTGACTCAGAGGGAGTTGAACTTGAGGCAGAGAAGATGGATCAAGTTATTAAATGATTATAATTGTACTATTGATTGCCATTTAGGGAAGGCTAATGTAGTAGCAAATGCTTCGAGTAGGAAAAGCGTAAGCTTAATGGCTAGTTTGATCAGATATAAAATGTAATTATTATTGGAGTTGAGGGCACTAGTTGTGAGATTAGAAATTGATTATATGAGTGTTTATTGTTAACATTACAGGTTCAACTAGATTTGGAAGATAGGATCAAAGAGGAACATGCTCGAGATTCTTATATATTACAAATGAGAGATATTACAATATGATAGGGAGGCTAACTTTTCAGTGAGGGCAGATAGAGTGTTAGTGATTGGGAGATGGGTTTGTCTATCTGATATTGATGGAATACAAGAGGAGATTCTAAGGGAAGCTCATGGTGTACTATATGATATGCATCCTGGTGCTACAAAAATGTATCAGAACTTGAGACCATATCACTGATGGTCGACGATGAAGAGAGATGTGGCGATATTTGTATAGATGTGTTTGACTTGTCAGTAGGTCAAGGCAAAGCATCAGGAGCTGATAAGGAAGCTAACACACTTAGCCATTCCATCATGGAAATGGGAGAAGATTACGATAGATTTTGTTGTAGCATTACCGAGTACCTGATGTAGACATAAATCAATTTAGGTGATTATAGATAGGTTGACAAAATTATCTCATTTCTTACCTGTACAATAGATAGACTTGTTGGACAAGCTTGTTAAGCTATACATCAATGATGTTATAAGGTTACACAGGGTTCCAATATTCATTGTATCCAATTGAGATCCACATTTTACTTCCTAGTTCTGGATGAGTTTATAGACAACTTTGGGGAGTAGGTCCAATTTGAGTATTGTATTTTACCCTCAGTCGGATAGACACTTGGAGCATATGATTCAGACATTTGAGGCATGATGAAAGCTTGCATGCTGAATTTTGAGGGTGATTGGGATAGATATATACCTTTTATAGAGTTTGCATATAATAACAGTTATCACTCTAGCATCATTTGAGGCATTTTATCGTAGGCGGTGTAGAGATTCAATATGTTGGGATATAGAGGGTGGTAGATTGTTGGAGTTAGTTCAAGAGATGGTGGAGAAAATAGGGTGGTAAGGTGATGCCTGAAGGCAACCCAAGATCAACAAAAGATTTATATTGATCAACATTGCCAGGAGATGGAGTATGACGTTGGAGATATTCTATAGGTATCACCTTCGAGGGGGATTTTGAGGCTTAGTAGGAGAGGGAAGTTGAGTCCAAGATACATTGGGCCATATGAGATTGTACAACATATAGGGTCGTTAGCTTACAAATTGGCCTTACCATAAGAGTTATCACATATTCATGATGTGTTTCACATATTAATTTTGATACAATACCAATTGGATCCTATCCATTTTATATACATGCCTGACATTAAGGTTACCAAGGATATGACTTATAAACATGAGCCAATGGAGATCTTAGATAGATATAATAGGAAATTAAGTAGATGGGAGATTTCAATTATACGGATTTTATGGAGTCATCATCATTTTTTGAGAGAGGCTGTTTGAAAAGTAGAGGATGAGGTTTGATGTTAATATCCTCCATTGTTTGGATTCTCATGTACATAATTTAATTTTGAAGATGAAGTTCTTTTAAGAGGGAGAATTGTAAAGCCAATAAACTTTACTCTTTAATAATGACCTAACCTAGCCTTTTTCAAAAAAAAAGGGGAGAAAAAATATATATAAGACATGTATGTTTGTAAAAACTAATGAAAAACAACTCCATTGTGGTTCATCTCCATAATTCCAAGGGGTAAGAGTACAAAAATTACATCGTTCTCCTACATATAAAGCTTTTCTGATGTATTTCCTTATTTTGTTTGTTTTCATAGTATATTAGAAAGGAAATTATGGAGATTAATAACCCAAAACTCTATTGGAAAGGTATAGAAACTTCATATAGGTAATAAAGACATTTCTTAGCTAAACTCTATCTCTTTTATTAGTGATTTTCATTCACCCTAAACTAGTTTCTAGTTAAAATCATGTTGCGATTGTTTGTGATAACAATTTTGATGAAATTGAAAAAAAAAAGAGAATAAGTGGCTGAAAAATGAGAAAATGAGGTGGTTAGGAGAAGAGGAGAGGGTGATGAAGAGGTAGAGAAGAAGAAGATAATTTTCAAAAAAAAAGAAAAAGAATGAAATTGGGTATTTTAGGAAATTTTAAGATTAATTAATCGGCAAAATAAAAAATATGAATAGTTAAGGGTAAAATTAGAATTTAATACCTAGAAGGATTTTTTGTAATAATAAAAGACTGTAAAGATAAAATTGAAATTTTAATAATTAAGGACATTTTAGTAATTATGGTCATAAGATAAAGTAAGGATATTGATAATAATTAAGAATAAAGTGGTAAAAGGGGGAAATTTTGGATTATTAAGAATAATTGAGTTTGAAAAATTTTCTTAAATAAATTCTAATAGAATTTTGTAAATGTCTAGGTTTGGAGGACAGATTAGAGAGTAAATTGGACTAATCAAAATCGTATGAGCCTAGAGATCATGTAAGGATAACCTTAAACTATACCATTATTTTTGTGTACAATTTATAAAATTATGAATTTTTCTATTAATAAATTATTTGATGGTGAACCATATTTTGAATTAGTAATTAAATAAATTAATAATTAATAATTAAATATATGAATTTTTAAGAATTTATTTATTAAATAAATAATTGACCAGGTATAAAATTTTCAGTGATTATATTTGTTACGTGTTATGTTGTGTATTGCCTAATAATTTAAGAGAAAAATACGTTAATTAAAATTTCTAGTTGTGTATATGTATAATTAAGAATATTAGGGCAAAAGATAAATCATGTTCACTAAATTAGATAGAGACTGGCTTATAATAGTTTGATAATAGACTATCAAAGTTATGAATATGTGGCTATCTAGGATAGGCGATATTCGATGGCTATAAATTGATAAGTTGTTGAAATATGAGCGAGTTGTGGCTAGGTGCCTATTCGTGGAGCAAATACTGGGGCATCTTAGGTCTTAGGAATGCCCTGTGTCAATAACTAGATATTGGAGTAGTATCGGGGTATTTTAAGTCTTGGGATATCTTGTGTCGATGATTAAGTACCATAGTGGTACCAAGGTACTAGACTAGAGTAAAGGAGTGAGTTATCTTATGTCAATATTTACACAACTGATTACATTTTCACTTGTGAGTGATTATAATGAGTAGAGATTAGTTAGCAAACCATTGAATGTAAGCTTACTAGGTTAAGCAGACCTAATTAATTCAGTTAATAAAGAGGTGAAATATAAATAGTGATAATAGAAATAGTATTAGTATTAATAATCATTAATAATAAGATTTTGGACATTTATTGAGTGCTTGGTCATGTTGAGTGTTGCTTGTGTATTTTGGTATTATGTGTATATTTAATCGTTTGACTATTTTCACTATATGTTAAGTCATTTGATTTTAAGGATACGGTCATGTTAACCTTACTAAATAAGCATCTCACCTCTTGCCACTATTTTTTAGGAGACAAAGGACATGTTGATAATCCTA
Source organism: Erythroxylum guanchezii (assembly GCA_025629825.1). Classification (NCBI taxonomy): domain Eukaryota; kingdom Viridiplantae; phylum Streptophyta; class Magnoliopsida; order Malpighiales; family Erythroxylaceae; genus Erythroxylum; species Erythroxylum guanchezii. Next base: position 30,497,798 of record JAOTAX010000006.1, read on the forward strand.
GTACACGTGATTGATAGTGTGGAGCATACGTTGGGCCAACATATTAAATTAAGTACAATTGTTTTATTGTGTATACTTTTGAATGTAACAGTTTAGGATAGTTATACTTGTACATATAATTTTTGTGATTGATGAACATCATTTTTTTGACTAATAAGATTTTTGGCTATTGATGATGTAAATGTGGAGAAATTTGGTTAAATTATAGTCTAAGAATTTTGGAGCGTCACACAAGAACACAATCACAAAATGATGTAGATCATCATACTTGTAAAAAATAAATAATTTTACGTGATAAGATTATAAGGTTTTGATCATCATAAAAAAGTTATATATGATTGCAAATTTTAAAGAAAATAAAATAAGAGTTATTCCAAAAATTGAAGAAAATTCTTCAAAAAATTTTATTAGTCAACGATAATTTTGAGTTTTTTATTACAATTCATAAGACAGTCTTTTACAAGCATATAATTTTATGAACATAAAATAATAATCTTGATAGTATCTAATTAGGGGGAAAAAACTTTGGAAAGTAAGTCAATCCCTATCCAGATATGAAACTTTGAAGTTCAAAAACTAGCAAAATTACAAGTTCAACATCGGTTCAGTTTCTAAAGTTAACACTAATTTTTGTTCATTTTATGTCTAATATCGTTTTAATTTTGAATTTTCTTCTAGACACAAATATAGCCAACATAAAATTAACATGATATCGTGTTCTAGAACATAGGTCGAACATGATACCATATAGGTGTCGTATTGTCTAATTCTCTAATATTCTCTAACATTCTTCAATGTTTAGTGACTTTTGACACTTGACTTGAATTAGTTGTAATATGTCTAAGCCCATTTTCATGTTTCCCTAGTTTAGAAGCATGCATAACTTAAGCAATATGGTACCATATGGTGTAATTATATAATGTTCTCCAAAATTATTCAATTTTTAATAACTTTTGATGCTTGATTTAAACTATTTGTCATATGTCTAAGCCTATCTTCATGTCTCCCTAGTTTAGAAGCTTGTATAATTTATGTAGATGTTTTATTCCCATTATTTATCCTCTCCTTAAAAGGATTTGTCCTTAAATTAATATCTTCATATACTTGCTTTAGTGATAAAGAATTAAGGGTGATTGTTTTTCTATTCATGGTAAGGGAATAACGATTCTTGCACCTATAATATATAGCTCTCTTATTAAATTATAAAATACACCCTAGAAGAATGCAGCTCACTTGCATCAACACCATATCATATTGAACCACTTCTTTATATCTTCTAGTGGATAAAGAAACCAACACTTTTTTGGTGACCCTAACCTTGTCACTTTCATTTAATCAATTGTAAGGTGTATGGTTTAGGGTGTTATGTAATTGGTAATGCCAACTTCTCCTTTTAATTCCATACTAGTTACATTCGTATAACTATCTCTATATATGATCATATTACAAATCCTATCTTTGATAGAACATCTTGCTTATAAAAGATTATATGTCTATTCATTCACATCATCCTCTCCCGTATATATAACTCAATACGCTTCTACTGATCAACACTTTTCCTTCTTTGGACCTTTTAATGCATTCATCATCACTAACATCTTCAAAGCTAGGTGCACCATCATCTACCTCCACGTCACTCTTGAACACATATTCTTCATTCTCCCTCATCATCATCAATCTTTTACTGCGACATTGTGAAGCTATATGTCCTCTCTTTAATCACTTAAAGTATATAAGATATTGATTCTTAGTTTTTGAAATATAATCAATCTTAGTCTTCTCCACACATGGTACTTACACTTTCAGTTTGGTTACTTCATATCTTGGCTTTAGACCTTTGTCTTTCTCTATACTCTATAGTTTGCTTCACGATAAATAACTTGCACTAGAAATAATAAAATAGTTAATAGTTTTTTCTAATTGTCCTTCTATCTTTATAAATATGTGCATCATCTCCTCCAACTCTACATAACCATGTAACTCAACAATATTATCAATTTTTAGAGTGTCTATAAATAAATCGAGTCACTGTTGCTTCTTGATCTTCCTCCACATTCGCTCTAACTATGGCAACCTCCATGCCTTTTTGGTACTCCTCCACATTCTTGCAATCTTGAGTTAAATTTTACATCCTTTAATATAGAATTATATAGCTAGAACTTGGCAAAAAATACTTCCTTATCACTTCTTCTTCTTCTAAGTCCTAATACATGGTTATCGCTTTCTTTTCCTTGTTAGAATTCTACCAATTCACAACATAATCACTAATTGTAGCTATTAATTAACTTTTTCCTCTTATAACAATCAAAAAACAACTCTATTTACTGTTTCATTCTAAATAGGCATCAAACTTTATCTTTCTTTTAAAATGTGGTATCATCATCTTAATGCTTCTCACATTATTATTCAACCTTTCCTCATACCCTCTGTTATAGTGTAAACCAGATCTGGCCCCTCCTTATCTTCCTATTATACCTTCTTTTCTCCCTCTTTCTCCTCTAGTAGTTAACAACACTGTCAACATCCTTATACACCTTAAAATCATCTATCCTAACAGGTATAGGTGAATTATGATATAGGCCTACTATGACAACTTCATGTTCCTCCAATCTATCCTTAACTTCACTGAATTGTCAAACAACTTGCTCATATTGGCCTTATATGACATTCATGATGGAATCTTTGTTAATCCTCACTCTTTCCTCCTCGCTTACTTATCCTTAGATGAATTTCTGTTTTAAGCTTAATTCATAACGTAATTTCAAAAAAATTTAGTAGTAAAAGTACTCTCTTATGTATTTTTCTTAAAGTTTACTATACTCCCAACCTAAAATGTTGACCAAAGATTATTTACAAAGTAGATAATCTAAATCAAGTTCCTCCTTTTTCAAATAACTCCCAAAGAAGTAAATTAGACCAAAACAATTAAAACAAATACATCTAACTAGAGGAAAAAGAGAAGATAACTCAAATAGGAAACTTGAGTTCTAATTGAACTCAATTAGAACAAATAGAGAAGAAGAATTCAACAAAAATGAACCAAATTAGCTAAAAAAAGCAAGACAATACAAAAATGAGATATTTATGATATGAGAATACCTTGTTTTTATTAGAGTAGATATAATCATCTTTACTTTTGAAGGATAACATAATGTTAGCCCTTTACGTATTCTTTAAATGAGACTTTCGAGGGCTTTTCTTCATAAAATTATGTTAAAATTTTATTTTCTTTTCTCTTTTTTTTAATTAATTTGAAAATTCAAGAAGTAAGGGATAAGACATTTAAGAACAATTTATTCTTAAAAAATTCTTAAGTACAATAAGAACACAAAAGAAAATTGTATATATAGTGAAAGACATAAGAATATTGAAACGTAACAATAGAATTTCAAGAACGAACCTAAATATAGAAGATGGCTCTGATACCAAATATTGATATGACCCCCTAATCAATTAGACTAGTGATGTTCAATGTTAATAGATACATGATCAAGAATTGTTCTATCAAGATAAGTTTGATTCAAGAACACGAACAAAAAAGATTAAGAGCTATAAGATTATATAGTTTTGATCACCACTAGCAAGCTATACATGATTGCAAGTTTTTAGAAAATCAAACAAAAGTTATTCTAAAAGATTGAAGAAAAGCTTTCCAAATTTTTAATTGATTAATGTTAATGATAAGTTGTGTATTACAATCTATAAGATAGCCTTATATAGGCATATAATTATAGTAATATATAAATCTTAAGAACTAAACTTATAAAGGAAAGTAATTAGGAAATTGACATAATCTAATTAGGAAACAAATAGGTTATAAAAGATAAGTCAATCCTTATCTATATAAAAGTTTAAATTCAAAAGCTCATAAAGTCACGAATCTGACATATGTCCAACTTCCAAAGTTTGGGCCATTTTTATTATAGAACTCTAAATAGTAACAACAACGTCCCAATAGAAATCTCGCTGAGATGCAGGTTTAGGGAGGTCCAAAAGTAATGCAGCCTTACCTTTAACTAGTAGAGAGGCTATTTCTGATAATTCCATAAGAAAAAAAAGGTTTTAAAAAGCGAATGGAAGGAATTAATAACCAAATATATTTAAAAAATTGCATAAATAAAAATTAAAATCAAAAAATAAAAATAAAGATAAATATAAATATAATGTAATTAAACAAATAAAAAGACAAGAAAGAAAATAAATAAGTAAATAAAAAACAAGCAATTGAAAAGGAAAAAAAATAAATAGAATAACTAAAGAAGCAAGTGATACAAACAAAATTATTTAGTCTAAAAAAGACATAAAAATCAAAGGAAAATGTTTAAAAGGCTTATGAGAAGAGAAAGATTTTTTTTTATATAGGGTCCTATATCCCTATCCTAGTTTGTCAGAGTTTTCTATTGAAGACCAAATCTTCGTTAAGCTCTAGTAGGGTCATATCATTCCTAATCACCCCTTCCCTCAATTCTTTTTGGGTCTTCCTCTTCTTCTCTTACAGCTTTTAATTATAATCTTCTTACATCTTCTCAGTGGGACATCAAGATGTTTTCTCTTAACATGCACAAACTACCTAAGCTTTGTGTCCTATAATTTACTATCAATGATAGATACTCTCAACTTGTCTCTTACCACTACATTTCTCACCTTATCTCTTCTTGTATGATTGCACATCCAATGGAGCATCCTCATCTTTACCACCATTAACTTATGGCTATACACATGTTTGACGGGTCAATACCTTATCCCATAGTGTTGGACCCCGAACTTTGATTGGACGTTAAAATTATTAGATGAGGAATTGGCAGTGAATGTAGTATGTTGTGTTACATGTTTTACGATGGTAATTGGAGGGTCATGCATGAAACGAGTGTTTTAAGTATGCATGTAGTGTGGGTAACAACTTTATAATTGAAAAAGTGAACTTGTTCAGTTACTATTCATGTAACTTCTTTGAAATTTCAATTTATGAGACTTTGATAAATCGG
>JAOTAX010000006.1:30503769-30514279 GCA_025629825.1 Erythroxylum guanchezii
ACATCTATCACACAATACATATACAAAAACACTCATTTAAGTTCATTTAATATTTCTAAATTTCACTTAAAGACCGGAGTCCAACACCTTTCACCCATAAATCCTCCTTTTTATAGCACAACCATCATAAATTCCATCCCTTGCTCACCCTGTGAATCATCCTTGCATAATGGATTCCCAGACCCCCCTACTGCTTAGGTTTGCAAATTTTGTTCCAACTAATCTTCACTGTGCTTCTTCCTTAGTTTGAGTCACTCCACAAGAATTCTCTAAGTCTCTTGTCTATTTCCTTGAGGATTCTTTTCGGGATGGATAAATGGTTGATCCAATAAGTAGTAAGATTGCTTAGTATTGTCTAATTTAGCAGTAGCCTACAACTATAACTAAGGAACTAATTACTCTATTGGTTGATTCTTCCATAAATTGAGTCCAACAAAGGTTACAACATTGATTCTTCTTTGAGAAATTGGTACCCCTAAGTATTTAAATGGTAAACTCTCTTGTTTTAATCCCATCTCGATAGCTGTAGAAGCATCCCCTCTATTTGAGTTTCAAGATAAGTAGAAACAACTCTTCAGTGGGTTACGACTTAGGCCTAAGATCTTGTGGAACTCCTTCATCATTTGCAAGATTAGATCTATTGAGTTTTTCTCATCTTTACTAAACAATAGCAAGTCATTAGTAAAAGCTAGGTGTGTGAGCTTCATACCTTTACATATATCATGAAACTAGAACTCTAGGTGCCTCTGTATGTTATTCGCTAGGAGAGTTGAAAAAACCTCCACGTAAAGCACAATATGGGTCCCCTTACTTTAAGCCCCTCCTTGCTTTGAGAGAGTTTGAGAGACTCTCGACACTGTTTATGACACTGCTTGTGGATATGCTGAAATCCACTTTTATTAAAGGGTTGAAGGCAGAGATCAGAGATGGGCTATGTTTGATGAACCTAATTGGGCTCAAAACTCTTATGAATACAGCCCAAATGATTGAAGAAAAGAACTGGACCATCAAGCATAAAGGAAGCCCAATTGGACTAACTGCTCTTAAGCCTAATTCGTTGGGAGAAGAAAGGGATTGCTTAGGTCAAAATTTGAACCAAGAAGTCAAGAACCTTAACCTGAGAGACTTTGTTGAACAATGGGTCACGCAGATAACTTGTGGTGAGAACCACTATAGAAGGAGGCCTACGATAGATCTAACTGCTGATGCCGAGATCCAATAAAGAAGGGCATGGGGTTTATATTATTCATGCGAAGAAAAATACCAGCCAGGCCATGTATATTAAAAGGAGTTTCAAATTTTGCTCATTACCAATGAAGAAAGAGAAGAAGAGAAGGAGAGCTTGGAGCTAAGGGACAACTGGCATATTTTAGGAGACAAGGATGAGAATGTCGAGGTACACATGATGGAAACTATTGAGCCCTCTCTCAATTCAGTGCTTGACCTGACCACGCGGGGCACTATGAAGATGAGAGGGACTTTGGCTGGTAGAGACATGACAATGATGGTTGATTGTGAGGCTACATATAATTTCCTATCATTAGAGATCATTGAGGAACAAAAGTTACCACTCATTTCTACTTACAATTATGGGGCAATTATATGTAATGGTGTAGCAGTTAAAGGGAGGGGAATTCGTAAAGGAGTAAAGATTAAGGTTTAGGGATTAACAATTACTGAGGATTTTTTGCCTTTGCAAATAGGTAGTACCGATATTATTCTTGGGATGCAATGGTTAGGAAGCATTGGAAATATGGAGGTGAATTGGCGTATCCTGGTGATGGAATTTTGTGTTAGTGGTTCTCTAGTTGTGTTAAAATTGTTAGTGGTTCTCCGGTTGTATTAAAAGGAAACCCCAACTTGTGCAAGGAAGGTGTCTCATTAAAGGCCATGACTAGGGAAATCCAACGAGAAGGAGTGGGCTGATTGTGAAGATGTGTCAAATGGAAGTCCTTGGAGAAGTTACTAGGGCAGTTTCATAGACAGTCTAGCGGTGCTGATGAATCATCATAAGGTGTTCCAAACTATAACAACACTACCTCCCAAAATAGATATTGACCATGTAATTAACTTGCAACTAGGAACTTCCCTAGTTAATGTTAAGCCCCATCGTTAACCATATTACCAAAAAAATGAGATTGAGAAGATGGTTAAGGAGATGATTGCAGCAGGAATTGTCCATCTATCCACTAGCCCTTATTTAAGTCTGGCATTAATGGGTAAGAAGAAGGATGGGAGCTGGGGCTTCTGCGTAAATTACCAGGGCGCTCGAGTGATAGTAAAACATTGTTACTCGATAGGAGTAATTGATGAGTTACTAGATAAGTTAAATAGGGTCAAATTCTTTTCAAAATTGGACTTAAAATCTGGATATCATCAGATTCAGTTAAGGATGGAAGAGATTCCAAAGACTGCATATAAAACCTACGGGGGTCACTACGAATTTGTGGTGATGCCCTTTGGGCTATCAAACGCCCCTACAACTTTAAGTTGCAGAATACATGTGAAAACGTTAATGATATTGCAGCAACTTTGGTAACCCTAATTACTGAGATTGATACCAGTGTTCTTTACTGTGGTTTGAATCCAAAGAACATACATCACTTAGTGCTAGTGGTATGTATCTCGAATGGCCCAAAAGGTATGACATTTAGTTGTGTTGGTTATGGAAACATTTATTATTCTCTGATTGGAAAGTACCATGGTGATTTTGAAAATTACATTTGAAGAATAAGGTATACATATAACTAAGTTAAACCTTGTAATGAAAAGCTTTACAGATGAACAAGAAAGAAGATACCAAATTATAAATGCACTAAGAAGTAATTGGATGGAATAGTTAAAAAAACCCTCAATTGTTACAACCACAAGGCAGGCGAGTCATGTTAAGTCAAAAATGATGCATCAAATCAAACATTTTTCTTTGAAACTAGAGTTTTTAAGTCAAAAGCTCTTGGTTGAATTTTGAAATGAATAGCTCTGGGTGTTGCAATATTGACAATTTTAGATGGTTTCTAGTTGAACTTATCATTGCCTCCTTGTTATATTTGCTCATATTCCTGAAATATTGATTAGTTCATTATTGATGAAATGCTTATTAATTAGCGACGATGTCTTTATTTCACATATTTCTTTTCCAATATTAGGTTTGTTACTATGGCCAACATTATCATTGCTTTGCATATAGTCCTGAGCATGAGCAGTGGATTATGTATGATGACAAGACTATCAAGGTAAATTCCCTAGCATATTAAATTATGACATTTTATGCAACCTTTCAACCATTTACCTATGATGTCTAGGTAATTGGTAGTTAGGCTAACGTCCTTTTTATGTGAAAAAGGGCACTTGCAGCCTCATGTTCTTTTCTTTGAAGCTGTAAACTAGTGAGTTAGTAGAATCACTATGTACTTTTTTACTTTATGGAGCACAGGGTTTAACACGTCGCGATATTTGATGATCTATTAGAGGGTATAATTTAACGAGTTAAAAGTGCAACTTGACCATGATGCAATTCAATCGGTAAAACTTGAAGCATGGTTTCAGATGAAAATCATAAATTTGATATAACATAGATGTTAAGATACGAAAGAAAAGTTTCAAGGTATAGTCGAGTAGTTTTATAGGAAAAACTTGGTCTTTCCAGGGAAGAAAGAAATATAAACATAGAGTTTTCTGTACCTTGGACATTTGAAAGTGTAATTTTGGACACATTTTCCTTCTCATGATTTTGTTAGAGTTGTCGGAATTATGTTCATAGGATCTTCCCTTGGTCGCATCTTTTCCAGCTAAGGTGGGTACTATACAGAAGCAAAAGCCAGTAATGATTGCCTGATTGCCAATGCATTAAGGGACATATGCTGCCTGTATATATGTATAAAAAGTGGAAAATGGCTTCCACCTATTGTTTGGGCATGAGTGATATATGAAAGGAGTGGAATTTAACTGTTTTTTTTTAATTAAAGAAGATTTCTATTAACAATAGCTTGCTATTACAAACTATGCATTAGATACAAAACATGAGGTAGACTGGTTATAAAACATGTCTATCTCAGGTAGAACAGAAGGTACTAAGAACTAAAGGAGAGTTCGAAAAGTACAATACGTTGGAATCTTTAAATATCCAACTTTTAGAGGTTCCACTTAGTTCTTATACTTGGTGTTAACAACTGATCAACTTTCTTTGCCACTACTATAGTTCATATTTCATTTAGTATCCTATCCGTTAACTAATGTTTGTCTTCTTCAACTTGTTTGTAGACTCTATAATTCCTTTCTTTCCAAATCCTATAAATGGAAGTGATGAATGCAACCTTAATAAAGATAGTGTTTTCTTTTCCAGCTTTTGTTCGATTTATAAACCATTTCAAAGTTCCTTCTCACTCATATAAGTGATTCACAACATCCACCATATGTTGAATTCTACTCCAAATGGATTTGGAATAAGCACATGTGAAAAAAGGGGTGATTTCTGTCCTCATTTGCTTCATTATAGAGAATGCATCCTCTATCTGCCATATTAAACCATCGACATTTAGTTCTAAGACTATTTTTAATGGTTAGCCAAGCAATGACGAACGCTTTTAGGGACATGGAGTTCTTCCAAATCGGTTCATACTAAGGGACCTGTTTAGTTTCATTCCTGAAGATACGATGACAAGATTCGTTTGTAAAGAAACCATTTGGGCTAGGTACCCATCAGATGGAATCAGCTAATGACTTATCCCCTAGCTGGGGTAGGTGCTCCCACAGAAGAGAAAATCCCCCAAAGCTACTCCTCCAACCTCCCTCCACTATTAGCTCATAAACTCTCACTTTTAATGGCAAACAATATTACATATGAGAGTATATTGGGTTGTCTCTTAGGAGGCTAATCTCTAGCCAATTATCAAAACAAACCCAAGTATCCCCCCTCCATGTATATGATGTTTGATATGGGGATATAGTAGGTGTCTTATCTTCAACATCTCATTAAGAAACCAAGAAAAGTGCTGAGATCTTTCAAGTTGCCAAAAGTTACAACATTGGAGGTGAATTTAATGGATCCACTTTATCCACGCTGCTTCTTTGTTTGAAACAAGTTGCCACAATTTCTTACTAAGTAAGACTTTTTGCATTAGAACTGGTTGATTGGATGTTAATCCCTCCTAATCTATTAGGGATTGTAACATCACTCCACTTCACTTTGGCTTTTTCCTTGTGTCATCACTTCCAAACCATAAGAAGATTTTTAGTAGTCTATCAATCTCCTTGACAATCTTTCACGAAAGAACCGTATGTGCTATTCAATGTGTATAAAGGTTACTCAGTATCAAAATAATTAGAGTGATATACCTTGCATAGGATAGAAACCAATTATGCCAAGGGAGAACTTTGGTTTTGATTCTCTCTAAAAAAGAAATACAATCTGCATATTTTAACTTAAAAGGAGAAATCGTTACCCCAAGTATCTCATAACTGGGGGCTGGATATTTAGTCCTGTTGTGCTACTAAAATTAGTGGGATTATGCACATCTTCAGATAACATCAAACAACTTTTCTCCATATTGATTCCGAGGCCAGACCACTTTAAGAAAGTATTTAAGGAGTTCATAAGTATATTAACCAAGGCTACATTAGTAGCACAAAACATCATGAGGTTGTCAATGAACATAAGGTGTGTGAGTTTAAGCTCTCGACATTTCTAGTGATACTGAAAATTACCATTTGAAGTAGTTAAAGCTCTGATGAGTCTAGACAAACCTTCCATAACCACAACAAAAATATAAGGGTACAACAAATCCCCTTGCCTCAGTCCCTTAGCACGTTTGAACATCTTGGAGGGAATTCCATTAACCAACACACTTAAATTAGAAGTCTGAATACATTCCATAATCCAATTTATAAATACCACATGCATTTCTAAGATTTCCAGTATAGATCTAACAAAACTCCAATTAACTGTATCATAAGCTTTGTAAAAGTCGATCTTCAACATACATCCCCTAGTTTGCCTACCAGAATAATTTTTAACTAATTATTGTAATAGAAGGATGTTGTCTCCTATGTTTCTGCTAGGAATAAAAGCTCCCTGGGTGATTTCTATTGTTTCCATGAGTACCCCTTTCAATCTATCTGCCAATAGTTTTGCAATTACCTTGTATATTAAGTTGCAACATGAGATAGGACTAAACTCCCCTAGATTTAGAGGATGTTTCTTCTTCCGTACCAAGCATATAAAGGTGCTATTTAATTCCTCCAACATTACCGCATTCTTAAAGAATTCCAATACTGCTTTAATAACTAATTGGCCTGTGATATTCCAAGTCTATTGAAAAAAACTAGCTGTGAACCCATCCAGTCCTGGGGCTTTGGAAGGGTGCAATTTGAATATTGTGGCGTTTACGTCGTTACTAGAGAAAGGAGAGATTAAGACATCCTTTAGATCCTCTTTTATGGGCCCCTCCAACATTCTCTTCATATTGGCAGAAGGTAGTTCCACCACCTCAGGACCCATCAATTTTGAAAAATATGATCTAGCCATTTCCAGCAACGTCTCCTGATCAGTTTACATGATTCCATTATTGTCCTATAAGTTCACAACTCTATTATAGTTACGTCTATCCAAAATAGAAGCATGGAAGAACTTGGTGTTTTCATCTCCTTCCCCAAGCCAATTCAGTCTCACTTTCTGCCTTTGAATGGAATTCTGTAGTTCGAAGGCCTGTACATACTCTCTAAGTAGGTTCTGTTCTTTTACTATACCATTGACATCATCCAGATTAGCATAGCACTTCTTGTGCTTGCAGAACCTGCAACTTCATCGTCAACACATTTTAATTTTTCGTATTAACAAAAATCTTAACTGCATTTCTCACTTTTTTTTTTAGTTTTTGCATTAACTGAAATGCCTTATACCCCTAGATCCCCTACTGCCAACATCTGGTTATGAGTTCCTAGAATCCCTCCATTTGAATAACTCAATTAAAGAAACAAAATGAAGGTCCCCTTCTCCTTACCTTAACATTACATTGGATTAGTTGATAACACTGAGTCGAGGTTACATTTTCTCCATAGTGAACAACCGATTGCGAGAACTTATTGAGCCATTCTGAATTTACCAAACAACCATCCAGTTTTTTCCAAACCAACATGGTCCCTTGTTGGTTATTAGACCATATAAGCAAACGTCCAATAGAGTGTAAATCTATCAACTCCACAGCTCTTAACAGATTAGTGAGTTCCTTTGTGTCTGCTAGTGTGTATATCTTTCTACCTTTAACCTCCTTAGAATTGAAAATATAATTAAAGTCACCCACCACCATCCAAGGGGTATTGACAATGTGATGTATTCTTTGTAAACAGCTCCACAAGTTGCTGCGTTGGAAAGCAAAGTTGGCCTCATATACTATAAACAAAACAAATTTTGTACACAGACCTTTGATCTTATAGGACATATGAATAATCTGATCACTCTCCTCTTTAACTAATACCTCCATCAAATTAGAATTATAAACGCATATGATATGCCCATTAAAATGCAACCTATGGTTGGATAAACTCCTCTAATGATTCCCTAAATTTTTTTGAATATTTAGTAGATTTAAGTCTTTTATTCAAGTTTTCAGTAAACCAATCAGCACCGGTTTCTTTTCCTTGATGAGTTCTCTAAGCACTGATTATTTTGAGGGATCATTTAGCCCCCCGTATTCCATATTAAGAGAGACTTTCCGAGGATATCACCCCTTTATTTTTCTTCCTGCCCTTTTTCCTCGCCGTATTTCTCTTAACTGCTAATACTATGGTTCGAATAAGTTCAGACTCTTCTAACTCAAAAGGTACTTCCTTACCTGTATTGGTGTTTTGATTGGGTACTATAGTCTCTATTTCCTCCTTATCTTTAGGACCCCTTCTCTCAGGATCATCCGCTAAACCTGTCTCTGTAACCTTAGCACTCGTAGGCGGTTAATCCTCTCCACTCCTTGTCGAATGACTATAACTAGGTCTTTCAAATGAATGATTCTCCATCCCTGGGTTGTTAGATGTATTTGTTTGACACATAGCCTCCCCAATTTGTTTCCCTACTCTATCTAGCCTCTATATTTCCACTTTGAGTATCTACTTCTTTTGTTCTCAACTCTGTTTTGTCATGTTATATTAATTCATTATGATACCCTGTATGAAAGACTTTCCTAATCGGTTGCCACTTTCTACTAGCGAAAGCAGGGATACGACACCAGAATTCTCTTCTGAGCCATCGCTCCATTGGCATCCAAACTTAGCACTGTCAAACTGTCTAATAATTGGGCCTCCTTCGAAATCTCAATACACACTTTGGTGTTGCCAACTCTTTCCATATTAGCTGTTGTAGTATCCATTGTTATCGGTTTGGCTAAGAAGCTAACCACGTAACTCAACCCCTCAAGTTTCCATAACTTCATTGGTAAATTATGCAGGTATACCCATATCGGAAAGGTCTCAATCCCCTCTCTGTCCATTTCCAATCCTGGCCTTCATCGTTGTAGAAATATAGGTTGATCGCCTATATGCCAGGGTCCATATTCTATGATCTCCAACAAATTACAATCTCTTTCAAACTTAAAAAGGAACATCTCATCTTTCCTAAGTAGCACCTTTTCCAAACCATTATGACTCCATCTGGCTTTAGCCTAAGCATTCACCATTGGGAATGCTGGTCTCTTGTTCCAAAAGAAGTCAATGAGGGCCAAAGTGTAACATCCTGTTTCCATACTAAGGGTTAGAACCCTAGATTTTTGTAAATGAGAAATAGCAATGAGAGATTAGGAAATGAACTTCATGCTCATGCATAATATAGTACACATACACGTGAATTTGATTATTGCACACATTACAATGAATTGTTGATGCACTCATTTGACATTTTCTTGGTATAAATGATTGTTTTAATGTGATTATGATATGGATAGTGAATATTTTGCCTTAAAAATTGATCTAGTGAATTAAATTATTAATTTAGAATTTTTGGTGAAATTTGAGATTTTTTAAATTATGGGTATTTTTGGACTAGGAAAAAGCCAAGTGGTAGAACAATTGATAAATGGCAGCAGAAATAAATGTCAAATGGTAGTGAAAATTAGTGATAAGTGAAATTAAGATTTAATGACAAGTGTCATTGAAAATTTGGAGACAATTGGATTAGAAATTGAAGACTAATGGACTAGCTTTTTAAAAGAGCCAATTAGAGACCACAATAAAATGACAAGTGGTAAGTGACAAGTGTCACAACACTTGCCATCACCACTCACAATTTTATTTACCTAAATTAAAGACCATCTCATGGTCTTTCACTTGTCATTTTTGATACATGTTTCTTATCTTGATCTTCTTCATTTTCTTCATCTTCCTCTCCTCCTCACGAGACTCTCTTCTCCAAGCATCAAAGTTGAACCTTGCTTCCGTCCATCACTATCCACTTCAAATAATTACTTTCTTCACTTTGGTGATGAAAACCCAACCTATTCCTCCTTAAAAGTTGATGATCGTGTACATTGGAGGAGCTAGGGTTTCTAGGAGACTCTTGAAGAAGCTTAGGGTAAATCAAGTAACTAACATATTAATCTTCATGGCTTTGTTAAATGAAGCATATATGATGATAGTTAGTGGTAAATGATCATGATAGAGGAGTTGAAATATGTGTAACGTTGATGTTGCAATAAATAGATGTATGTTCTATTTTAATGTATTAATGGTATTTATGAGTTGTTTTAAAGAAGGATTGAGATGCTAATTGGTAATGAAGAGTGATGATAGAATGATGAAGACCTTAATAGTCATAAATGTTCTATTTTCATATAAATGATAAGACAAAGATCATGTCTTGCCTTTGTATATTTGATGATTGATATTTCATAAGTTATGGTTGAGATGATTTTTGGAGACAGAAAGATCATTATGATGATGTGAAAAGAGTGCAACAATTTCATGAAGAGATGATATTCAAATGTTCTGTTTTAATGCTTAATCATATAAATTTTTGGGTAGTTGTTATATGGATGAACTAAAATGAGGCTAGAGCTACATAAAGGAAGCAATATGGTGTCTTGAAATGGGAAGAATTAAGGTGATAGTTAGAAGTGAAAAGAAAGTGGAAATGAAGTTGAACATGTACAGAAAGTTTATAAAGAATGTATATATGTATATGTTCTATTTTTACTGTTCATGATCAATTATGGACTATAGTTTGTTATGGATAATATTGAGTTGAAATGGAGTTAGGAATGATGGGGATATGATAAATAATTAAACTAGAAATGATAAACCAAGCATAAGATGTTGAATGTAGTAAGTAAAGAGTTAGAAATATGGAAAACAATGATGCAATTGGATAGATTTTGGGGCAAGAGGCATAACTTGTTGGATCCCGTTGCCGGAACCCAACTTACAACTAAACTTCATTTGCTCTGATACCATCTATGTTGGATCCCGTTACCGAGACCCAACTACTTAAACCGGAAACCTCATACTTATACAGGATTCATTAAAACGAAGG
>JAOTAX010000006.1:30518740-30545866 GCA_025629825.1 Erythroxylum guanchezii
ACTAATTAATCCCTATCAATCCCATCCTATGACAAATTTACTATTTTACCCTTCCAGTAGGGGGTGGGATGTTACATTAGATGCAGTATTAACCATATGGAGATAGTTGAGTAAGTTAATAAAGGATTTGTCACTCTAAAGTAATTAGATAGAATGTTCCACTGTTCTTGATTAGTAGTAATTTATGAAATTCTCTAGTCACAGTGAATTGACATTTGAAAAGTCGTTTTCAAATTTCAATTATAAATCAATTACTAATTAGCAAGAACGAAAATGATTGGATTAAAAAAGTAAACATTATATTCATACTCTGTCCAATCGAAAAATTAGATGACAAAAGGATTAAATTATATATCATAACCATGCATGAAAAAGTTAAGTCTCCACTTTGACATTCATGATATTTGGGTGGTCTTGACATGTTGCTAGACGTTAATCTTGATCAATGATTATAAATTATTTAATTAGAAAATTAAAGATAAATTAAAAGGAGTTTTAATTTATTTAATTTATCTAATGGGTCACACATCAAAGAGCAATTTGTGAAAGAAAAATCAATTTAATTAAGTTGAACTTAACTATAAAGTTTGAGTAATTTTAAGGATCAAATATAAGATATTTGATTTTATTAAAATTAGTTTAATTATAATTAGAGTGTGACTTTAATTATAATTAAGGAATTTAATTTTAATAAAAATATAAAACAACTCTAATGATTTTTTTTATGATTAGGAAGAAAAGATAAAGGCGCTAGCACTCTTACATTCTTTCTCTCAAAGTGTTGAGAAGTTGTTTTATGAATTCTATCAAAGGTTGGATAAGTGAACAACTTGTGGATGACAAATTGGGAAAAGTTTCAAAGAATTTTCAACGGGAACACAAACAAGGTATGATTTCTTATGATTCGTATTTTGTTTTACTTAAGTTAATCAATTATCAGAATTCGCTCGAAATCTGTAAAAGGTTTTTATTTTTTGTTGCGCTCGTGATTTGATCACAATTGGATTCCAACAATATACACTTTAAAAAATTGTACCACTTAAATCACTTAAATTTGAAAGACTATATTATCAAAGAAAATGCTGAATCTTGGAATTACTTTTAACTGAATTTCTTACAATATCTATATTTCTTATATTCATCTTACGTTCCATTATTAGTTGTGTTGCCCAGCAATGGAATAGCATGGAAAATAAAATGAAGTAAAAAAAATCTGAAGACTCGTAACACAATATCAGTAAGTCAATTGTAAACTACCAAAACAAATACATGTTTTGACCATAAAATGTCCCAAAGATATCGGGACTGGTGGAACTTCCAACATATGTAATGTCCCCAAGTCTTGATTACATTTGCATGCACTCGAAAAGAAACAACATCCCCCGCCAAATTCGCTCTCTCTCTTCAAATCTTTAATCCTTTCTGTTTTACTCAGTCTTTCACATCCAGTAAATCCGCTCATATCAGACCAGTTCAGCCTCAACAAAATGTTCTATCTATTTCAGTTTCAACAACAACAATAATCATCCCTCTCTCACTCTCTCTCTCATCTTTCACATTATTCTTCTTTATCAATTGTTTCTTATACAACAACAACACGTTTTCAACGAACTTTGATGCTACAAACATGACCCTAAAGGGTGGCACCCGCCAAGCTTGTGCTGCATGCAAGCACCAAAGAAGAAGGTGCACATCCGAGTGTGTTTTGGCACCTTATTTCCCAGCTGATCAAACTGAGATGTTCAGAAACGCTCATAAGCTATTTGGTGTAAGCAATATTGTTAAGATACTTAGAAATGTGGACAATTCTCAGAAAGCTGAGGCAATGACTTCCATTATTTGCCAAGCAAATATTCGTGATAGGTACCCTGTTCATGGATGCTTAGGCATGATCAATCATCTGAGGTACCAGATTTGGCAGGCTGAAGAAGAGCTTCGTGCAGTTCTTGCTCAACTTGAAATGTACAGGCAACTCCACCAACAGCAACATATTTCTTCCATTGCTGACGAAGTTCCATCGCAACTAGAACTAGGCATGGCTCCTCCTAGAAATGCCCTTCAACTCTTTAGCCACAATTCTCATCCGTTGAACGCATTGACTGTGGCACGACAGCAATCCTATTCTAATAGCAGCTACGTAGGTTTCAGTTCTAGTTGCTTCGATTCCAAGGAAAATGCAGGGAATTCTTTGTCGGTTCAGCACCCATATGCTATTAACAGTGATCCCAATTTAATGGCAGTTCATCACTCTCATTTGGTAGCTTCACAGACACAAGCTACCCAACAAGAAGTTGTTCAAGATTATGACGAGTTACACCCATTCTTCGACACCATTGATGACAGGCAATCCTACATCGATTCCAAAGAAGCCTATGACTCGAGGTACGCATAGAATTGGTATCTTTACAATGTTTCTATACTGTCAAGGATATGGTGTAACATTAATATTTAATTACACTGCAGCTCTGCAGAATCACTGAGGGACACAACACAATCGGTGGAGCATGTTGCAGAGAACGAATTGAAAAATGCTGCTGCATGCTTCAGTCTTACCAGTGTCAATTGATGGGTCAGTAAAACAAGAAATGGAGAGAAAATGCCGTTTCTTCCATTCCAGGATAGAGAAATCGAACCCGAAGAACTACGACGAATCATGAGTGAGCTAGAGAGAAGTACATAAAGATTTCAGGGTCTTATTTTAAAATTCGTATCACAGAGAACAGTATTCCACAATTTTGAAGTCACATTTCCCATTTTCTTCCTCAGGGAAATATGGTGTAAAGTAGATACTTGCTTAGTTTCCTCCTGTAATCAATTAACTGTTGATTTTTTCTTTTTTTTTTGGGTGCTATTTTCATGGAATGGTATAATGTCAAGAAATTGCAGATATCATAAGATGGGTGTATAAAAGTGGATTTTAGTGAGAGCCAGTTATGCTCGCAGGACCAACAGCGTAGGGGAGTTCAAAGTCTGGTTCTCTATCTATATCCTGTTAAGGAAGAGTGTTCTTCGCTCTAACCGGAGTCTAAAGCTTCGAAGTTCCCTGATGTGTCATTCGTCAAAAACATATCAAATGTTAGATACCACAGTAAATGGATATCATTTCAGGATGAAACCTTGTTTTCGTGGATACTAAGTCGTCTACGAAGAATATAATGCAAAAGGAAAAGAAACGATTGAGAGTTGGCTCATCTGGTATGGGTGCTGATTGTGGACTTGGAATATGGCCACAAAGAATGGAAGGAAACAAATTGCATCTCTGACACGTTCATTCCACGTCAAGAAAGTGATAGAATGGAAAAGAAGAAAATTTTGCAGAACCTGGGAAATAAACAAATTGAAGGTACCGAATATCACTATGATAAATCCATTATTGGCATAAACAAAAATACAAAAGACTGCACGACTGCCAAAATTTCTGAATAGTATCATGTACAATAAGGGAGGGGTTCAGGCCGCACTATCGGCCACAACAGAACCATTCTTAAATTCTGGGTTTACTTTCGACCAATGTGATCAACAGAAGCGATAAATATCAAAGTTCATCTTGCCAATCATTGATATTCTTAATTCTGGGTTTACTTTCGGCCAATGCAATCAACAGAAGCTATAAATATCAAAGTTTATCTTCACCTATTATTGACATTTGATTAGTGGAACTTAGATAACCCTGGTGTTGTAGGAGCCGCAGAATGGGCATTTGTGGTAATGCCAGTGGAAAGGAGCAGCCCCTTTCTTCTCGCAATCATTACATAGAATGGCCTGCAATTCCTTAAAAAAATAATAAGCTAAACAAAAACTTAAAGCTCTGCTGCATGCTAAAACTAAATATGAGATCAACCTGAGTTTTCTCTGAATATTCATCTGGAATTTTCTCTTCAGCCAATAATGCGTCTAACATCTTGAAATACACCTGAAACACACATTTAGGAAACTAAGGACTAAATTAATGATTCTGATTTGCAGAGAATGGAGATTCAACTGCTTTGTCAAGTACATACAAGAGCATAGAAACCATCATCGATGGAATAAACAGAAATTCTAGGTATTGGGCAGTGGATGATTGCCTAGCCATCAGCTTGTCTTGAGAATTGTATTCCGTTTCATAAAAGGACGAGGTTTTTATATGTTTCTTTGGTGCTGAGCACATGCGTATTTCATAAACAAATGACCGCATTGGACAACTAACCTGCATGTCTCCAAGCGACTTGCTACAGATTGGGCACGTATAGTTGGTGTACGTGTAATCCTAGTAGCAGCAGTAAAAGCAACAGTAAATTTGTGAAACATACAAAAATTTAAAGAAGATGGAGATTCATCAGACCCAGGCACCTGAAAACATGTTGAGTGCATCAAATGACCGCAAGGGAGAGCCTTTACTGGAGTGGTGGATGTAAATATGTACTCATGGCAGATTGGGCAGTTGTCCTCCAGACATTTTTCTCTACATACATGTACTGAAAGGGACTTTGACATGCAGGCATTGCAAGTCATGCAATGGAGGTAATCGATTCCCAATCCCTTCCCCACCCGGCAAAGATTACAGAAAGGGCAGTGATAAATTTCCCTGTTGAAATAGGCTGATGTTATGATGTTGAAGTGCAGAAATTGGGAATAAACAGGTATGAAAATGAGTCCTAAAAATTGCAACTTTTATAAAGTAACTAATTGCAATAAGCTAACAATTTATCAGAAGTGATTAAAGTAAAAAGTGGAAGTGATTTTGATTGCAATTTGATATGGATATAGATATTAAAGGCGCCACCTATCATCATCAAACAATTTGCAGATCCTGCAGTAGTATCTTGCCATTGATAACTTATTGCAGGAAGCAGTTAAGCATGTCTGTCCAATTGGCTGAATAACCAAGCATCTCATGCACATCATCCTTGTGACAACTCTCCTGAACAAGTAGTAGAAGCAAAAGAAACAGAAATGAAGGGATTTGGGTTAGGTAGTTATTAGAAAAATACTATACAAACTGCACGGATGAAAACTTATTCACAAATTCACACCTATCTACTGAATGATCAGCTATCTCATCATGGCAATGTATGCATGTATAAAGTTGGTTGCAACATTCCATGGCAAGTTTGCAGTTCCTTTTGTAATGTTTGCAACCCAATGTTAGCTTTAGAGGGTCTCTATATGATGGACATTGACCTGGAATTTCTCCGGTATTACTTGAGACATATAGTTCTTCATGAGATATACGTTGACGAACAATCCAACGGCTGAAAAAGTGTGCAGGCTACCGTTATTCCAGTGATAAACAGTACATACAAAAATGGTTAAAGATGCATTTAAAACGTGTTGACAGGTGTTAGTTCAAGAGAAGAAAATGTTTCCTATGGTTCAAAATATAGAAGATCTCAAATCATCATGGTTCTAAACTACATCTTCTGTTACGAACTTACAAGGTAATAACCAGTAAAACAACTATTGCCCATGAATTTGATTACAGTAAACTATCTTGATCGCACTCCTACAAAAATCATGCTATTCTGTTATCTCCAGTAGAAGCATTAAGAACACAATTTTGGAGACCAACCTCATCAGTAAGTTCTGCATTAGACGTGATTTTTTCTGACAATCAAGGGAATGGTCACGTGATACTCTCCTTATTGCAGCCTCGAGATTTTCTTGACTCAATGTCAAAAGGTGTTCATGCTGCCTGAACTTTGAAGTTGGTAGAGATGGCTGACCTGGTTTATTTATTTTATCTCTGACATCAGGCATCCTATTGTAATTCTTGTCAGAACCTTCCAATGGAAGTTTTCGATGTTCCAAAAATTCTCTATTAATTTGATCTTCATGACAAACATCTTTCTTTTCATCCGAATTGTTTTTTGTTAACATCTCTAGGTTTGTACCGAAGCAATCTTGCTGTGTAGCAATGATGCGTTCTTCACAATCTACATCTTCTTTGTCAAGGTCTTTAGAAAGATATTTTGAGACAATCTCAAGTGGGTCTGTTCTACAAGAAGGACTCAACTCCTCTGCAATACGAGGAATATCATAACCTTCCCACCATTCCCTTAGCCATTCATCAAACATGGTATTCTTTGTGATCTTACGCAAGATGGACATCATGGCTTGCCACTCTCCTGGTGTTAAGTAGCCAACTAACCAAGGTATCATATCTTGCAAAGTTTCTGCTCTAGCTCTTCCTAGCATGTGGCCTATAATCTTTTCTTGCTCCTGCATAGAGAAGTATTGTCTACAGACGGTCCAGATTTCAATTTCTTCACGATTGATGTGATCAAAGAGCAACTTGTGTATCACTATGAATTTTCTATGGAGTTTTACACACAACTGACTGTGCATCATAATTCTCTGGTCCTGCATATTTGAATTGGCACCCAAAACAGGAATTTGCAGTTCAGACAAGTCATTCAAAATGAAAGAAATTTTACTCAGGAGTTTAACTTCAAGTTTGTGGTCAAGGGTGTAGGACAAGCTAAGGTTTCGGACTTCTTCTTTAGCTTCCAGAACTGGAAATACAATTTCATCCTCCATATCACTGTGGAACTGATACCGAGATCGCAGGAGATTGAAATGCTTCTGGAACTCCATGAGCAGGCCACTGTTTTCAGCCAATTGTGTTGAAATAAGAACAAGGTCATCCAGATCTTTCTTGAGAGCCTTGTGGAAGAAAAAAATGATATCTATGGCCAGTGGTTCATTACTGGAAGAAGTTTCTGAAATCTCTTCACCAAATAATTTGGAAGTGGGCAGGGACGAGTTTATTGAGTTAGGGAAAAACAAATGGAGATTTATTTCACTAGTGTATGATACGTCATAAGTCTTAGTTTTGTGGGAACCAGAAGATGAAGAAGCAGAGAGTAAGTTCTTTCCATTGTTAGCAGAGAAGAGTTTGGCTCTAGTAATAGTGGGTTTTTTACATGGTTGCCTGTTCAAGGGAGAGCATCCATTAGCTAGATTGATATGCTCACACAGAAAGCAAAATCGACTCTCAAACATATTCTGGAAGAAGTCGCTAAAATCTTGAGCAGATATTTTCCCTGAATAACCCATGCGATACCACTCACGTAAGAGGGATAGAAAACTGTTGACTGAAAAATCTGCCTGGCCTATGATATGAAGAATAGACCTGGATTCATTCTCAGAGAGATTGGCTGCAAACCAAGTTATTGCGCATTTTAACAGTCCTATTGGCATCATATGAAGGCTCATATAAACAATCTGCTGCTGCATTTCATGGCTACAGTATTTGCTTATAAGGGGAAAAACCTGAAAAAAAGTGAAAGCTGATTACAAATTATAGACCGGCACCTTATTCAAGATTTTGGAAACTTGCATCCGCTCTAAGTTGAAAGTTAACAGGTAAAAAGGAAAGTACCTCTGTTTCTTGAAAATGAAACTGTTGACTAATTTCAATTGCAAAATACTGCAGTTCCTGGCAAAAGGTCTCAACAAAGCTGGGAAAAGGCATACCATCTTGACCATCATGATGAAACAAAAGGTGTAAACTCTCTATACGTTTTTCAATGGATTGCACTTTGAATGAGGGTTTAACATGGTCTTTTGCAAATTCAATTACCACAGGATAGAAAAACGTCCTCAATGCATTCCTGTTACCAGAAAACAACCTGTCAGAAATATAGAAAATGCATAGAAAAATAACAGTAACAAGGATCAAGAAAGGGATAGCAGTGACACAGGAAAAGTAAAAGTGGATTTTATTAGAATTTGTGTTAATAAAGGACATGCTTCAGCAGCCATTAAATACCTGTAAAAGATAATGACATCAGCATGAAATTTTACCCTCGCAATTATTGAATTCATGTTCACAGAACTGGTCAAGTATCTAGATTGGTACATCACCTCCATGATTTCTTTCAAATCTTTCAAGATTGTGCAGTGCCAAAGGTGAAGATATCTAACCAAATTGCTTTGAACATTCCTTTCAGTGCTGGGTATCTTCTTCCAATTCCAGATTTCTTTGTGAGGCCACATAAAGAGGACCAGTTTCACTTCTTTTTGCAATTGCAAAGATCCATTAGGTTCTTGCTTTTTAATCTTGGTAAAACACTCAAAATTTGATTGATCATCTCTATAAAGCCAAGAAAGGACCACCTTCAAAAGCAAAGTTTGAAATGCTCAACAACCATGAAATTTATTAGAATTAAAAAAGGAGTTCAACCCACTACCTCTTGCAGTGACTTATCTTCAGGCACAATTTCTCGTATGCAATGTTTGACTTCCACTTGTTTTTCATGAGACAGGGTTCTGATCATCCATGGCAAAAGATCCTTTATCAATATTATAGGAACACTGCTAAAAAACTGCCACACAAGAGAAGCTTGCTCCTTGGGAGAGAAATGCTGCATAAGTAATCGAAAAACCTGCATCCAGTGCATCGATAACATAATTATGTAGAAAAATTACAATATTCAACTAAAGTATGTTTTCTTGAAACAATTAAGAAGCATTTAAGTAATCGGAAAGGGAGCCCCTTTCCTTTGGTCATGAAATTTACAACCACTGTTATCAACTTCCATCTTTCATCCTAGTTATGAACCTTGGCTAAGTACCTAATGATATCATTTGAAAAGGTGTGTACCACATGGATTCATGGAAACTTGAAGGCTACTATAAGTCCATATCAGATATCACTTCATGAATGAAGTTGACCAGAATCAGCAAATAAAAAAAAAATCATTCAGAGAAAAGCTTATTGTTTTAGCTAAAACATTGAAAGAAATTGAGAAGTTTATTTAACTACTTTATCTTATGAGCATCAATAGGCAATTGATAACTGCCCTCCTTCTGGCTGTGGCGAGTTTTGGCAATCTCTCTTAGACTTTATTTAAAGAAGGTAAATATCTTTTACTGGCTCTTATTCAAGTCTCTGTCTACATGCAGGGAGTAGCATCGAAATCTTTTAAGTATATCAGCCGAAAAATTATGCAACATCGCAAGTGGGTAGACCTACAATAGTGCAGGAAATGGAATATTACTAATTTAAAGTGATTGTCCACATCGGAAGGAGGATTCACTAAGTTTTCTTTTCACAACATAATATAAAATTGTTGATAGACTAAAAGAGCCATATGGGTTAATTATCCATTAGTTTTCACAGCTTGATGAAAAATTTTCCATATGACAAAACTTCGATGTCCCAACTTGATGAAAATTTTTCCGTATGATAAAATGTTATGTCCTATGAACAATTTTAGAATTGAGAATCCAGAACATTTCATAGAGGAATATTTAAACAGAGATTGCATAGGAAGAGGAAAGCAGTAGTTTTTTATATAAGTTATTCACAAAAGAAAGAAAACACTACCTGCTCCTCTTCTTTCAGCATATGATGGAAAATGGAATACTGCATGGTGCTGCTACACAATACGAGATCTTGAAATGGTTTAACACCATTTTCCTTTCCATCCATCAATACATCCAAGCAACGGGAAACAGCCTCAATAGCGTCATCTATGCTTCTATGTTCTAACATAAAAGTACACACGACATTTTCAGTATAAGCATTCAATTCTGAGAAGATGACCTGCAACAAGAAAACGCCTTCAGTCATCTAATCATATACTTCAACAGAAACCGAAAACTGAAGAGTAAGGCAATAGAGATAAACTATGGAACTCAATAAATTGAAATCTGATTCCCAAAAGTTACATCATGAAGCAAAATAACAAACTCCACACTACTCAGATGCCTAAATATAGAACTTATACATGTTTCTTCATTCAAAATAAGTTCCAAAGGTAGATACCCACTACCGTAGTACCTATAACTTAGTAGTTAGCACTACTCAGACTTGTCAATTAAGAGGCTATTCTTAATTGATTGACTTAGTAGTTAGCACTACTCAGACTTGTCAATTAAGAGGCTATTCGTAATTGATTGCATAAATAAAACCTGTTCTTTAGTAAGTACTAAAAATAATCTGTGTACAAGTAATTTGGCTTACTTAAAAGCTAACTTTAACCAATATGTATCAAGTCAACGCCTTTATATCGAATTAGCTAACATATATACTATCAGTATCAAAACAAGAGACGAACAATCAGGAATAACCACAAAACGCATATTAAATGGATCGTTTCGTAAACAACAAATGATGGTACGAAGCAAAAAGCAGATCAAGAGCTTCACCGACCTCATCTTCCGCGGCGCAGTGATACTTGTGAGCAAGTTTGATGAAATCGAACCTCCGGCGAAGCTCAACTAGAACCTCGCGGGAGGAGGACCCACTCTCCGACGCAGTAACCGCCAGCTGGAGGAAGTCTTCGAGCTCCACTCGAAGTGCTTGGTGGAAAAGAACGAGCAAGAGCACGGGAGCATCCTGGAGCGGGACGTCGGAGAAAGGAGCGGCATCATTAGCCGAAGAGTCACCTCCGCCGCCGCCGTCGCCCATGCAAGGGGGGAGGGAGCAACATGAACGGCGAGAAACTAGAGGAAAGGAGAAGGCTTGGCATTGGTGGTGGAGCGACGGATATAACGGTATCTGTTATCGTAAGATATGTGTTTGTTTGGGAGTGCCTGCTTCGTCTATGAAGCTCCAGAAATAATTTAAAATTCGAAGTTCTTCTAATCAATTTTTTACAGAGCTTGAGGAGGACGTCGTACCCAACGGCCAACGGTTTCTGTGCCCTTTTTTTTCCACGTTGACAATTCAGCCCCACGCGCCTGTGCATGTTTTGATAAGATAAATCAATCAATCAATCAAAAATTAAGAAAAATAAAGTAAGATAAAATCATAAATAAAATCATAAATCTTTTCCTTTAATCCATATCAGGTTATCCAGTTACTACCTATTTTATTAAATCTATATATTTATATAAGATTTATACAAATATAAGTACAAAATCAAGTGATACAGGATTGAAACACCCTAATAGAAATAGAATGCTCCAACCTTTTAAAAGCATCTCTTGCTTTAGTTTAAGAAAAATAAAATAAGATACAATCATAAATCAATTATTGTTTTCTTTAGACACAACCTTTACTTTGGTTTATCATATTCAAAAGGCTCAAATTATAAAAAAAAAAGGTCTTTAAAATGATTTAGATAAACCTTTTAAAAAAATTGCAATCGCCAAAGAGTCAATAGAACCAAAAGATCATCCAATTTTATCTTATACTAAGGCTAAAGGAAAACCTTATTCCATCAAAAGAAAATGAACTTGAAAGAG
Source organism: Erythroxylum guanchezii (assembly GCA_025629825.1). Classification (NCBI taxonomy): domain Eukaryota; kingdom Viridiplantae; phylum Streptophyta; class Magnoliopsida; order Malpighiales; family Erythroxylaceae; genus Erythroxylum; species Erythroxylum guanchezii. The sequence continues at coordinate 30,529,919 of JAOTAX010000006.1, forward strand.
AACCCATGTTTATGGCCAGGGCAGAATTAGGTAAGGGCAGAAAGGACACTTACCTAAGGCCTACTCTCATAGAGAATAAAATAAGGCTTAGTCTTGACCTTTATAAAAAAACAAAATAAGGTAAAATAGGGTTTACTCTTAACCCTTATAAAGAGTAAAATGAGACAAAATAGGGTACAGTTCACTTTTGACTCTCATAAAGAGTAAAATGAGACAAATCCTCTTAGTTTTTTTTCTTTACATATTTTTTTCTTTTGATTTTTTAGTTGTTCTCTAAATCTTAATGTTAAGAATTAATGCAACTCATTAGAATCTTCAATTGTATCATAATGAGGGGTTTAAGGTAACTTCTTTAATAATAAAACTATGCTTTTAAAAGTTTATATATTTATATATTATTGATTTATTATAACCCCTTTTTTTTTACTTTGCTTAAGACTTATAAAACGTTAGAAATGATCTTGTTTATGACTACTATACAACCAACACTTTTTCATTTGATCCTTATCCATATCTCTAACTTGACTTGATAACTCTGTAGCTTTAACACAGATAAGATGACTGATCTTTCATAGTTATCCCAAATCTCAATAGCCATTCCAAATTCTCTTCCACAACCAACAAGGAAAGAGTTTGAAGTGGAATCAAAGCTTTAATAATTTGTAAGTTAATTTATAGATGTGAGGAATGTGGTGAATAATCTTAGAGACCTAAGATGGCAAAGACTTTTTCTTTAATGTAATAGAATTGAAGTGAAATTATTAAAGAGTGACAATTAAACTTAATTTTTAAAGTTCAACTCAACTCAATCTAAGATGACAAGTATCATGAAAACTTATATAAATATAAATATATATATTATAGAATTGGAGTAAATTATCAAAGACCTCATATAACAATTAAACTTAAATTTCAAAGTTTAACTTAATTTTTTGTGATTGTCAACTAGTAAGTTAGTTTATTTTCAAATGCTTAATATCACTTGTGTTTAAGTATTTCATTTACACTCTTACCATACAAGTATGTTGCTTAACTCAATTAAATGGGACAAATAAAAGAGATGTGAAAAAGTCATTTTTTATTGACCTATTCATAAAAAGATATAATACATAAGATTTTAAGTAATTTCTTCCTCGAAATACTTCACAATATCACTGCTTAACAACTCTTTACTCGAAACTCAAACTTTCTCACATAACTCTCAACTTTCCAACAAATGATTAAATGTATAGTGCTACTTACAAATAAACTACAAATGATGCTATTATATAGGCTTATAAGAACTTAAAGATTAAAAAAAAAACTAAAATTATTCACTTTCTCTACTAACTTACTAAGTTAGTGGAGAGTTACCACTTCTTCTACTATCTCCACCAAGTTAGTAGAGCGTTATCCACTTTAGACTACTAACTCCTCTTTTATACCCAAGATAAGTGTTTGGAAGAAGTCAATCAGTTGCTACATTATCTTATTCACTTTCTCTCTCTTTAAGTAGTGCTCCTACTATATTAGGTAGTAATATTATTTTATTAAGCCACTAATTGCATATTCTTGCTATATGTTGTCACATTATCGCATTTTAAAGACAAGTACCATGATGAGCTTTCAATTTTTTCATCCTGAGTCATCTTTATACATGGTTCATGTAAGCACGTCTATAGTGCAGTCACATTGCTCTATGACTTAAGTTAGGAACAATCTAAGTCATCATATAATAAGCATTTCACATTTATATATCTTTTGACATCCTCATCGAACTTAAGTGTACCTTTGGACTTAGTACAACTTAGTTGTGCCATCATATTTGGTCTCACATCCAAATCTTTCCTTTTGTTGAAGATTTCTACTAATCAATACAATTGTACACCAACGATCACCTACTCTTAAGCTTTTGTCAACAATTTCCATTTTTCCTCGCCCACTCACAAGTTTTTGCCTTATTCCACCATTGACATGCCACCTATATGCCAACTCGAGTGCCAAGCATCGACCAATGGCTTGTTAATACTTACACAATTTTGTATTCTGGACTTAAGGGTCTAACAATAGGCTTATTGACTCTAAAGTTTATGGGTCATAATTATTCGCAAGCCAGTTAAGGTATATCATCTCTCTAATATAAACAAGATTAGAGTAAAAAGTGTACTTTTACCTTACGATTTCACCAAAACACAAGTTGAACACTAACATTTCTAAGCGTTCAAAATAAATTCTAGTGTTTACAAAACATTCAAACTAAACTCTGAGCATACAAAAATTTAGATAAAGTTAAGTCTCTAAAAGTTATGTATCACATTAACGCTAACTTAGGACGAGTTCACTAGATTTTATTTAGAACATGGATTTTACTTTCTCACATAGCATACATATGACATTATGATACTTAAAATTTTAAAATTATTTAATTTTTAAAATTATAATTTTATTCACTAAAATACAATTAAAACTAATAAATATAAATTAATTTATGTAGTAATTGTAATTATCTTAAATTTAATTAAAAATTACCAAATCCTAAATCAAGGTCCTAATCTTAAATTCTATAAACAAAATAGATGCCTATATAAAATTCCTTGTCATCGATACCCCTTCACTTTATTCTCCATTACAGCTCTTCATTGCCCTTCTTTTAACTCTTATCATCATTAAGTTGTCACTATCATCACATTTTAGCTTCAACATCCTCGTCTTTAGAGGATTATGATTTTGGTGCATTAAAAATAGGTTTGGATTTGGTGTGTGTATGCATTATAAATAAGTTTGATTCGGTGTTTGTGTTCTTATGTTAGTGATACTTTTCTCAGAGTCTAATGGTAGTTTAGGCAAATCTTCTTGCTTATGGATCAAAGAAGATGAAGAAAAAGACAACCTTAAGGAAGAGATAGAAATTGACTTAAATTTTAAATCCTTTAATAATGATAAACTCAAAGATTTATATAATGATAAAGAGGGATTGCAACTACATGATTTTGAGCTTTTATGCAAAAAATGCTTTAAATGGTTTGTATTGGAGTTGGAATAAACAGTAATAATAGCAGTTGTTTCATAAGTTTCAGTTTTATAGGTATTGTTTAGGATTTGATAGAGTTTCCTCAAACTTAAAAGGTCCTTTCATTGACTTGAACACCTTGGGGCTTTAGGGAAAAACAAGCGAGGTTGATGTTGTTTGGCATTAGAGACTTAGGTGTTGTTTGTGAGGAACTTTGGAGACCTTTTCTTAGTAAAGTCATAAGTTAAAGATAATGAGAATCTAACATTGGTCACTTAGAGGGGCAAAAGTGTACCATCAAAGAAGAGTTGATAGACAGAGAGCATGACAACATAATTCTCTAATCATCAGAACTCAGAGACTATAAGCGATGAATTTCAAATGGATGTATATTTCTATAATAGAATTTAGACTTAGTGATTGTGATTTAAGGTTTTGTAATTTGTGAATTAGGAATTTTAATTAAATTAGGATTATTTAAATTAATTTATGTTTATTAGTTGTAATTATAATTTATGCCACATTGTGCCATATATGATAATGTGACCCATGTTATAAGTAGAAAATAATAAAATTGTGCCACGTTATAATTGTCCTGACATATAAAGGACAAATACTTAACTCCATTTGAATCGTTGTCCACTCAAGATTTGATTTAAATGTTTTTCAAATGTTATAGTTCATTTTGAATGTTCCAATAGGATTTAACATACATTTTGGTGAAAATTTTAAAATAAAAAATATAATTTTCGCTATAAGATCAACAATAGATATTTTCTTTACATAAGGATCAGGATAAAGGTCATTAAGAACAATGATCATATCTGAAATCTTCTCATGCAATAATGTTAGGATATTATTGCATCTAATATTAGGGGTAGATCATGAAAAAAGTTAAGCTATTTTGTCAACGAAAAAACTCAAATATTTTCTTTAATATGTTTTACTTGGAGTCATCATGTCCCAACACTTAATCAGTTAGTTGTATATTTAAGACATAATTAATTATATTCATTTTTATCTTGTACATTTTTGTTTAATTTACTAAGATATAAGATAAAGTTTATAAGATAAATAAATTTGTAAATAAAATTATGAAGAGATCATAATTATAAGATTTATATTGCAATTAAATATTATCTTTAAATTGTTCACAGTCATTGCTCTCTTAATATTGAACATCAATAAAGTATAAAGACTAACACACTTTGAGTTTCTTCTCTATGAAAAGCATAATCAATCTCATATAATAAAGTATAGAATACTTAAATAAGCATGTAGATGCTTATTAGAGAATAAGTTTGCTAAATTGACCTGACATGAGACTTCTATGTGGAATATTACTTATATGTCTATGAAAATGCTTAATATGATGATTATATAAATGATCATTTGACTTGAAAATTTCAAAATATCTTATATAAAGATTATTGTATTTTGATACTATTTATGACTTATCCTACTCAAGGATAACACATTTGGTAGTCATTGGATATGAAATAAGCCATATGAAAGCAGTTAAACAATCAATTTAGGATTCATCACTTTAAAGTAATTAAAGAGAATGTTTTACTGTCTCGTTTAGTAGTAATTTGAAAAACTATTAGCCAAAATGAAATTACAATTTTAAAATAAAATTTAAATATCATTAAAAGAACTAATTACTAATATTAGAAAACTAATGTGATTGTATTTAAACAACATAGACATTAATTCAATATTTTATGTCTAAACAAAAACTTGTATGATGAAAAGATTGAAGTATATAAAAAATCATGCACAAAAAGATCAGTTCAAACACTTTTAACATTCTTAATATTTGGATGATTATAATGTATTACTAGACATCAATATTGATCTATAGATAAATTATTTAATTAGAAAACTAAAGATAAATTAAGGATGTTGAATTTATCTAATACTAAATACAATTAGGAATTATAGTTTTTATTTATTGCCAATATAATTAAGAACCTAATAGTTCACACATAACATATGCTTCAAGAGAGAAAAACTAATTTAATCAAGTTTAACTTGATTGTAAAATTTGAGATACTTTAATGTCAAATATAATATATTCATAAAAATAAAGACTAATTAAGTTTATTTGAATTTATAATTAATTATAATTAGATACCAATTAAGTTAAAATAAGCTTGAATGTCTTTTAATTTAATTTTTAATTTTTAATTAAATTAAATTTCTAAAAGATCAAATTCAATATAAATAACTATAGGCTCTAAAGGAACTGTCACTTCTTAGTTATTCGTGTTTACAACAATTATAGAGTTCTCTCAGTTTATTTGGGTGAATATTATTAAAGCTAGATACTTATACAACTAAAATGGCTACAATTATCTTGTTTGAGAAATTAATTTGAGGGGAGCTACATAAAAGAAAATTAAGTTTTATAATAAAGTTAGAGTTTAAATTTATTCTTTATTATATTTATACATTAATCAAATTTTAAATTGATTTTAATATTTAAAAATTTATGAATTTTTTTCTTTTATTACGAGTGATATGAGATCCTATCCCGATCCTATCCCAGCATGAAAAAAATTTGATGATTTCTCTTATAAATCTAGAACATTAAAAAAAACAAGGAGTTCGATTAACATCATAATATTATTAAAGAAAATGTTACATAATTGACCATTAACATCAGTAATTAAATCCACATAATTTCAAAAAATGTGTATAAATAAAGATAGTATAATTGTATGAACATAAGAATATAAGCAGAACAAGAAAAATAAACTAATAGTGGTGATAATGAAGTAAAGCGACGAGAAGGTGACAAAAAGGAGAAGGTGACGTGGGGTAACTTGAGGCAACGAAGGCGAAGGTGATAGAGAAGGTGAGTTTAGCAATAATAATGAGCGATCTGGGGATTTTCGGCATAGATTTAACATGGGAGGGTAGCAATTATTTAGTACTAGATCTAAGTAAGAAGATTCAGGGGGAGAATTCTAAGTGACAAGCCTTATATGAGGAGCAATTTCCCTCAATTCAAAAATCCCTAGAATCAGGAAAATTGGGCTCAGCTTCTACCTTTCAGAGAAAGGAGGACTCTAGAGTTAAGGTTATTAAATCCTAGAGAAATATAGTTACTAAATCTCATAGCAATGCTAAACCGATGCATTTTTAGACGACTTTGGTAAATGGTGTAATCTCTCCACCTATGATGATGCTACAGGTGAGGGGTCCAGAATGGTCTTCAATGCTAGTAAGATATTTTTTAGGGAAGAGTCCCTCTTTCCTGCAACTCTATTCATAGGTGATTGCCAAATGGGGAAAAAGGGTCTTGACAAAATCCTTCCTAATGAGGAGGACACCCCTATGTTTGGATTCACTAATGATGTAGATCTAATAGACATTCTTAAATAAGGCCCTATGTAGGGGTTCAACCAATGTTTGTTCAGAGGTAAAGGTCGAGAATTCAACTGGACAAGACAAAAATTGAGGCTATTCCTATCTGCATAAAGCTATATAGTTACTATTGGAATACTGGATACTCTAAAGACTAAGCTTCATTGCTATTACAATTAGTAAGACTATTTGTTTTGACTTGTAAACTTCAAAAATGGAAAATTTTTATTATACGAGAATATATGTAGAGGTCAACATTAAGGATGAGCTCCTAGAGGCTCTCTCAATTTTGAACCTGAATGAAAATGGTGAGTTAGTGAAAGCTAAAATTCAAGTCTCATATAGTTGGAAACTTATTGGGAAGTTGTTTGCTAATGTTTCTTATGTTGAGTTAAAGTGAAGCAACAAGATGATCAATTAGTGCAGGGAGCATAGAAAGGGTACAACACCTAGGATATTGTCGATCAAAGTTACTCTTAAAAAGGGTCTTTGAATGAAGAAAGAAAGTTGTTAAAAAGGAAAGAGAATAGTAATCATTCTATGGGTCGAGAGGAGGTGGGAGATACAGAGGAGAAGTTACAGACTCAGGAGCAACTACATTCTAGCATAAAATGATCAGTTGAAATAGATAAAGTTTCTCATAGGGGGGAAGAGGAGGACTCAAAAAAGGAGGATGAATAGTGAAACAGGGTTTGAATAGTAGTCAAGAAGATATCTTTATAGAAGTGGCTTCATCTTCTAGAACAAGATAAGGAAGAAAGGGGGGAAAGGGCGAGGTAAGAAGCTTATAGCCCCCTTAAGTAATTAGTATTATATCCTAGCTTTTTAGGAATGTCATAGGGATGAATGTCTTTCTGAAAAATATGTTGTTAGAGAAGTATATTTGGAGAAGAATCTTGGATTTTTGGATCTTCTCGAGATAAAAATAAAGGAGAATAGATTATATGATGGTATGAATTTTTCGAGCAAAAATTAGAACATAAGTTCTAATCATTCACAACATTACAATGGCATAATTGTGTTTGCTTACAATTTTGAGATTATGCAAACTACTACATTTAAAAGCATTGATCAATTCATCTATCTTTCATGTAGTTGGGAAGGGTTACCTACCTTTTATATATTAGTGATTTATGCCTCTAATTTCGAATTTTTAAGGAGGATGCTTTAGAAGGATCTGAAAGCAATTTAGGCTATAATGGGAGGTATTGGTAGGAGATCTAAACTATATACTTGGTCCTAAAATAAGGCAAAGATAACCAGGGTGAAAAGAAAAGGCATTGACAAGGAATTGAGTCAGGTTATTAATCAGTTAGGAATCCTGGACTTGAGATTTTTAGTGAACTTATATATTTGGAAAAATAAGAAATAGGGAGGGATGCTTATTAGGAAGAAAATTGACAAGGTGTTAGTGATTAAACATTGGACGAATCTATTCACATATTCATATGTTTGGTTTGAAAACCTCATTTGTTCAGATTACTCAATGATTGAAATACAGACCTTAAAATCTTATATGAATTCAAAAGCCCCTTTTAAGTTCGTAAATTTTCTAACTAAAAAAGAGGGTTTTTATGAAGCTAGTTAGAGAGGCCTGGGGAGTGAAACTTGAGGGTTGCAAGGCCTATCAATTGATAAGGGAACTATAACTAGTTAGAGAAAAGCTCAAAGGCTTCTTTAAGGGAACAAACACTACCCTATAACTATAAATGACCAAGGATAACTTAAGGAAAGCTCATGATGATTGCTATAAAGAGCATTATAAAGCTAAAAGGTTGGAAGAATTGAATACTACTCTCTACCATTATCATTCTTTACTTTGTCAAAACGTTATAGAAAAATGGATTAAGTGTGATGACTTTAATTCAAGATATTTTCACAGCTCAATCCTGGCCTATAGAAATTCTAATAAGATCAATTACCTCCTGAATAAAGAGGGAATAATTTGTTTTGGGAGAGAGGAAATTGAAGAAATGGTTGTCAGATACTATCAAAAACTTTTAGGATGGAGTCATAAAGAGAGTTATGGGATAAATGAGAGGGATTTTCACGTAAGGCACAATAGTAGCCTGGAGACTAAAGAGGAGTTGATAAGGCCGATAATGGGGCAGGAAATCAAGGAGGCATTATTCAATCTCAATCCAAACAAATCAACTAGACCTGATGGGCTCTTTTTTCATTTTTTCCAGAGTATATGGGTAATAATTAGTAGTTTAGTCAATGAAGTAGTGCATGATTTTTTTTAATTGCAGAATGTCGAGGGAGATGAACAAAATGTATATTTGTCTAATTCCAAAGACAGTCAACCCAAGTGAGATGAATGGTTTTTGTCCAATTTCCTATTGTAATACAATTTATAAAGTTATTTTGAAGATCATAATAGGAAGACTTAAGGACTCTCTTAAGGGTATTATCCATATAGCATAAGGTGAATTCTTGCTTAGCATAAATATTAGTGATTAAATTCTTCTAATACAAGAACTGATGGAGGATTATGAATCCAAAAGAACTATTAAAAGTTGTACAATAAAGATAGACTTTTTCAAGGCTTTTGACTCTATCTAGTGGAGTTTCTCTTAACAGTCTTCAAGTTTTTGGCTACTTCGGTAAATTCATTGATTAGATACAATCTCGTATTTCCATTACTCTTTTTGCAATCTAATCAATGGTTGTCCTTCCAAGCTAAGCAAAGAAGCTAAAGGTATTAAGCAGGGGGACCCTCTTTCCCCTTACCTATTGACCTTGGCTATTGAAGTACTCTTGAGAATGTTAGAAGAAAAAATTGTTCAGAATAGAAGGTTTAAATATCATTATAAATGTAAGATGAAATTGTTAGTAGTGTGCCCTAGGCCAATGGACATATGTGACTTTTGTACTAACATTATGATTTATTAATGATATATTATGAGGTATTCTTTTATATATGCATGTACATCGTTTATGTAATGTGATTTATGTTCCATGAATAGTATTAGGCTTATGTAATCAAATATGTGACTTGATAGTAAAACCATAAGCATTATAATACTATTCGAAACTGTCCTTGGTTGATCGTTATTAGTGGAACAATAATGAATTAAGGCTAGTATGTGTTCTAATTGATGATCACGTTTTTCTGATCATGGATATGAGTTATTAAATCAAAAACATAGATATATGTTAGAGAACATATATTGGACCGACCCACAGAGAGAACATTACATGGTTTCATGTCATTAGTGATTCTCAATATGGTTTGACTTTAGTCCTCTGACCTGAAGTCATCATGGTTTCCTACATGAGGAATTTAATGTTTTGACATTAGACTAAGTTATTTTAACCGGATAATAAGTAGTCTTATGTTGGACATTAAATGAATCATGCGGAGGGATGTGAATGTCGTAGATGAGATTTGTACCTCTCTTAAATAAGAGAGATATCATTTGGGCATCTTGACAAGTATGACTGAAGAAATGCATGGTCGTGCTCAAATGAATTGATGAGGAGTCATCAGTGTCATTTGTTATAATCAGTCAACTTGGGGATCAAGAAACTATGATTAATCAAAGGTTGACATGTACCATGCCTTGTGAGTAATCTTGATATCATGTTACAAAGGGACTGAGCTTATAACTATGGTTACAGGTTAAATCGGATTACCGATTCTCATTTGATTTGGGTAGTTATAATGTCTTGCTAGAGGCCGCTTATGACTTACGGGCCTTGGAGTGTGATCAAGCCCATTGCCAACATCAAATGAGCCTACAGAGTCGCACACAGAGAGTGATATGATCTGGACTTATTCTCTTAGCCCTAATTTATTAGGCATTGAATAAATATATGTGGATATATTTATTGGGCTAGATTGAATTAAGTTATCATACTTTTATTATATGAGATATAATATGGGTCGAAACTTATTGGGCTTCAATAATTGCTAACAGGAATAGGGATTAGGTTTTCTCTATAAATAGAGAAACTTATGTCTTATTAGATGAGAGAGATGAAAACCCTAGCCACCTAAAACCTAGTTGGTCATTCTTCTTCCGAGAGAAAAATTGTGCGGTGTTCAAAAGAATTTTAAAACGTGCTAGCACACATTAGCCGCTGCTCGGATCGTTCATCCTCGCGTGGATACCAGTAGAGGACATTCGTGCATTGCAGTGTCTACAAATCTGAAAAGAAACAAATATCGATCCGCGTCAAGAGGTAATTTCGTACGTGTTATAATTTTCGATTATATTTCTTGTTGCGTAGTATGGTTCATTCCGCTACGTATTGTGAATACTCGGGCCATAGGTGATCCAACAAAAATATCATTATAAATGTAAGATGATGAAAGTTATGCATTTGATTTTTACCGACGATCTGATTCTACTTAATGGAGATGATTGCTATTCAGTGAAAATCCTAATGTCTACATTAGAAGATTTCTCTAAAATGTCAGGGTTAAAGGTGAACTTTCAGAAAAGTAGATTGTTCATATCCTCGTCTGTTCATAACTAGCAGATTCTAAGTTTAATATCAAGATTGCAAGCGAGTAATATGCCTTTCAAATACCTTGGGATCCCAATTTTCTCTAAAAAGCCAAGGTATAAAGAATGTTTGCAACTTCTAGAAATGTTTTAAAACATGATCAATATGTGCCAAAATAGATTTTTAACTTATAAGGTTGCAACTTATTTTCTCAGTATTAAGAAGTTTATGTACTCATTAGAGTGCACATCTATTTTTACCTAAAAAATTAAACAGGAAGATTGAGAAACGCATCAAGAATTTTTTGTGGTCAGTTACAGCAGAGAACTCTAAGGGTGATAAAATCAAATGAGAAAACTTATGTCTACCAAAAGAGGATAGATGTATTGGGATTGTCTCTCTTTAAATGAGCCAAAATATTTTGACAACTAAAAGAATATAGAGAATATACAATGACTAGGAAGCTCCTTGGACTAAATGAGTCAATGAGTACTATCTAAAGGAGACCTCATCTTGACAAATGAAAATAGGGAAAGAGTAGTCTTAGATTTCTGTTCAAATGTTGAGGAAAGAGAGTTGATCTTTCCTTATATCAATCATCAAGTTGGAAATGGGAAATCCACTTGATTTTGGTTTAATAACTGGACAAATGGAAGTCCTCTCATTCAAAGGAAGAACCTAACTCAGCAAAGATTAAGAATTCCCCTCAGATATAGGGTGAAGGTAGTTATGCAAAAAGGCAAAATTGAAGATTCAATAAAACGGGTATAGAGAGATTGGTTGAATATCTGCCGAACTACTAATGTAATACTAATGAGGAGGATAAAGTTATATTGGTGGCTGAAAAATTAAACTTATTTAATAACTCCTCTTTATTTAACTTATTCAAGCCTAGAGCTGAGAACATAGTATGGGAAAAAATTATCTCTTAAATCCTCCTTCATTACCTGGCTAGCTATCGAAAACAAATTAAAAACAAAAGATAGTTGCTTTAATATTTTAGATCAAATTTGTGTTCTTTGTAATTCTTCCTCGGAAACTATCTCCCATCTTTTTCTTCCTAATGTTAATACTCAGCTTCACTGTGGTGTAGGATTTAATGGATGTTGAATATGTTTTGTGTTGTTATTGATTGGTTGGACATCTTGAAATAGACTAGCAAAATCATTAGGAAAATGAAAAGGGATGGAGATTTCATTAGACCTACCCTTAATTGTTGTATTTACTCAATTTGGAAAGAAAGATATTATAGAATCCACAGAGGAGTGTCACAAGACAAATACTTGCTAGCTCATAACACCATTTTTTGGACTAAGGAGATACTGAAAGTTCATAAATCTTATGAAGAGACAAGTACTATGATGAGATTTAAATGGAATTTGTGAAGAGGAGGTGCTTTTTGGTTTAATTAGTAGTTTTGTGCTGTTTAAATAGCGATTTTTTTTTAAAGTAGAAGATCCCACACTTAGATTAATGATAATGAGAGTGGAGAGCTGCTGGAATAGTTCCCCAAATACATGGTGGTGAAAAATGAATGGATGCTCGAGCAAGAGAGTGAGCAGTACCATTCATAATGTGGCGTATCCATCGAACTTGGACATCCGGGCGTATCTCTAGTAATTTTTTACAATCCAACACAATAATACCAAACTTAGAAAAGTCTAAGGATTGAAAGTTAAGTGCAGAGAATAAAGCTTGACAATCAATAAAAATGTAACGGCTTGATTGGTAGTGGGCCAAGAGGAATTGCAACGCCGTTCTTAATGCCAAAGCTTCAGCCGTTGCCAGAGATTTACAGCCTACAAAATGGCTGGATAAAGCTTGAAGATACCGCCTTTCACTATCTTCAGAAACCACTCCACTGCCTGTTGCATCTTCAACTTGAAACAAGGCTCCATCACAAAAAGCTTGCCAACTCAAGCTTTCAAGATTAACACAAACAGGTAGACTAGAAGTACCAATGCTGCTGTCATTTTCAGCACCTGCAGAATCTCGTAAACGTGAGAGAGACCGCCAATTAACAAGCTGGGCAGCAGAAAGATTTACAATCTGGTTCGGTGGGACAAATTTTGCAAACCAGCAGAAGTCATTCCTTAACCGCCACAAATTCCATGCTATGTAGGCAGCGAACTCTGCTCTTTCTTGGCCATAGTTCTCCCAAATCTGCATAAACAAATCAATAAAAGTTGCATTTATGGAAGGTGCAGGAAAACCGACAATACTCCAACACAGTGATGCTCTATGACAATGACCCAACATATGATCACCAATCTCAATAGATAAGCAGAAAAAACAAGTGGAATTTACATCAAGCCCTCTCCTAAAAAGATTAAACTTGGTGGGAAGCACATCCTAGCTCGCCAAGTAAAATCACGCACTTTGGGAGACACATTAAGAGCCCAAATTCGTCTCCAATTATTTGATTGTACAGTATTTTGAGCAGCGTCTGCATCACCTAAGCTCACCCAATAATCGGACTTAACCGTATACACGCCCCTCTTCTCAAAGTGCCACAAGAGAGAATCTGCAAAAGTGTGAATAGATAAAGGAATGGCAAGAATAAACTTCACATCTCTAGTAGAGAAAGATTGCATTAGTTTGCCCACATCTCACTCATTTTCCCCATCGACAAAGAAATCACAAACGCGTGACACTGGATCAAGACAAATAGCACCATCCTCGGCTGTGAAAGAATCCGGTTTAGGAATCCATGGATCAGTAGCGGCCACAATACTTATTCCATCACCAACATTCCACCTAACGCCTTTCCGCAGCAAAGCAATAGAAGCATAGATACTCGACCACACAAAACTCGAGTTATTACCTTTCTGGGCTTTGAAAAGATCCCCCCTCGGGAAATATTTAGCTTTGAAGATGCGATAAAATGGAGTATCTTGTGCTGTAAGTAACCTCCAACCTTGTTTAGCTAACATAGCAAGATTGAAGTGTTTGAGATCCTTGAAACCCATACCGCCTTGTCTCTTCGGATAAGACATTATGTCCCATGATAACCAATTGATGCCTTTACCTTGTTCTTTCCTACCATTCCACTAGACCGATTCAGAGTAACTTGCAAGTCATGGCATAATGTAGAAGGGAGCAAGGACACTGACATGCAATAAGAAGGAATTGCTTGGCCCACGGACTTGATAAGTACCTCTCTACCCGCTCTAGATAGGAACCTATTGTTCCAAGTGTTCACCTTCTTCCAAAGTCTATCTTTGATATAACTAAAGATTTTCCTCTTGTTACGCCCGATTAGAGAAGGGAGGCCAAGATAAGAGCTATTCCCCATAGGGTTACGCACTCCCAATGTGTTTGAAATGCTCAACCTAGTATGCTGCGACACATAAGGGCTAAACATAATATCAGATTTTTGGAAGTGTACAGACTGACTAGAACCAACTTCATAATCAGAAAGAATAGACTTGACCACGACCGCAACAGCACCAGTAGCCTCAAAAAAGAAAATAGAGTCATCTGCAAATACTAAGTGCGAAACTCTTGGGCAGCCCCGCCCCACTCTACAACCAGTAATCACACCTTCAATTTCAGCCTTACGGAACAAAGTAGAGATACCCTCAGCAAAGATAAGAAATAAATAGGGTGAAATAAGATCTCCTTAGCGAAGACCCCGTTCAGGGAAAATAGGACCAACCGGACTATCATTCAAATTCATAGTGTAACTAAGATTGGAATAACATATAGACATTCAATGAATCCATTCCACTAGGAAACCCATCACATGCATCATATCAGACAAATAATCCCAAGTTACCATGTCATATGCCTTACTGATATCGATTTTTAAAGCACAATAACCTAACTCTCCATGTCTCCGATTCTTTAAATTATGCAGTGTCTCAAAAGCCACACAAACATTATCCGTAATCAAGCGATTAGGCACAAAAGCTGACTGGTTCACAGAAATAATATAAGGCAAAAGCTTCTTCAATCTGTTCGCTAAGACCTTAGAGATAATCTTATAAATAACATTACACAAGGCAATAGGTTGAAAGTCTTTGACGGATTCAGGAGCAGTAATTTTGGGAATTAACATAATATTTGTCAAAGTAAGATCAGAAGGAAAAATACCTCTACATAGCCAATCCACAGCACTAGCAAATATAGCGTCACCTAAGATATGCCAATATTTTTATAAGAACGCAGGGTTTAAGCCATCTGGACTCAGAGTCTTGGCCGGATGCATACTAAATAAAGTCGTTATGAATTCCTCCTTTCTAAATGGTGCCACCAGCCCAGCCACATTGTTAGGCCCCGATTCCTTTTTCATAGTAATAAGCTTGTTTAAATTATTTTGAGGTTTAGTTGTTAATTATTTTCTTTTGGTTGGAATAATTTGAGGGTTTTATTTGCTTAGGTTAATGTTATTAAATGAAGGGATTTAGTTAAATTAGAATTTTGATAAATAGTTAGTAATAAAAAGAATAAGATGGTGTAAGGGCAAATTAGGAAGTTTACTTAGGTTTGTAAGGCTTAAGGCTTTTAAGGAGGGGCATTTTAGTCTTTTTAATGCCATTAAATGAAGAAGGAATGAAATAAGGGAGGTGTTGTAGGGTAAGTCACGAAATTGCTAGGAAAATGAGAGGAAATTAAAACAAAAAGAAAAGGAATGAGTGAAGTGTAGTCGTATGAATAGGTTTTAAGTTTAAGAAACAAATTAACTAAGTCTTTTAAGAAAGAAGACTTACGAAACTCACCAAAGAAAAGAGAGGGAGAGTGACTTTCGGCCAAGAGGAGAAGAAGAAGAAGAAGAAGAAGAAGAAGAGAGGTTAGGGCTTTGGATTATCTTGGTTTAGAAAGGTGATTGAGAGCGTTTTCTTATAAGAAAAAGGAAGAGGAAGAGTTTAATCCTCCATTAGAGGCAAAAGAAGCAATTTCATGGGAAGCTTCTAAGGTAGGGATTTTCGAAATTTCTTTGATAAATCTTGATGGCTTTAGTTTCTAATAGCTTAGGAAAGGCATAGGTTAGGTTATGTAGGTTTTCTTTCAAGTTTTCCTTTCCTTAGAATTTCCAATTTTTGACAACTTATATTAGGTTGGATTGTTATGTTTTGATGAAGGTCAAGAGAGGCAATTGGAGTTAGAGGAAAGGCCAATTGACCAAGAAC
>JAOTAX010000006.1:30556191-30568281 GCA_025629825.1 Erythroxylum guanchezii
ATATTTAGTTGATTATGTAAACTTATAAATTGAGTCATTTATGTTTCATACAAATATGTAAACTTAAGTATATTGTTAATTTATTGGGGCCCTTTTTTTAATTTCGCCCAGGGCCTATAAAACTATAGGAACGGCCCTGTATAGTACTATGCATATGTTACTGCACCATATCTTTGTTATTATGTTTCCTTTCACTTTTCTATATATAGCAGATGACGATAAGCATATCCACCATTTGCAAGTTGGCCTTTCTCAAGCTCTGTTCGATAACTCGATAAAGCTCTATGTATGTTGCCTTTTTATTTTGGTGTGAGTTCTTTCCTTGAAGGATAGGGTGTGAACGTTAGTAATTCTTTTCTTGTGTTTCACTGCGAAATAGTCTTTATTCACTGAACATCCTACATCAGAATAGTCTGACAACATTGATGCTCCAAACACTACAATATTTAAGATAGATGTTTTGGATACTTCAACTTTATATTTAAGAAACATAATACAAATGTTTTCATCTGAAAGATACTGTTGAAATGCGCAAGTCTATATAAAATAGTATATGTATTCATGATTTTGGCGTCTATTTAACTCACCATTCTATTTTGACTACTTTATTCAAAAGTTCTTGTTTTTGTCCTTCAGCTTATATTATAGAACATGTATAGTATACGTATTTGCTATATCACTGTAGCATATTTTTGTTATTTTGTTTTCTTTCACTTTTCTATATATAGCAAATCACGAAAGTTTACCGTTTGGTCTTCCACGTACATCCAATAATTGTGACAAGACACACACGAATAAAAAGACTTTGTCTTTCTCACCCTATTGAGAGTAAACAGACAAAATTTAGATAGAGAAAGCTAGCATTAAGAGAAATATTGGAATTTCTATATCTGGGTACTCGAAAAAACATATAAAGTTCAAAGATCGGGTGCTAGATCCTCTACTACAATAACTTTCTCTCCTTTTATCTCCCTGTCTATAAAACCAAAGAAATAATGTAAACATATACTATACATGCAGATTTTCATTTTTAAATAACAAGGAAGAGGAGATCCTTTCAAACCAAACACTTGTTCAAACCACATGTTGACAATTGTACAAATCAGGTGTTGATAGAAATAAGTACCCTCTTAATCTTATCTCCTTTATCCTTCATTGACTCTGATGGATTTTTCTTATTTAGGTGATTTTCTAGCTATTGTCTCATACTCATCTAGTGTGATTTCAAAATTCCAAATCATCTTTGGTGTTATTGAAGTAATTTTCAATGTTATGAGTGGAATTATTCTTTCTCAACTCAAGTTTTTCTTTTGGTTAATTTTTTTGAATAAGTTATAGTGATTTATATAATGTTTTAATATGTTAAAAGCACATGTTCTTGCATAAGCATGACATGCATCATGCATATATTATGACCTTGCTTAAATTTACACCTTTATTTTTATGTTTTAGAATCAAATTTACACCTTTATTTTTATTCTATCATTTCCATGTACTTGTATGTAGTTTAGCATTTAATATCGTTTTCTCATGTTTATTTTGAACTGTGTTTAGCATTTAATACTTTGTATGAATTGTTGTGATTGATGTCACTTATATGTGATTACATTTAGTGATGGAAAATTTGAACAATATAAATGATTCCAATGATTGTGTGGAAATAAATGAAGAAGTTGGATATGGAATGATACTATAAAGATGTATTTAATCCCCTTGATGGTTGAAGAAGTGAAGAAAGTAAATCGAATGGCTACTACGCTTTCCAAATCTGGTTAGAAGAATATTAAGAAAGGGCTTCAAACAAAATTCAATAAGGAGTTTACTGATATTTAATTGAAGAATAAGTATAATGGATTAAGGGTTAGATTAAAGATTTTCAAAAACTTACTCAAAGAAACATGAATCAGTTACAACTGTTTTACTGGTGAAGTTAATGCTATAAATAAATGTTAGGAAAATCTATTTAAGGTAATATATGTCCTTGTTTTTATTAATATATCATATTATATAATATTTATTATCATGTTTCTTTTTCATCATTATAGGTGCATAAAATGGATCACAGATTCAAGAAAAAAGGATGTAAAATTTTTTTAGACTTGTGTCATATATTTGGAGATATTACTATAACTGATGTGCATGCAAATCTATTAACTAAATCTCCATCGAATAATACAGAAGAGGAATATAGAAATGATGTTGATGAAGATTGCCCGTTTAATGAAAAAGAAGATCAAGATATAAGTTCTTCATCTAAGAGAAAAAAATCTCCTAAGAATAAGAAGGCAAAGAAGACACATTATAATATTGTAGAAGAGGTTTTGCTTGTAACTGGTGGACAATAAAAAAGGAAGAATGATTTACTAGAGAAAAAACTGAGTGAAACACCATCCATTGCATAGAATAGATCTCAAAAGTCTAACATAATGATGGAACATCTGAATTCCTTAGATGAATTAGGTGTTGACGATGTGTAATATGGAAAAGCTATGAAGGCTTTACATGATTTTTCACTTTATAGGGATATTTTTATGAAGATGACAGAAACAAAAAAGTTGGATTAGAATATGTCGCTTTAGTTATATTTTCACGTTATTACGTATCGAATTCTTATTAATTTAACACTTTTATATTAAACATTATTCTGTATTTTGAACATTTTAATTTTGTGTTTTGTATGAATGTTTGACTTAATGTTATGTCTGTATTTTGTATGAATATTTTGTCTATATTTGATTAAACCTTTTGATTGGATGTTTTATTAATTGTTTAATGTTGACATTGTAGATTCATGAATTTCTTATCATATTTCGAATCAGATTCTGGTGATGAACTGAAGAAGGCAATATTATTTCTCTAGCTGGGGGAGAGAACAAATATTTTTATTTACAAAGCAACCATGTAAAACTTCTACTCTACCTGGTCATGATTGGATATTACAACTTTGAATGGGAATCGTATGAGGATTTATGAAAACTTAAGAATAAGAAAGATAATCTTCTTGAGCCTATGTGATGAGTTGAAGAGTTTAGAAGGCTTAAAGGCAATAAGACATTTGACAATGGAGGAACAAGTAGCAATTTTTTGATGACTATAGGGTATAGTGAGATAACTAAAGTCAATGCAGAACGCTTTCAACATTCAACCTAGAAAATTTCAAAGTACTTTTGCAAAGTCTTGTTTGCAGTTAATTATCTTGTAAAAAGAGTCATTACTCCACTATCCTTTACTAATACACCTCTTGAGATTCAACATAATTCAAAATTCTTTCCATATTTTCAGGTACATTCGTATAATTAATTACTATTTAAATTATATCCGTATGATTAATAATTATTTTAATATATATCTAATTTTTAGGATTGTATAGGAGCAATAAATGCTACACATATTGATGCACATGTTTCGACCAATGAACCAATACCATACAGGGGTAAAAGAATTAATCCAATCTCAAATATTATGTGTTGTTAATCATTTGACATGCGTTTTACATATGTAACGATTGGATGGGAAGGTATTGCAAATGATCTTGAGTTCTTTTAGAAACAGTGACAAATTCAATGAATCAATTTTCTATGCCTCCACAAGGTATTATACTATTTTAAATAAACATAGTAATTATGATTCATTTTTAATATCTTTTTTTAATATTATATTCTTTATATGTTAGGTGAGTTCTATTTGGTTGATTTAGGCTACACCAATATGCATGGATTTCTTTCGCTATATTGAGGTGAGAGATATCATTTGCGAGATTATAGAGGAAGAGGAAGACCTCAAGGTGTACAGGAATTGTTTAACTACAGGTGTTCTTCATTAAGAAATCTTATTGAAAGATGTTTTGGCGTTTTAAAAGCAAGATTCCCCATCCTTAAAAACATGTCGAGTTATAATATGAAGAAACAAAAATATATCATTATTGCTTGTTATGTTGTATACAATTATATTAGAATGTAGGACAAAGCGATGAATTATTTGACAGCTGTGCTAAAAATGAAGAATAAATTAGGGAAAGTGAAAATGAAGATGCAAGTTTTCAAATGGAGTATAACATCATTCCAACATAACTTTAAGGTTTGTTTTATAAGCGAGATGAAATTGCTGGACAAATATAGAATGATTATATTATTTCTAATTGATTTATGTTTCTTTTGTAAATGATAATACTTTATGTTTTCAAGAATTATAATGAACATCTTTTATAATTTTATTTTATTGCATGAAGATAGATACACAAGTTGATCGTCAACATTCAGACATTGCCTAATCACTAAGACAATAGCTTATCTAGAGCGTACTGTGAGTTAACCTAAATGTGTAAACTCAATTTTATATGATTATGTATGATCTGTATGCTAAATATAAAATATGAGAACAATTGAAAGTGAAATACCAGAATGAATATGAAATGTGTGAGCAATTGAATGTGAATTGCCAGACTTAGACTTGATGAAATTGATACATGTGACAGGAGCTCCTAGGAATGAAGCATGGCATATGGAATGATGCATCACATTGAAATTCATGATCAAATAAAGGAGTTGTGACTGACGTGACCAATATGAAAAAGAGCTTTAAGCTCAGGATTGTGTAGAAAGAGCCACAGGCTCATTTATTAATGAGCCCGATATTCACAACGGATACGAGACAGTAAATAAGTGCTCAGTCACAACAAAGCAAAATAAAATGGAGTCACATGTGCATTTGCATATACATCCTTATATGTATCATATGATTGAATTATTGAATTGTTTGAAATACAGTTGAAAAGTAAATGAGCATATGATGTGATATTCAATACTGGATGGTATGTAATACTTGTTGAATTGGGATATGACTTGTCTTATGTATCTGACTTGAGTGAATACATCGATGATGGTTCATTCACTAAGTTCACAAACTCATCAAAATTGCAATGTTGATTTTTAGGTTCAGAGAAGATCTAGTTAGACTAATTGGAGTATAGCTACTGCAATTGGACATGAGTTTGTGGTCAGGATCAGTTGTATCTGCAGATATCTCTAATCATTATGCATCAAGAATAGCATTTCTCACGTATTGTCAAATGTATATGTGAACTCTGAAGTGTAATGACATTTGTGATTTAATATGATTATCAATGAAATGATTTAAAATGAATGTTTGAAATGCTTTTGATATGTGATGCCTTATGATGTGGTAATGCGATCATTTTAACGTGTATACAATTAATGTGTAAACTATTCTAATTATATTACTTTGCATATATTTTAATTAGCTACAATGATAATTAATTAATTTAACAAAATATAGTGGTTAAGGAACTTATAAACTGAGTGACAGAGATTAGAAGGGTCAATAATAGGATTATGATGGCTAAGATTATTTTTAGCAATGTGGTTCTCAACTTCGTATGTGCGTATACACCTCAAGCGGGTTCAAACGAACAACAACAACATATGTTTTGGGAGGCACTGGATGGGGTATTGCTACAAGTATCTAATATGGAGCAGATCATCCTAGGAGGTGATTTTAATGGGCATATAGAGACGGGTTTAGACGGATATATAAGAGCTCATAGGGCTTTCGGGTACAGCACTAGAAATGATAATGGGACTGCTTTATTAGACATGGCGGCTGCGTATGAATTAGTTATAGCAAATTCTTTATTTAAGAAAAATGAAGTGCATTTGGTGACTTTTCAGAGTAGCACGGCCAAGACGCAAGTTGACTATCTCCTTGTCAGGAAAAGTGCTAGAGCATGGTGCAAAGACTGTAAGGTGCTTCCGGCCGCATGCATATCGATGCAACACAAATTGCTAGTTTTGGATCTAGGTATTAAGCGATGGGGATCACAATTTTTTACCATGCATTGTCATAAAATTAAGTGATAGAGGCTAAAAGAGGACAGGGTGGAACAATTTAGGACTTACATTGGGTCAAATTCAGCATGGTCTATGAGTGGAAATGCAAATCGGATGTGAGAGGGTGTAGCCTCCGTGGTGCGGGCAACTGCCAAAAAACATCTAAGGGTATCCAAAGGGTAGGGGGGAGGGCGGATGGAATCTTGGTGGTGGTTGAAGGAGGTCCAGGGGACGGTTAAGGCGAAAAAGAGAGCTTTTAAAGATCTTTTAGCAAGTACGACAAAGGAGGAGCGGGGTATTAATCGAGTAAGGTATAGACTGGCGAAATAGAAGGCAAAGAAAACTATCTCAGTGGCTAGAGGAGAAGCATATGAGACTATGTACAGGGACTTGGATACGTTAAAGGGAGGACAAAAAATTTTCAAACTAGCACGGGATAGGGCATGTAGAACGAATGATTTCAACCAAGTTTGTTGTGTTCGTGATGAAGCAGGATAGGTACTTACAGAGGCCCAAACCATCAAGACGAGATGGCAAAGATACTTTTATGGCTTGTATAATGAAGAGATAGGGGGCAACATAAAGTTAGGCGATCCCTACGTGTCGGGGCATGTTCTTACCAGGCACTCTTAGGAAAGGGTCATGAGGGGTGAAATTACAAAGGTTTTGAAAGGGATGGGGAGCGAAATGGCTGTAGGGCCGAATGAGATCCCTATAGAGGTATGGAAGCGGATAGGCTTTGTCGGTATTCAATAGTTAGTTCAACTCTTTAATGTTATCCTAGAGTCTGTCAAAATGCCAGATGAATGGAGATTGAGTAGGGTGATCCCCTTATACAAGGCCAAAGGGGACATCTAACAATGTCACAACTATAGAGGCATCAAACTATTAAGTCACACCATGAAGCTATGAGAGAAGGTAATTGAGAAGAGAATCTGGAGAGTTGCCTCTGTCTCGGCCAACCAATTCGGTTTTATGCCTGGTAGGTCCACGACAGAAGCCATACATCTACTACGTAGACTCATGGAATGCTACAGAGAACGAAATAGGGATTTACACATAGTTTTTATTGATTTGGAGAAGGCGTATGACAGGGTTCCTAGAGACCCCTTATGGACGTGATTGGAGGCAAAGGCCATTCCTACGACCCATATTAGCGTAATTATGGATATGTATGAAGGAGTGTTGACTAGCGTAAGGACGATAAGAGGCGACACAGACGCATTTCCTATTAGTGTTGGACTACATTAAGGATATGCTTTAAGCCCTTTGTTGTTCACACTAGTACTAGATGAACTTACCAAGCATATTCAAGGAGAGGTACCTTGGTGTATGCTATTTGCTGACGATATTGTTCTAATGGATGAGACCAAGGAGAGGGTCAATTCTAAGTTAGAATGTTGGAGAGATACGTTAGAATCAAAAGGGTTTAGAATGAGCAGGACTAAGACGGAATATCTAGAATACAACTTTTCGGGAAACTATAAAGCACATGAGGCAGCGGTAGCAATTGGTGATGACGTCATACCACAGAAAACGAGCTTTAAATATCTCGGGTCCATCATTTAGAGTGATGGTAATATTGATGCCAATATAGTATATTATATTAGATCTGGATGGGTCAAATAGAGAAGTGCATTAGGGGTTTTATGTGACAAAAAGATTCCTTTAAAACTCAAGAGGAAGTTTTATAAAACGATGATCCGTCCAACCATGTTATATAGGATAGAGTATTGGCCTACTAAACATAGACATACACGACAGTTGTTGGTAGCAGAAATGCGTATGCTTCGGTGGATGTGTAACATTACCAAGAGAGATAAGGTCCGGAACCGTGAGGATAGAGATAGACTACAGGTAGGTAGTTTTGCCAACAAGTTGAGAGAGACTAGGCTTAGGTGGTTTGGACATGTGCGTAGGAGGTCTTCTGATGCTCCGGTACAAAGCTGTGAGAGAATAACCCTTAGTGAATACAAAAGGAGAAAAGGGAGGCCTTACAAGAACTAGAGGAAAGTGATCAAGAAGAATTTGTCTGCATTGGTCCTTACTGAGGTAGTGGCTAGAAATAGAAAAATATGGCGTGATCAGATAAGGGTAAAGGAGTAAACTTTAGCATTTGCCAAAACAGTACAGTAGTTATGAGGAGATGTTGGTCGCGATAAGCAGATTATCACGTAGGAAGTCCAATTCTTCGTACGAAGTCCAATTCTTCGTCCGTTCTCCCTTTCTGAGTGTAATTCTTGGACAAGGCTCACGAGCATTCAGATTGGCTTCTCGACACAGGTTTGTGGAGACAGTAGGATTGTCATACCTTCAGGGTCTTTGAGCAAGGAATCATATCCTAATTGGAGACAAGTAGAGTAAGACTTTGCAGCTTTTCAGGCACTCGCAGATCTGGACGCCAGCAGGTATACCCTGTTATTTGTTTTTTCATCTATTTAAGTATGTATTGTAATTTTTATTTACTTAATAATTTAAGATGCTAGTTTTATCTACTTTCTCTGTCACCTGCATCAATTTTAAATTGTCTCATTTGCATGTGGGTCTACCGAAAACAACCTCTCTACTACGTAGGAGTAAGGTTGCGTACTACTAGACCTCGTTTCATTGCGAAATTTCAAACTGGGTGTGATGATGATGATAATGATATATTATATTAAAATTATTAAGATAAGAGTATAATTACAAAAATAGAAATATGACCATAAAATCAAATATGTTTTTGTTTTTAATTTTTTATTACAAATCTCAACCACACCAAATAGAAATTAAAAATCACGCAAAAAAAGAAGTGGAACCAAACAACTTCTTAGATAATTTGTCAAAAATAAATTAAGATGCTTAATTAAAATTTTAAAAAAGGTCAACAAATAAATTGAGGGCCACGCTATGATACATCTTGTCTTATACAAGGAAGCCATACAAACCAATTTATTACATTCGTCATTATCTACGATTATAACAAATTTTGTTAATCGATTTTAGCCGAAATTCAATAAAAATTCTTATCCTTTTATTTGGACGATATTTATATTTATTTTTGATAATTATAATCATATATTTTTAATTTTATTTAAAAATAAGAAACTTTATTTCGTTATAATAAATAATAATAATAATGTAACTACTAAAAATAAAAAATAAAAAATATATGTTTATTTATTTATTAAAAATAAAAAATAAATATTGATAATTTTTTTCATCGAATTATTATTAGCATTTTCTTTATTTCCCTCCTCTATAACACTATTGCAAGATCGTAGCCTGTAAGCATAACGATCAAATTCTTCCATGTTTCTAGGAATGGGTTATTGATGTTTCATCAAACAATTTCGTACAAACAAGCAAGTATTTATGATTAATTTGGCCTAGCCTTATCTACCATCACCGAACTAATCTCTCTAAACAAGAGAAAAGTTGCGGAGACATGGCTGCTCTGAACACTAAGTGGATAGCTACCGCAGCGAGCATATGGATCCAGTGCAGTTGTGGCGCATCCTACACCTTCGGAATCTACTCCTCCGTTCTCAAGTCCAGCCAAGGCTACGACCAATCCACCCTCGACACGGTTTCCGTCTTCAAGGACATCGGAGCCAACGCCGGAATCCTATCCGGTCTCCTTTACTCCGCAGTCACTCTCGACGGTAATCGCCGTTTGGGTGTCTTCAGGGGGCCTTGGGTGGTCCATTTGGCAGGGGCTATTCAGTGGTTTATTGGGTACTTTTTGATATGGGCTGCTGTTGTTGGTTTGATTCACCGACCGCCGGTACCGTTGATGTGTTTGTTGATGTGGTTGGCGGCTCATGCACAGACTTTCTTTAACACCACAAATGTGGTGAGTGGTGTTCATAATTTTGGTGATTATGGCGGGACCATTGTCGGCATCATGAAGGTGAGTTCTGGTCTCTCCTGTGTTTGGTTTCTTATTTTGTAAGTTGGTATTCATTTCGATTCACTAGATTGAAGTGTAGAGAAGGCGTTTCTTGAACACCCTTCTCCGAATAAGTTGATCAGACATATAAAGAAAGCATTTTTAAGGACACCCATATGCAAATAACTGCATAATCTGTTTGCTGAAGTTATCTCTTGAACATTTGTTCATTCCTTATTTTTCTTCGCTTTTCCCTTTTACTCCACTCGTAAAATGGATTAGAGTAATAGGGAAACCTTTTGTTGACGTGTTGACTGCAAATTCTAAAGAAAAAAACATTTTTTGGCTTTGTCTGCAGGGATTTCTTGGCTTGAGTGGCGCAATACTGATCCAATTCTATGATACTGTATGCAAAGGCCACCCTAGTACTTTCCTTTTACTTCTGGCACTGACGCCAACGACAGTCTCTCTCGTGCTTATGAGTTTGGTGAGGAACTATGACACTAGCACAAGAGATGACAAGAAGCATCTTAATGCTTTCTCATCAGTGGCTCTGATTATCGCTGCTTATCTCACGATCCTCATAATTCTGGAGAACATTACAAGTTTGTCATTATGGGCACGTACAGCTACCTTCACAGTCTTGTTGGTTCTAGTTGCCTCACCCCTTGGGATTGCAATAAGAGCCCAGAGGGAGGAGTATGATAGAGTTGCACAAGCTTTATTGGAAGGGAGTGGTTATAAACCAAATCCATTGATGTCTTCCAAGTTTTCTTCATCTAGGGGTCCTAGAAATAATCCTGAACTACCCAGTGATGAAGGTCAAACTGGGGACTTTTCTAATGACGAGAAGTTGCCTGTTGCACAAGACATGAATCTCTTGCAAGCCATGAGCACTGGAAACTTCTGGCTGCTATTTATAGCTATATTTTGTGGTTTAGGATCTGGTCTTGCAACTATAAACAATGTCAGTCAGATTGGAGAGTCTCTAGGTTACACAACCTTTGAAATAAATTCTTTGGTTTCTTTGTGGAGTATATGGAACTTTCTTGGTCGATTTGGAGCTGGCTTTGTTTCAGATATTTTCTTGCACAGACGTGGATGGGCAAGGCCCTTGTTCATGGCCATTACTCTGGCTGTAATGACAGTTGGCCATATAATTGTTGCTTCTGGTTTTTCCAAGAATCTGTACTTTGGTTCAGTCCTGGTGGGCATTGCTTATGGCTCACAATGGTCATTGATGCCTACCATCACTTCTGAGATATTTGGAGTTGGGCATATGGGAACGATATTCAATACCATTGCAATAGCAAGTCCCCTTGGATCATACGTGTGCTCTGTGAGAGTCATTGGATACATTTATGATAAGACAGCAACTGACGAAGGCAACAAATGCTTTGGCACTCGATGCTTCATGCTGTCCTTTATGATTATGGGAGCTGTTGCTTTCATCGGGTTTCTTGTAGCTCTTGTATTGTTTTTTCGGACACGTAGGTTTTATGAGACGGTTGTGATCAAGCGCTTGCATCATTCTTAATGACCATGCGAGACAGAGGAGGGAGCAAGCAAGTGTTCAAACTACAAGAAGATAGACTTGGATTTTCATTTTGTTCTTGTAGTTGATACTTCTTTCATCAGTCAAACCTTGAGCATATAATTTCTTAACCAATCTTTTGCACCCTCGATACCTGTCTGGGTTGGCATGTAAGCTTTCATCGTACGTCAGTGTTTTGAAGATTCTTAATCCCTTTTAATGTATTTCAAATTGGGTTTCTTGAATATGTAGTTTTTGGCATGAGAGCAACTGTGCGTGTGAAGTTGGAAGTTCAATTAAGGAAGTTTCTTCAACTCTACAATTTTACAGTTCTTGCAATACTTGTTTAGCTATTTATTAAATTTCTGTGTCAAACTGATTTCTACGATGACTCGGTTTATAGTATCGTGTTCATTGGTTTTCGAAGTGTTTGATTACGGTTTTTCTGGATTATAAATCGTAGAACAGTTCAGTTTGTAAATAACGATTAGAAGTTGGAAGACCGAAAGTTCCTTAGCAACACGAAGCTACTTTTAACTGTTGTGGATGCCTTTGTGGGCCAGCAATATTGCAGACAGAGGCATAAGACCAGAGATATTAGAGAAAGTTGATTTGCGGTAGAATTCTTAGGATAACAGAGAGTTGATTTGCGGCAAACTTCTTAGGATACAGATTCTTTTACTTATTTTAGTTTTATCCATAAATTAATGGATCGGTTTCTATAACTAATTTCCGTAAGTATTAGTAGTTTCGTTGTATTAGGATTGCTTTATTTCCAGTACAGTAGGAACTTGTTTTGGGATTTCGTTATATCATGTAAGCCTATAAATAGGCTGAAG
>JAOTAX010000006.1:30591316-30605689 GCA_025629825.1 Erythroxylum guanchezii
TTAATTCCGTGATTTTATTGTAGAACTCTACGAAAAGCTTTAAAGATCTATTCAACCCCCCTTCTAGATCGTTTACAGATATAATCTACTGTATCAGATTATGATGACTTAAATAGAGAAATGCATTAGGAGTTTTGTATGACAAAAAGATACCACTCAAGTTCAAATGTAATTTCTATCATTTAGCGATTAGGTTAGCTATGTTTTATGGGGCAAAGTGTTATCTCATCAATAAAGTGCATAGTTGTAAGCTAATGATGGCAGAATTGAGGATGCTCCGTTGGATGTGTAACCTTTTAAGAAGAGATAAGATCAAGAATGTATTGGTAAGAGACTTAGGTGGTTCAGACATATTAAAAGGAGATACCATGACGCTCTAGTAAGAAGTTATGAGAAAATAATATTTAGAGATTGTAAGAGGAAAAAGAAGAGGCCTAATAAAAACTAACCTGTAATAGAAAACTTTGGTGTAATAAGATATAGATAAAAGATCTCATGTATAGAGGTGTTTATCGTTCTCTTAAGTTCTCTAAACTTTTTCCTTCAAGTCTTTCGTTTTATAGATAGCCTTAATATTTTGATTAAGTAGTACTTCTCTCTTAGTTTTTTTTTAGCCTAAATAGTTTCTTACTAAGCCTCTGTTTGGTTGGCCTTATATCAGTAGAGCTTTTGTCAGTAGAGCTTTTTTCTGTAGCTCTTTTCTGAAAAGAACTTCTCTAGGAAGCCAGTTGATTGTTTGACTATCATTTAAAAAAGAGATTTTTTGAAAGAGCTTTATACAATAGGCTGTTTGACAATATAAAAATAAAAAACACTTTTAATTTTAACTATATTTTATTTTATAATAAAAATTATTTATACATACAAATATTATTTAAAGTATATTAAATAATATGCAAAACACAATATATTAATTATTATATAATTTTAAACCATATGAAACCTAAATAAAAATATATCTAACCAAATCTTTTATAAATATTATAACATAAGTAAACTAATATCGAAAATAAATATTAAAACATATAAAAAAGCCAAATAATATTATATAAATCCTAAAATAAATATACAAGTTGAGTAAATAGTTAAATATATAATAAACAAGAAGATGAGTTTGTAGGTATTGTGGGAATTATGTATAAAACATAAGGATAAAGGGGACTAAAAAATATACTCATTAATTATTTGAAAAATCTACCTAAAAAAACGCTTTTTTAAGAAGCTTTAAATTTGACCTTTTTAAAATGCTGTATTTTGACTGTCAAAAAAACCATATCTATTAAAGAAGTGCTTTTTTTTATTTTACAGCTAAACACTCATTTTTCTTTAAAAAAGGGGTTTTTGTGGTAGAGAAAAGTACTTATAGGCCTCCCCAAAGCTCATATAAGCAGGCACTTAGTCTTTTTACTTTATTTTAATGGCTAGTGTGATTTATTCTTGTATTTGTCTCTTTTTTTTTTCCTATTTTGCATATTTATTTACATATTTTATATTGCACTGTTAATCTTTACGATGTTCTATATGTATTATACTACATAATTTTATATATTTAGTTATATGTATTTATTGATATTTTATATTATTATTATTAATTTGCACTACATGTAATTTTATTAAAAATAGCCTCTCTATCATGTAATGATAAGACCGCGTATTATTGAACTTTCCCAAACTCTGCATTTTAGCATAACTCTTACTGACGGATGTTGTTTAAGAAAAGAAAATTAATTTGTTGTAGATTTGTACTAACTATTATGAAGGGTAAATTTCTTCAACATTTTTTTTCACTTATTTGTTAATAATTATGCCTTAAATTTTTTTAGAATTTAAAATGAATTAATGGTTATGCTTTAAATTCCTCGTGCTTCTCTCTCTTTCTTTTTGGTTTTAATTGTTACAATAGAGTCTTTTCTTTTGTTCTTTTATGTACGATCTTATGCGGAACATTGTATTGAATTGCAGAATTTCTATACTATGGAAACAAATGTGAACAAAGAATTATTGAAGTTACTTATTTTATGTCATTCTATTTATATTTTAATTATTATATGTTCTTAAAAATTATCTAAGAATGGGATAAATTAGTAATTCTGAATTACGATAAAGAGTTTGGTGTATTTTAAACATAAATTAGTTCTAAGAATATTTTAATCAAGCTTACATCAAGACATGAATTAGAGATTAAATTTTCATTGTACAAAATTTAAAAATTATTATATCATTTTAAAAATATTAATTAATTTTGATAAGTTGAACTCCCCAGTCCCAATACATTTTTGCCTTTGGTTCAGTTAATAATTGTCGAGTGCCGACTGACTTGCAGCTAGAAAAGAAATGCGTTGGAGCGGTAAGTCCAGTCCGCCGGTTAAAATCATTTTCACCGTAATGCACCGTCACTCGCCAAAAAAAAAAAGCAATTGGTTTCGAAGAATAGAGACGACCGGAGAGAGAGGGAGAGCGGTTGTGGAAGATGAAGACGACGAAGGGAGGCAAAGTCATGAACCCTACGGACGCTTACCGGAAGGAGCTCCGTAAGAAGGAATTAAAACGGGTAATCTTCTTGTTTCTTGTTTTGATGTTATTATTGTTCTTCTTTCACCGATTTGGTTAGACAATGCCCTAGCAAGTCTTTCTGATTGATGGGGCAACAACAGTTCACAAAAATTAGGAACTCGAATGCTCTCATTTCATGTTGAATTTGGGCTTCTTTAATGGAAAAAAAAAGGCTTTATTTCTGTTGGCAAGACTTCTCCTTTTGGCTTCAATTAGTTTGTTTTATATATTTGTGAAGCTTATTTTTCTTTAGTTGTAGCATTCAACATTTGATTACAAGGTATCCTTTCAGGGAAATTACTTCAAGAAATCACTGAGGTTTGTTTTCTGAAATAGATGCATTTGGTTTTTCTTGTTGTGTGTCAGCTGCTTTTCTGCCAGTCAGCACGATTTCTGCTATTGTTTGATTGCTTTACATAATAGAATCTTTTGTTTCCGAGGTTAGAGAATCAGGCAGAATTTAGTGCTGTAATATTTAGTTGTTCTCTTTTAATTATATGTTACACCGTTTTGTTTGATATTTCTGAGTGAAGATCAACTACATTGCTGAGTATCTTCTATACTCATATGCTTCTGTTTGCGATTTTTAACTTTGGTCTATTTCTTTTTACAGAACAAGAAAGAAAGGAAGAAGGTGAGGGAGGTCGGTATATTGAAGAAGGATCCTGAGGTGCTGAAAGAGCAGATAGAAAAGCTGGAAATGATGAGTAAGGGGTGATCAACTGCAAAGTCTCTGTTTTCTGACCATAGTATTTGGCTAAGATGTTCAATTGAGAACTTTTATCGTCTTGATTACATAAAGTTGCTATTAGGAAGTGTCAGTTTAAAAGAAGTTGACCCTCATTATTACTGAAATTTTAGGCGGAAAGGCATGCTTTTTAAATGTAGCCATGAGCTGTTCTTGAGATGCTTCATTGCTGCTTTGCTACTTGTATCATGGTTAATGACTTTACTTTATCTTATTGTGTATTATACACTATTTTTGGTAGATTTTTTCCATTTATTTTTTGGTAGTGATTGAAGGTTTATTTGCTTGCATTTCTTGTCAAAGCTTATCTTTTTTGTGTCTTCATCTTTGCAGAGGCAGATGGTGCTTTAGACAAATCAAGAAAACACAAGAAGAGACAACTTGAGGATACACTTAACCTTGTTTTGAAGAAAAGAAAGGTAATTGTTGGAACAATGTATGGTCTGCTTCTGGTCTTTCACATTGGGGTTCTTTATCTAAATGACATTCATCTAGCATCTGCTATTTCTTCACCATTCTGCCTGTTCATTCGGCAAGACTCTCAATTTTCATTGCCTGAACCAGGCGACCATCTTTTTCATCTATAACATCTTTAAAGTCCACTGTAGCTTATATTAAAAATTGACAGTTATGGCGCAATTTCCTTTTCCACTTTTGAGTTGATGGCATTATGTTCTTAGCTTATTTTGTTGTCATTGTCTTTGAAATTTTAATAATTTTATTTACCTTTTGGACAGGAATATGAAGACAAGATGAAGGAGAAAGGTGAGGCCCCAGTCATGTTCAGGTAAACTTGCCATATGTTTTGTGATTCAGTTCTTTTTTGTTTCCATGAAGTACTTGATTTATCCCTTTTTTGATTGAGAACTGTAGTTTTTCTTTTGATGCAGTCATTTGGGGCCACCTCGAAGAAGGACTTCTGCCGAAGAAGAAGAAAAAGTCAAGCACCCAAAACCTGAAGTATATCTGACTATCCACAAATCTACGCTGATATTCTTTATCTTTTTTTTTTAGTTTAGCTTTAAATCATTTACTAGCCTCTTTTGATGTTGTAGGACTCAGTATACTATCACCCTACCTTGAACCCTACTGGAGCTCCACCCCCGGGAAAGCCTCCAATGTATAAATCATCCATAGGTCTATTCTCATCTATCCCCTTCCCACTTCTTCTCTCCCATTCTTTCTCTTGGTTTTTTGAATCTATCCTGCTGATTTATGTTGCTCTTTCTCTCTCTCTCTCTCTCTGACCTCTAGGACCTCGTATTCCCTTATCTGCTGCTTCATCAAGCGCAGCTGCCTCATCCTCAAAGGTTGATTCGGACGATGCAACTTTGGGAGTACCACCACTGCCACCTCCTCCTCCCTTGCCTGAGGGAAGTGGCTCTGCAGATAGTTCTGCTATACCAGCTTCGTTGCCTTTACCTCCTCCACCTCCATTGCCACCAAAGGTTGCTGCACCTAGCGTGGGTATGCCATTGCCTCCACCTCCTCCTGGCCCCCCACCAATAGATCAAGTTAATCACACCACAGTTCCACCATATGCTCAACCACCTCCACAAGTTACCATTGAAACTGATGGGGGGAAAGTTCTAACAGAACTGACAGATGAACCATCAACCAAAGAGACAGTTCAGGTGTGTCTCCAATTTTCTGTCTTACTGAATAAAAAGTTGTTAGTGACTTCAGCTTTATGTGCTAGATATTTATTGTTCAGTTATAGACATATACTGAGGTAGTTATCAAATTAAAATAACTGTTTTAGCTCTCTGTCAGTGTACAATACAATGTTCTTTAAATAATTAGTGGAAACTTGCTAGATATTTTAGTCATTCTAGAAGTGGAAAATGGAAAGGTTTTCCCATTGATTAATCTTTGTCAACTGAACTTGGAATATGCCCCTTTTCAAATTTTTCTTATGCTTTTTTTTTTCCTTTTTGTTCTTTTGGTAGCAAAAATTATTCCCATCCACATTTTGGTGATTGCAGTTAACTAATAAAAGAATAAAATCTTCTGTTATTTACATTCCATAGGTACCTTCTGTGCTTCCATCACCACCTTCTCCGCCAGGAATGCCTCCAAAGTCAACCGGTAGTCAGTCTGACAATGCTTCATCAGAAGCTGATGGTGAGACTCCATCGGCAATGAAGGAGACCCCTAAGATGGTTCCCCCACCACCTCCTCCAAGGCCACAGGCCCCAATGCCTGGACCAACATTGATGCCAACTCTGCAGCCTGATGTGTTACCCCCAGGAATATCACATTTCCCTCCTCCCCCACCTCCACCAAATATGCGGCCACCATTACCTCCTGGGCTCCCTGGCCAAGTGCCTCCACCAGGATTTATGGTTCCTCTAATTCCTAGACCACCATATGGTCCTCTCCCTGGAGCTCATCCAATGATGGGACCACCATTGCCACCAGGTCCTCCTCCAATCTTACAAGAAGACCCTGGGAGGCCAGCTCTTCCACAAAAGCCCTCTTATGTTAAATCTGCTGCATCTACTGTTGTCAAAAGACCGTTAGCACAGCACACTCCAGAACTTACAGCTATGGTAAGTTTATTCTTCCC
Organism: Erythroxylum guanchezii; assembly: GCA_025629825.1. Lineage (NCBI taxonomy): Eukaryota > Viridiplantae > Streptophyta > Magnoliopsida > Malpighiales > Erythroxylaceae > Erythroxylum > Erythroxylum guanchezii. The sequence goes on from JAOTAX010000006.1 coordinate 30,597,187, forward strand.
TTGACAATTGTCATCAATCAGGATCTATTTTCCTCTTTTCCCCTTCTTGCATATAAGTATGGTACTGTGTTGTCATAAATCTAAGAGAACAAGGATAAATTAGGCTGTTGAATCGTTGTTTTGCACGACATATTTTGCTGCTGTTAGGCAAATATGCTTGACAGTTTCAATTGTCTTGCTTTCCCCACATTGTAAACAACCTGAATCTGTATGTTCTTTGTGTCTTAGTGTTGTCGTGAGACTGCTCTTTAACTATTGTAGTTTATAAGGAGAAAGCATCCGTTTTTATATTAGATTTCAATCGTCAGGGGAAAATCTGATACTGAATATCAACCTACACTTCTTTGTTATTCAGTACTATTGGAATGGTTTCTCTCTTAACTCAGACAAATTGAACTGTAGATTTTCTCCCCTGACTTTAAGCCTAAAAGTGTTAGTGTATGTTTAGGTGCCTGCCTCAGTTCGAGTGAGGAGAGAAGCAGCTGCTCCTAAACCAAAACCAAAAGCAACAGTCCCATCAACCACAGCACCAATCACTCGGGCAGCAGCTCCTGCAATTATCAAGCCAGAGTCAGCCAACTTATCATCGGCATCAAAGACTAAGAGCATTGATGACTCATATACGGCCTTTTTGGAGGACATGAAAGCACTTGGAGCCCTGGATGGTTGATGTCAATTGAGAGGGTAATACTTGACGGAAATATTTTATCTTCTAGCTGGCCTTGGTTCCATCTTCACCTTTGTCCTGAGGCACTTATTCTATTGGCGGTTCATCACTCCACCTCTCAACTTTCAAAACTCACCTAAACTTGAGGTGGTTGGTATCTTGGGCGGTTCTTATGGAGCAGATACATGTTTTGCTTGGAACAGCCGCTGAAATTTGCTCCCTGGAAACAGGAATTTGTTCCTTAAAACTTTTCGGTATTCTTTTGCTTTAATTACCAGTAACCTACTTCAAGAAAAAGAAAAAATTATACTTTAATAACCAACTAATAATTGTTTATCACGTCAAAAATCTGTTAATATTAAGATGTAAGGAATTTGACGATTTCCCAAGTGAAAGACTTATATAAGTTAATGGGAAGATCTTAAAATTTAAATAACTAATGTATCATGTAAAATTATTGCTTCTTAATAAAAATTCATCCCCAAGTATTTAGCTTCGATATGAATATCTTAAGAAAATGAGGATGGTAAGTCAAAGTTTCATAAACTAAGGGCCCGTTTGGTTGAGATTTTATCAGTAGAGTTTTTATGAGAAGAGTTTTTTTTAAAAGCCAGTTGACTGTTTGGCTGTCAATTTAAAAAATAGCTTTTTTAAAAGAGTTTCATACAGTAGACTGGTTGGCAACATAAAAATAAAAAGCACTTTTATTAATTTTAATTATATTTTATTTTATAATAAAATTATTTATGCTAAATAATTTTTAAAATTTACTAAACAATATGCAAAGTATCATCTTGTAGGAAATTTTAGATAAATAATTATTTTATTTTATTCACAATTAAATTAAACTTTTAATATTTTTAATCAAATTTATAAGTGAAAAAACAAGGGTAAACCAATCCCCTTAATTAGATTATATGTATTTTTGTTTATTATTTTATATATTTATATTTCATAAATATTATAAATTTAATTTTATAAATATTCCTAAAAAATAGTATAAATTTATAATATGATAATAAATTGTTTTATAATTTTTTTTAAAATTAGAAACTATTTTATAAATTTTATAAATTAGATATTAACGAAGAACACAGTTACGCAGCGGAGCTAATTTCCTTATCTACTTCATTGAGACTGTCATTGAGCAATTGATTGGAAGCTACACATTACATAAAGAGAGCTGATCAGATAGAAAGCACGAAGACATGTTTAACCTTTCAACTTTGACTCTACCTCTAAAGCCTGCATTGCAAATCCGTAACTCCAGCTTCTCCGGAATCCAAATCCGCCACAAATGTCACCTTCCAGCTTGCCAACCCATGAAACCGAGATTCTCGTCTTCCAAAACCCCATCTTCGTCTGTGATAATCATGGCAAAGAGAGAAGAGTTGAAGGAAATCAGGTCCAAGACCACAGAAGAAATCAACGATGAGGTTGTTGATCTTAAAGGCGAGCTTTTTATGCTCCGACTTCAAAAATCGGCACGTAATGAGTTCAAGTCCAGTGAGTTTCGCCGTATGCGCAAAAGGGTTTGTGCTTCTTGATTCCCTTTTCAAGCCCTTTTGCTGTTTACGGATTTCATATCTGTTGATTTTGTATCTGTTGCAGTTGGTAAAATGTTAAATTCAATCGTGAGTGTGTGAGGAACAAACAGAAGAAAGAGAAAGAAAAGAAAGAGATGTTGTAGTAAAATTGTTATATACGTATGTGACAGAAATTTATCTAACCGAAGAAGCAGAAATTTGGGCTTTTTAGAAAAGCTCCAAATTTTAATTTTTGAAAAAGCTATATTTTGGCCTTTAAAAAAGTTGTTTCTACTGTAAAAGCACTTTTGAAGTTTTCAGCAAAACAATCATTTTTTTTTCTTAAAATAACTTCTGCGATAGAAAAAAGTGCTTTTGAAGCTTCCAAAAGCCGAACCAAACAGGGGCCAAATCAAAATACCAACTTGATAAATTCGTAGAAACTTATAGTATAGAGCTTAGCACCTTGGTCACACAATCGTCCTGCAATTAATTTTGTTTTGCAAGTATTATTATATTTACATTCTCGAGAGTTCAATTACCAATGCCCATATTGTTTTCATTGGATGTATTTGGTCCGGTTTGAAACTTTTCAATCAACCAAATTCAAATCAATAATACTGTTAAATACATAATATATGTCTAGCAGTAAATATGATATACATAATAATCAAATGAAAATAAAAGATGCATATGTCAACACAATATCTCCAATACATTATCTTCATTGCGCAAAACATTGTTAAAGCAGTCAATTGCTTTAAGGAGTGTACTTCTTGTTTTGTTTTATCATTATTCTTCACATAAGACTTCCTTGAAATTATTTTATACTATAAGGACTAAATTTATCGAAACTGAAATGACAAAAAAAGTTCATTCTCACTGACAAAGGTTCATTTTATTTCATAAAATTTTTATTAAAATTTAACATTTGACAGTTTTTAAAATAGAGTATCACATTATGAAAACTATTCTATTTGAATTATAGACAAACAAGATTCTAAGCTTCTTTCAAGGTTTCATTAAAGATGTTTATGTAAATACTTCTTTGACAAAGGGTCAAAAAAAACCAAAAGGTTTTCATCAAAATTTAACTTAAACTCAAACATTTATGTACATTCAAATAAAACCCTAATATTTAATAAACAATTTGAAAGGTCCCTAAGTTAACAGAAAGTTGACTCCTTTACTAAAAATTTTCAACATAGAATTTTTAGTTTTTTTGTTTTATGACACGTAAGCAATTAATTTGACATGGGGTCTACATAAAAGTTAGGGGAAAATCTCTAATTTAATTTATTAATTTGGCATGGGAAAAATCCCTAAATTTACTAATCATTTGAGCCTTAATTTCCTTCATTCTTAGAAAAAACTCATCTCCGTCGCACTGCACCTCTCTCAATGCATTCTCTCCTCAACAAGTTATCTCCTCTGGTCGAATCTACTTCTTTGGATTGACGTGTTTCGTGTCTTGCTTTCTGTTGCATGCATGCCTTGGTCCCACGCCTTAGTATAATGTTTACATTGATTGGTTGTCAAAGAAGGCTGCATGGATTTAATTGTTGTTGTGGGCGTCTTTATGCAAATTCAACATTATCAACTTGGTTGGTGGCGTGAAATGAATGTCAAATGTAGTTGGTGAAGAAATCAACAATTTATGGCCGTCAGCTTTGAAGTTTTTGGACGACGATTCTTCAGGGCTTCACCTATAAATAGGTTGCATGCTGATAGAGAAAATATCATTCATTCTTTCCTAAAATCCTCTATCCTCTTTGTATACTTTTGAGTCTTTTGTTCCAGTCTTTGTACCATTCTACACATATTAGTAAAAGTGCTCACCCTCCGGCCGTGGACGTAGGTCACATTGACCGAACCACGTAAATCTTTGTGTCCTGTCCCATTTATTTTTTACTATCTTTATTTTCGTTATTATTTGTCGGGCTATTAAATTCAACCGGGATCCGATCCGAGAGCATTTTATCTTAACACATATGCTACGCTAACTGCACCATCGTGCCACCTAACCTGTGCATGTATTCCGTAATATGTTCCAAGGTAGCTGGCTGTGGTATTGGTGATGATGATGGTGATGGTGATGGTGTTGAATCTCTCTCTTAGGTCTTGTCATTGATTCGTATTGGGTAATAACCTCCTCATCTAGGCATGGTACTGCACCAACGAGTGAAACACTGCCCTTAATTATTTGTCTAGAGCTTGATCATTCACATCACTCGGAGAATGTGTATATTGATAAGTGTAGGGTCACTGCCACAGTAAGCTCCAAATCTTCCAATGGTATCCTTAACACACACACTAAGCATATGATCATTGATTCTCCTCTAATGATCCTAAAGTTGGCTCTGTTGAATTCGTCTTAGATCATTTTTATGAATAGCATACTAAAATGTGTCCACTACCTCTGACATATTCAACAGAGAAAAAATAAGTCCCTCCTTATGACGACACTTGTGCTTTCCCTCCTTGCACGTAAAGAATGAACCAGGAGCTTGTGCAAGTATAGTACTTGAGGGAACATAATTCTAGATCCATTAGATTTGGTAGAGTGGTAGGCCTAGACAGCTGCCATCGATTGTTAGTAGCTCCTAAAGATAGTGTTTGAGAAGTCCCAATCAATATGGACCCTATTGAGTGCCAATGTCGCTCGCCCATCTCTACAGAACCCGGTATGGACTGAAAATTAATTATAGCTTATGGTGTAGTCCATGCCTCCCAATATAAATTGAACCAGTGATATGTTTTCCTATGAGTTTTTTTTATCAACCCCTAAGATGCACACAAACTCTGACATTAATTCTTATAGGCCGAGTCTTTATAATCATAGATGTCTGACCTCCCATTAAAGAGAGATTGATATCTCCGAGGACATCCATTCTATGTAGTAGGGTGCCTTAAAACTGTCATTTGTGAAAGGACTAGAATCTTTTTTAATGTGGCTCGGTAATAAAGTTGAATAGTCGGTGATCTAACTGTTGCTGCTTTTTTATAGGAATTAACAACTTTACTAGAAGCAGTGATGGAATGGGGGTACCTTTGCTTGCCTCTGCTTCCTCCTCGGTGGGTGTGTCCAAGGGATAATTGCATGGTGATGAGGTAGTAGTGTCCACTTTAGCCCTCTTAAGCGAGAGCTAATGTACAAGTCTCCTAAGTAATGTACAAGTCTCCTAAGTCCAAGTCCTTACCATAGTGTGATACCTAAAAATAAATTTATAAGACTATGAAAATAATAAATGATATCACAAGAATGTATAAATATGAAGTATAGTGTGAAATTATGGTATACTTAAGAATGAGCTACTAAATGTAATGTAACAAGCCTAAAATACTCCTATGTCGTGTTCCCATTATGCATATAAAGTATAACCATTTCCATCTCCTACAGTGATATGACATCGCTCCCTGTACCATTTCTTTACTATAAAGTCTAATCTAACCAATCCATAAAGTTAGAGTACAAAAGTACTCTTGAGCAAGTTTTATATAATAATAAAATTCTTAATACTGTAAGTACGCGAATTGTATCTTGTAGTATCAAGGATATAGTCCTACAAGAACTATTAGACACCTAAACTACTTGAAGATAACATTGTCTAATGTACTGACAGTTGATGCGAATTAAAATAAATAACATAAATCAAGATAATTAATAAAATGAAACAAGTAAGAATCAAATGATTAAGATGTCAATGAAATTAATATTGATTAAGTTTGAAGACTTAGGAATTATTCTATCTTTATTTTGTTTCCCTTTTTTTTGTTAATTCAATTTATGTTTGATCCTAGATATCCTAAAGTTTTGAATACTCTCTCTCAAGATCTAACAAAGTATCCCTAATTGAATTTGATATTTATAAAGTTGTAATCTCTCAATTCACAAAACTACTCATAACTTATTCAATTAGATCTGAAGCAATCCTATGGATAATTAATTTCACAATTAAGATCTCTCTTCAATTATTTGTTAATTTGATAACTGTAGGTCTATTAAGTTACCAACTCTTATTTTGCACCTTAACACTATTGACTTATTCACTCTCTCTGTTTGTTACTAAGTATATGCATGACAGTTATCACAAACATTCATCAATGTATTTAATTCAACAAGAAATAATGTTCACAAAATAATTCCAAAATAAGCCCTAAATATGGAACTTAGAAATCCATAATCATGTTATACATCATAAAAATCTGAATACATATTTAAGATTGTGAAAGAAATAAAGGAAAAAGAATGATCACTAATTGAAGTCTTGATTTGGAAAGCTAAAAATTCTCCGAAGCTCTATTTGATCCTTCCTCTTTCATCTGCTTTGATTTCGTGGCTACTGCTTCTTTTTGATGTTTTTAATGTTCTTTTATAATGCTTGACAGTTCTAAGGTTGTGTCTAGGGGGTTTCTTCACTTAATTTGGTTCCAAAAATAGTCTCGATCCCTCAAGCTTTAAAAAATCTAACACCTGGAAACACCTCCTGTCACGATCATGCCCTATATGAAGTTTCCTCCTTTGTCACGATAGTGAACGTTAGTTGGATTTGCGATGCACGATCTTGCCATGCCTGCATGCATCTAACATCTTCTCATTTCTTTAATTTCCTATTTTCAAGCACTCACAAACATATCACACACCTCTTGAAACATAAAATTAAGATCAAATTTACGCTCTACACCAAATAAACATTTAAGAAAATATACAAAAACTGACAATAAAACAGTTCTAAACCTATATACATGATAAGCATATAAGAAATACTTAAAAACAAACTTAAACACCTACAAAAAAAATATTATGATCTAAAGTTATTAATATCCCCACACTTAAACTTTTTCTTGTCCGTAAACAAAAATAAAAACACAAATAAAAACACAAGAACACATAATCACATAATTATGCAACATGTAATAATGATACAATGACATTAAATATTATGGAATTAACATAACCTCAAACATCAATCACTTAAAAATGTCGACATACTAACGTATTCCTTTCATGTTTATATGTGTTGATTTGAATATACATATGAATCAAAATATTAACACCCTATTCATATGCCTACGGTACTTGTAAGTATGAACTTATTATTGATTGATTAAAATGGAAAACTATCACTAAGTAACCTTTCATAAAAATTCTTGTTATTTTTAAGAGATTGGTAGGTTTATTTATTGTAACCTTTTTAAAATTTTATTTAATGATAACTTAGTCTTTTGACGTGAAGGAAAATACCTTGTCATGAATGTCCCCCAATTACTCAACTAGGTCACTTTTTTATTTAGCTTGGTTAGAGTGTCATTCTAGCCTTTTAACGCGAAGACAAACATTTTTTCATAAATGCCCCCTGTTACGCAACTATATCACAACTCTCAAATCTTAAAGTGCGAGTTATATATTGAATCTTTCACTTTTGCTCCTTTGATTTAATTAATATAAAAGAATGAGAAAATTACAAGAAAAAATAGAATTTTATTAACTAAAGAATGAATAGAATATCACATTCTAGGTTCTACCTACCTAAATCTATGTCCCAATTTGTATGTAATATCATAAAAATAATCACACAAAAATGATAAAGATAAAAGATAAAAAAACATGTTTTGAATCTTGAAATCCCTAAAGAAATGAAGGAGTTTTCCTCTATCTTCAAATAACGGTGAATTCTTGATCCAAAATGTTGGAAAGAAGCTCCATAAAGATTCTCTAATTGTTCCTTTGGCTAAAAAAAATTATTTCTACCACACTAATGTTTTCCTTGATTGTTTATTAGTTTATTCTCCATTCTAGTTAGTTAATTGCGTTGATCTATTTTACTTTAATGTTTTAATTTTGCATTTGATTTATAATAAGCACCATAATTTGTTAGGTTAGATAATAGAAAGACGGCACGTACTAGTAATTCTAGTCTTCATGGGATCGACCTATACTTGCCAATGCTACCTATAGTTATATCATGCAATTATGGCGTAAAACATAAAAATTACACGTCAGTATCTTATACAGTTTTAATATCATTAGATAATTAATTTTAAGGAAAAGTTATAAGGTTGATAATTGGTAGGTATCGATGGTCAATAATACTATAAATAATAAATGCTTTAATTTTATAAATACTATAAATAATATTATAACAATGATGACCACTAAAAACTACCAACTACTGATCATATAATTGGTACTCAATTTTAATGCAATTAGTTGTGACTATATGGGGTTGACCATATGAATGATGCCAAAAGGAATGCCTTTCTTATATTCATCAACTCACTTTTAGATGCACTAGGCCTTAGAGAGGCT
>JAOTAX010000006.1:30605789-30623656 GCA_025629825.1 Erythroxylum guanchezii
TCCTCTTTGTATACTTTTGAGTCTTTTGTTCCAGTCTTTGTACCATTCTACACATATTAGTAAAAGTGCTCACCCTCTGGCCGTGGACGTAGGTCACATTGACCGAACCACGTAAATCTTTGTGTCCTGTCCCATTTATTTTTTTACTATCTTTATTTTCGTTATTATTTTTCGGGCTATTAAATTCAACCGGGATCCGATCCGAGAGCATTTTATCTTAACACTTTCTGTGTTGTGTTGCTACTTCTTATGGTGTGGATATCAATGAGTTGAAATTTAGCAACTTTAAGTCATTTGATGAGGTGGTTTGGATTCTTCTTGTGAATTTGTTTTTAGCCAATGTTTGGTTTATAATACTTGCAGATAAATGCCTCCATTGTATAGATTCATAATTTGGCTGTCTATCTCTGTTAGTAGAGTTTATAACTGCTTGTATGCCAAGATATTGAAATTAGATTCATTTCTTATTTTACCAGGCCATTTTATCTTTTTGTTTCTACCATAAGTTGTTTACTTGTTTATATACCTAGTACCATTGTCTAGGTTGTTACATCCTTTTGAGTGGTTTTATAGTCCATTCGTTAGTGTTGTAATCTTAGCCAATGATGGTAATGACAACTTCTTTGATGTGGAGGGATGTTAAATTAATTTTCACATCTTTGACTCATGAACTTATTTTTTATTTGCAATTTGTTCCTTATGCCATTTTGGCTCTATCGATTCACCCGATGACTATTCATAATATAATAAATAGGATATCATGGGCGTTTTAAATCTACTTGAAGGTTGTTTCCATAATGTCGTAGTTGTGGGTCATGTTGAATACCAAGGTATTCATTTCACAACATAGAAGATACATATTCAATAATTCATCAAAATTAATTATCTATTTGATTGCTTTTATATTTCTGAGTTATTCACTGCTTATTATGTATTTGCATTGGGTGTTGCAAGGTTCCTGAGTTGTGCTCACTGTGTTCTTCAGGTTTGTTGTTAATGTTAAATATCACAGCATATCAAAATTCGGTCTCCTTTTTTAGACAATTGAATGGGAAGGATGGTCACACCTTCTCTAACTAGTTTGGAGCCAATTGTATTCACTATGTAATTATTTATGGCCTAATAATCGTAAAGTGTCAAGATAGTACTTAGATTGCTTTAATGTACAATACAGTCAACCTTGTGAGATATGACTGACATTACTTTGTATTTAGCATACCTTTTAGAACTTGCATTTTAGTTTTTACATTATAATGTGGAACTTTTTATCCTAAAAATAGTTCTAAGATTGCTACAAGCACTTTTATCCCGTCAATACTCTTATAAGCATCTTACCATTTTGTTATCTATCATACTAGTTATGATATAGGTGTTTTGTTATCTATGCCTATTGCTACCATTAGACTCTGATTCATGTGTTTGGGTTGAATGAATTGCTTGATTATGTACTCCTACTACTTGATATTTACGAAAACATTATCTATTTTTTGGCAAAAAATGTTACGTTAATGATTTTTTTAGACACATCACCTATGTTTGAAACATATAAAACATTTTATCATGTTGTGTAAAGTTCCATTTTTTCATGAATCCTTTTGTATGTGAATATTGCTCTTTCTTTGGATGCAACATTATTCTGTTACCCTGAAATTGTTCACAAGCAATGTTACCCTGAAATTGACTCACAAAATAGTGTCAGATTCTCTTTTGATTCTCTAGATTAGGTGCGATTCTCCATTGCAGTCATAACCAAGTGAGTTACTTGCAAAGCTGGGAATATTGGAAACTTGATGAATGTATTTACAACAAAGTCTAGAGTAGAATTAACTTATGCCATCCAAATGCTAATTAGTGTAGACTATCTTCCTACAGTTGCATTTAAATTTGTACAACCATGTCAAAGTGAACTAAGGTAGTTATCTTTGAAAATTCAAAATGCCTGTTCAAAGAACTTAAAATATAGTAAAAATGATCAAGAAGCCATCTGCAATGTTATAGTGACCGATGTGCCCATAGAATCAATTCATAATCATCGATCAAAAGGGAAAATTTAACGAGGATGAGGAACAACCATCATATAGTGTAGATGCATTCATAAAATGTGATAAATCAACTAGATTCAACATGCATTTCTAGGACATAACCGAAAACTATGAACTACAGATGTTTTTTCACTAGACATAATAATTCTTTTAACAATCTAAAATGTTATCGGTGAATTTCTGATTCACATGATAGACTTCCTTATATATATATACAAATAAATCATGAAACAAAGATCGATCATTTCAAACTTCTGAGAAAGACTTTTCATTAATGAAATAAACTACTTGGGTGACTACTTGGTCGAGCACCTCTATAATTATAGTCAAATTCCATAGGAATTCCTCTATGATTGACTTGTCACCATCCATTATATCAGTTGTAACCTTTAAAAATATTACATGGACTTTCAAAAGATTAGCAACATAGGTAACAAATGCTCCTTAAAACACAAATTTTTAGTATAATAACTTGATAAAATATCTGAATTTTGTGAATATAGTGATAGAACCTTTAACAATTGATGTAGGTTATGGCTTACGCATGCAAAATAAGCTAATATGTTTCCTCCTGATCTAGGTTTATATGAAAGCAGTGATGTCACTGACAATTCAAATAAGATGTCAAGAAAAGAAAATTTCAGCTTTACCTCCATTTCTTTAACGGTAGCATCATTTGTGATTATTGATGATTCATTTTGTCGGACATATTAAGTGAGTCTCCAGTGGACAATTTATCAATCTGAAATAAGAACATGCATATTAAACACCATTGCAGACATCTAGCAATTTTGCAAAGATATCATGATGAAGAAAAAAAGATACAATAACATTTAAATTAAGCCTTTTCAGTAGATTAGGTGCTAGGAAGGCCTTCTTCAAACTAACTCCATACAAATCCAAAGCATGTAATAAGTAAAGTAGTTGATTGAAAATTAGGCATTGAATACTAGTTAAATATAGTTTTAGGTGATTACTGAAGTAATTCTTTCAAATAGTACAATGATGCAATTGATAAACCAAGCATCACCCACGAGTTAGATTATTTAAGCCTATTATTATTTTTGTTCTTAAAATTTGTGACTCCATGCAACTAGATTTTTCAAGGATGTTTAATTGTCTTACCCATTATATATAACTAAGTTCTTATGTTGGAAATGTAAGTATTGTACTACATTCTTATTTTTCTAAAACATAATAAGAAAAAGAAAAATAAGCAAATGACTCAGTTGTCAACTGTTGAACATATTTGAAGCAACCAATCTAAGTGGAGCAAAACTAGAAAATGACAATTCAGTTTCCTTTGTCATGTTAATAAAGTTAGAAACGCCTCTTAGAAAGTAGGCAATACTTGTAGGAATAAAATTCGTTTATCATAAAAAAAAGCAATATCAAAAAGAAGATGAACATAATGAAATACGCAAGAATAAGAACATACCTTAAAGTTGTTGCAAGTTCCTACATTGATAATTAAATCTAGCTTTAATATTTGAATAGTTGTATAGGTCACAAGAGATGCAGAAACAGTACCAATACTATAAACCCCTGAAAAAAAACAATTTGAAGAAAGGTTGGAAGAGGAAATCATTAGGAACCAAGAAGCAAGGTGATTTTTAGAAGGAAGGTCATACAGAAAAGCAAGACAACACAGAAAAGCAAAGCCATATAGAGAAGTAATGCGACAATGATAAGCAATGTAACATAGAGAGGCAAGACATGAAATATGATGATCTAGAGAAACAGATTCGACCAAAGGAGATAAATTGTGAATGAGAGAATGTGTCGAGACAAGTGCAATGCGGCATAGATGAATTGTTCATGAGAATTGGGAAAATTGTGGCTGGAATAGTAAGTAAATTTAAGGGTTTTTCCTATGCCATATTAGTAAATAAAATTAGGGATTTTCCCTTAATTAAAATTTCATTTGGAACCAATACTAAACTAATTGTTTACTTGACATTAGGGTCCAAAATAAAAAAAATTAAAAATTACATGTTGAAATTTTTTGACGGAGGAATTAATTTACTATTAACTTTAGGTCTTTTTCGACCCTTTTGTTGTACTTCTTTTAGTGAGAAAAATCTATCATTATTAGCATGATATCTTAGCTGACTTACACAATTATAAGCTCTTAAATTGGAAATTTCTAGTTACTTGTTTCTCCATCTCTTATTATTCTATTGGCTTCACTACATTACTACCTCCCTCACCCTCAGTGTGTTTTCTTCTATTCTCATCACTGTTACTAACTCTGCTCGCTTATACCTCTTGCAATATTTGAGTTTTAATAAGCTTTTTAATTTTCAACATTCAAATTGGAGGAAAAAATATGATAAATGAAAATAAAAGATATCTCATCAAAGTTGGCACAAATTTGCTAGCATTTAAAAAGTTAATAGGTCAAAGAAAAAAATAAAAAATTTATATATAATTTAATTTTCATTTTTTTAACTTTGAAATCTTAATTCTACATAATAAATAAATGTTTTTAATCATCTTAATTATAATTTAATATTCTTTTTTAAATAATTTAATAAAGTTATCAAAACATTATTTTATATTATTAATAATACTTTCTTTCTTTCTCTTTATTTATCATCACAATTTCTCTCTTTTTCTTTTCTTTTTTTATATAATTTACAAATCTTATATTTGTATTTTTCCTTTTCTTTTTCTCTCTTTTTCTTTTTTCCTCTCTTTAACATTAATAATGCTTTTTTATTTTCTTCTTTTTCTCTTTTTTTCTTCCTTTTCTACTTTTATATGTCTTTCTTTCGATATACTTTTAAAATTTGTCTCTTTCTCTCATTCTATTCCTTTATTAACCTCTTTCTTCTCCCTCTCCCTCTCCTTCTTCCTCTCCCTCCTTCCCTCCCTCCATCTCTCTCCATCTCATTTTTATGCTATTGGATGCTTAAGACTGATGCAACTAATCTAAGTAGAATAAACAAATTTGTCTTTAAGGTGAAGAAATTATCTTAGGGGAGTAAGCCAACTCACCTAGAACACTTATGCTTAAGAGTGATGCAACTGGTCAACTTAGGTGAGGCAATTATATCTTCAAGATGAGCCTAGTGAAGTGAGGTAACTCACCAAGAACACATGTGTTGAAGAGTGATGAAACTAATTTAAATAGATAAGACAATTATATCTTCAAAATGAGACAATGATATCTTCAAAATGAGACAACTACACCCTATGACATGAGATAACTCACTAGAAACAAAGATGCTAAAGAGTGATGCGATTGATCCATATGAAGTGATTGCACCTTAAAGCTGAAGCAATAGCCATAGTGAAGTGTGACTAATCTAGAACATAAATGTCTAAGAGTGATGTAACTAGTTTTACTAAATGAGACAGTTACCTCTATAAAGTGAAGCAATTCACTTGGAACAAAGAAGTGTATAAAAATGAGTGAGAGAGAGAGAGAGAGAAAGAGAGAGAACTAATGAAAGAAAGAGAGAAAGTGAGAAAGTGAGAGAGTGGGGAAAAGATAGAGAAAGAGAGAAAGAAAGGAAGAGAAAGAGAAAGTTGAAGATGTAGAGAAAAAAAAGGAGAAAAAGATAGAGTCATAAAGAAGAAGAAAGAGAAGAAAAGAGGGAAAAAAAAGGAATTGACTTTTTAGTATGATCATGGAGGACCTTCTTTATACAAATAACTAGTTGAGAATTTTGTTATGTTAATATGCAACTTTAGGTTAATTATCAAAACTAACTTAAACTTCATTTTTTACAATTTTAATATTGAAATTCTTTGTATCAAAGATAGCTTGTTAGTCTCCATTGGTGACCACCGTTTACTTAAGTGACTTAATTTAATAGGTAGATATTTAAATACTAGGACATGTAATTTTAAAAAGATAAAAAAGAACTTAACAAATTTAAATACTAGGACATGTAATTTGAAAAAAAAAGAAATTAAAAAATTATTAGGAAAAATGAAAATTTACTTTGGTTACATGAATCTTGAAGAATATAACAACATCTATGTCTTTTTCATCTTCTAAATTCATTTTCATGAAGCTCTCCTTATGCCTCTAATACTTTCTCTAACTTTTCTATTTGTTCTCTCCTTTTATTATACAAACCTACCTAAAAATATATGTTATATAATTTATGAACAAATTTGATTCAAACTAAAAAATGTTAAAACTTATGTATAAGATAATTGATTTGTTGAATATAAAGAATTAATAAATAAATTCATTAAATATTTGAATGCCACAAAGAAAGAGTTTTTTAATAAGTTCGAAGTTCAATAAAGAATAAAAAAGAGAAGCACTCACAACTTTTAAATAACAAAGATGTCAAAAATTGTCTTCGACAGGAAACAAACATGCCCTAAATACAAAATAAAAAAAAATCAGATTTTTGTATTTTTGAGAGGGGTAAGTTGTGTTGATTACGTACTTTATTGACGGTAGTGGAATAATATAGGTAGGGATAGCAATAGGTCGGGCTGAGCTAGGTTAGACCCGTAACAAACCAAGCTTGAGGCGGCCTGGCCCTAACTTGGTTAGACTCGAGACGGCCTAGCCTGAATTATTATTATTATTTAAAAAAATGTCAAAACAATGTCATTTTTTCATTTCCCTTCTAGGTCTGGCCAACATTGAGGCTCAATCAGGCCCAAAAATTAGAATCTAGGCCCAATCAACTTTAGCCCAGGTTTGGGCCAATTTGCCATCCCTAAATATGGGATCTATTATGTCTAAGATCATGGATTTTTTATAACTTTACCAAGTTAGATACAATCTAAGACATGCTCGTGCTTAAATTCATAGTTCCTTTTGTATCATTATAGAATTGGACACTATCCAAACAATGTTATTTTAAAGATCGTATCCTCGCAATTTATTTTTTTAGAGTTATAAGGGCTAAATTATGACCGTATTTTAGGTTATATTCTTCATTAAAACTTTAATTCATGCATCCAAGAAGGGATATGAGTTAGGACACACCTATGTGTGAGCTCGAGTTTAGACAAAAATAAGTGTTTTGCCTCCATATTGTCTCCAACTCTAACTCTTATAATTGACCTAAGCTTACATATAATGGATCCCCCATTTTTAGTTAGTCATGATCATATTGTACTCCCACTATTCAAAAGAATTCGTCTTTAAATCATCACCTATTTTAAAAGAAAAACAAGTCTCTTTGTATAAAGATGTAAACATGGGTTAGTTAGTATAAACCTTTTCCCTCCTCTCTCTTCTTTTCTTCAATCCCAATTTTCAATCTCAATTAGTATTTATAGACTTGATTCGGTGTTAAAGGAACAAGGATAATGGGTATATCATCCTTCATGAAGGTGTACTTATTTTTGAAACCTTCATGTACAACATTTTTGTTATATTTCCATAGTCTTTCTAATAAGGTGTAACCAGTCTATATAAGTACATCACACAACACCTCATCTTGGTACTTTATAATAAAAAATGAATGTTCAACTTGATCTCCTTATATTCAGTAAGACATTAAATCTTGTGTGGCTTTGAATGCTTACATCACACAACACCTCATCTTGATACATTATAATAAAAAAACGAATGTTCACCTTGATCTCCTTATATTCTTTAAGACATTAAATCTTGTATGGCTTTGAATGCTTTAGAATAGACAAGCTTAACTTTTCTTAAAAGTATTATTAACTACATTAGTACAACTCTCTTTATCATAATCATCATGCATACCTTATTATGAATATGACATCTTACATGGCAAATGTGTTCCGTTTGTTACTTTAACTTATCCTTCTTAAGTTGAAGATAATGCTCTATATGTGACAAATGTCTCATCGTCAAAAACATTCTCAATCCCTTTTTACTAAGATATTCAAATATTGGCCTAAATTCCTTTTCTACGGGATCACTTGCACTTTCCATCTCTCTATCATCTCTTATGATCATAACCCTTTTATTTAAGGAAATAACATGCAATACATCATATTTCTAAATAACAAAAACTTTCAATATCTCTATTTCGATAGGGTTGAGAATCAATTTTAACTTTATCCTTATTATAGGTGTCATCTTTAGCTTTAGGTGGCTTAATTTTCACTTAATCCTTATCAACTTTTTTTTTAATTAACCCTCCAAAGGTTTCTAGTATTAGTGAGATACTTTGATAACTCTTTGTATTTGATTTGCTTCTCTATCTTGATAACGATATGTATCATCTCTTCCAACTCTATATAGTATTAAATTTTAGTTTTAGTTCCTAAAATTCAGTCTGCTTCTACATCTAAATTCCCCCTTTTACCCTTGAAATCTAGTGCTCCTTCACCCTCACATGTAGAGAAGAAATAGGAAGAAAATGTTTTTCTAGGGAAAAGCTAGAAATAAGTTCTTCGTAATGAGGATAGTCTTCCTCTCCACTTTTATCCCCACAAGGAAGAAGGTGGGAGAATGTCAGTCTCCTAAGATATGGACATTCTCCAAGTTGGTATGAAGTATTAAGAGGCAACACTGATGGGGTTTTTCATGGGAAAGATACCTCATTTCCTAGTTATACATAATTGGACATTGAATTCTTAGAAGAATAGAGGTTTGCAGGATCTTATGTTGTTTGAGGATAACTTAATTCTATTTACCTTTTCTTATAAATCTCAGGCATGGAAGGTTGTGGAGGAAGGACTATGGCATGTACCACAAATTACTTTGTTCCTCCAACTATGGCAGCTAGGTTTCCAAGTAGGGAATGTTAAGCAATAGTTTATCCCTTTGTAGGTTAATCTTCATAATATCCCTCTTGAATACCGAACTACCAAATGACTTAGTATGGTAGCAAGTTTTTTAGGAAAGCCTTTATATATAAATGATAACCCCACTAGAAGAAGGGGAGTTGGGTATACTTATATCTATGATAGTATTGATATATTTAATAAATTGTCTGATGTAATCCTAGTAATACAATTGGGTTATGATGGTTAGCTTTATGAAGGTAATGTATTGGTAAGAAATGGGTGCCTACGGGTAGAACTTTTAAGAAAGGGGATTATAATGAGCTCATGGGACTTTTAGAGGAATAGTTAGAAAGAGATCTAATATTTGAGAAATCTACTCCTGAGATACTAGTTATTCAAGAGTTTTAACCTAATATGGAAGTGGCTGATAACACTATTAATGATATGGAGGGACAAGATATAGAGGTAGTAAAAGTTGTTGACCATATTTATCTCAGGAGAAGAGTCCCCCCTCTCCTCAATCCCCCGAAGATTTTTGGACTAATAAAGTGTCAAAGGAGTTGTTAAAAAAGGAATCCAATAAAAGAGGTAGAGGTAAGAGCTTCAAGGATATCTCTTTAATTAAATGTCTTTAATCTCATAGAATGTTAAGGGTATAAATTACCCTAATAAGCTTATTAGCTTTAAGGCATTTTATTTTTAATGAAAATCCATAGATTTTTGCTCTTTGGAAACAAAAATCTGTATAGAGAACTTGAATAAATTAAATAGGGTAGGATATAAATAAAGATTTATAACTAACCATCTAGCCCAAACTTATGGTAGAATTATAATTGGTTTCAATATTGGTATTTTGAAAATTGAGGTAAAATCATTACATATGAAATGGCATTTTATTAAGGAGGATATAGGAACCTATTACTTCATGGTTTATAGTTCAAATCTAGAATAAGAAAAAAAAAAAGAGCTATGGGCTAGTCTGTGTACTTTTCAAAGGAGAGTTAATAGTCTATAGTTGATATTCTGGGATTTTAACGCCTCATTATTCAGAATTAAGGTTGAGGGTCACTTTTGTTTGAATTTTTTTTAATACTTCAGCAATTGTTTCGAGAGATTAGGTGTTGTTGATCTAAAGATAATAGGCCAACCTTTTACCTAGAATAATAACCATGCTTTTAGGTGGTTCTTACGGAAGAACCTGAATATAACCTTAGTTTACAAGGAATGACATATATGTTTTCCTGAGAGCAAGGCTATTGTTATGAAGCCATTTTTTTCCTGTCATGCTCTTATTAAGGTTGGGGATATTTTTTAGAAGTTAATTTGTAAAGGTCCTTTTGGATTTAATAACTTATTAGCAAATGAGGAATGCTTTGAAGATGCTTTGAGAAGAGGTATGCATGGTACTAAACAATTTAAGTGTGACCAAAGCCTGAAGGCTATTAAGAAAGAATTAAAGTTACATTATCTTCAAAGAGGGGATAACACTTTGAAAGCTACGTATAAAACTAAAGACAAACTCCTTTTGGTCCAAGATCTTCTTGCTAAAAATGTAAGTGACTTTGACATAATGAATTATTAAAAGCTCTTATTGAATGACTACTTAAAGACTGTTAAAAATCTTTCCAGTCTATTAGAACCAAGAGCTAGAGTTAATTGAATGAAAGAAGGAGATAAATGCACTAAATTCTTTTTTAATTTTATACTTTCTAAAAGAAATCAAACATGATTTGTTTTATCCTCATTTCAAATGGCATAACAATAAATCAAAAAAAGGAGATTATTATGGAAGCTAAGGTATTTTATCGATTTCTATGGACCCTCCCAGGTGACATCTTCCTCTATTCAATTCCTACGATCTTTGATTTCTAAGAGATTATCTGAGGAGGAAGCTGCTTCTCTTGTTAAACCATTAGATGAATGTGAAATTGATATAACTTTGTTCGAGACGAAACCTAACAAACCCCCTGATCTCGATGGTCTTAATGGTTTTTCTTTTAAAAAGCATGGTCAAAAATTAGTGATATGGTTATAGGGGTTATTTTAAAATTCTTCTCTATATACATGCTTTTGAAGGATTTGAATAAAATCTATACATGTTTAGCTCCTAAGTTGGCTCATCTAATCTCTTTTGAGGATTAAAAGTATATTGCCTACTCTAATTTTCTTTATAAGGTGATTTCTAAAATCATTGCAAATAGATTGAAATTTGTCATGGACTCCCTTATAAGTGAGAATCAAGGTGCTTTCTTGCAAGGGAAAAAGAAAAGATATAATAGAAAGATAGGGTATAATATTTGTATTGCTTAGGAGCTTTCGAAGGTTATTTTGAGAAGTACTCCCTTAAGAATTGCTCTATAAGGTGACTTCAAGAAGGCATTTGATTGTATTAAAAAGGGCTTTTTCTGTAATTATTGGAGGTTATGGTATTTCCTTTAAAGTTAATAAGTGAGAATCAAGGTGCTTTCTTGCAAGGGAAAAAGAAAGGATATAATAGAAAGATAGGGTATAATATTTGTATTGCTTAGGAGCTTTCGAAGGTTATTTTGAGAAGTACTCCCTTAAGAATTGCTCTATAAGGTGGACTTCAAGAAGGCATTTGATTGTATTAAATAGGATTTTTTCTGTAATTATTGGAGGTTATGGTATTTCCTTTAAAGTTAATTAGATGGATTGAGTTTTGTATTTCCTCTTCCTCTTTCTCAATGTTGTTGAATGGTGTTCCTACTGAAATGTTTAAGGGCGCTAGAGTCCTTAAGCAAGGGGACCCTTCTCCCCTTACCTTTTTTATCTTAGGTATGGAGGCTTTTACATCACTATTAAAGTAAAATGTCAGTAATGAGAGGAGCTTCCAGTTTCATAGCAAGTGTAAAAAAGTCTCCCTAGTTAGCTTATGCTTTTTTGTTGACCTATTGTTATTAAGTAAGGCTCATTTAGAATATATTGAAATATTAATGCCATCCTTAAGTCAATTCAGGGATATTTCTCGACTATCTATTAACACCTCTAAAAGTCACTTCATATTATCAGCTAGTGCTGGTTCCTTTGAAGACAGAGTGACAACTGTGACTAGTATACAAAGGAAGTTGGCTCCTCTTCAATATATGGGGCTTTAATTATGACTAGATGAATACAATTCAATGAATATTTTTCCTTAATGGAAAGGATAAAGAGGGTGTTGGTTCTTAGATAAATAGATCTTTTTCCTTTAAGAGCAAATTGTAACTCATAAATTCAATCATGAATATTTGCATTTATATTGGAGCTCTAACATCTTCCTAGCTAAAGGTGTTATCAAGACTTTAGAAAAGGCTATGAGAGACTTTCTTATAGGGAAATTCTTATTCTAATGGTGACCATGCTAAAGTTAAATGGACTAAGGTTTACAAGCCTAAAAATTTAGGAGGATTGGGTATAATTCCTATCAAAATCACTAATAAGGTGTTTATGATGAAAAAAATTATGGTGCATTATCCATGATAAGGCTTCTTTGTGGGTTATATGGATTCACGACTACTTTTTAAAAGGTAGGTGTTTGTGGTCTACTATGCCTAAACCCTCTTATTCTTGGTTTATATCTCAACTCCTTAACCTTAAAGATCTATTGGAACCTGACATCTCTTATAAGGTAGGTAATAGTAGGAAAGTTTTCCTTTGACTCTATAATTAGACTAGTCATGGCCCTCTTATTAGAATGCTAGAGGTGGTCCACACTTGGAACTGTTTCCTTAGCAATGCTATAGTTAATTCCCATATCAGGGATGGATGTTGGGACTCATTCCCTAATGAGCTCTAACACCTTTTCCCCCAATTACATTCCAAATACCTTTATTTAAGAGTATTACTTTTAGCTAAATATCTTATTAGATAGGTGTAATAGTAAGATTTGTAAGAATTGGTTAATGTAGAGGGTTCAGGAAGTGGGTTGGCATAAACTAGTGTGAAATAAGATATTATTTTCTAGTACCTCAATTTTATTAAAACTTATTGCTTTAAACAAGTTAAGCATTCTAGATAGGCTTCACTATTTGAATATTGGGGCTGGTTGTATCTGTTATAAAGAGTATATAGAATTAAGTTCTCACTTATTTTTTACTTATTGATTTTCTTCCGCCTTATATGAATTCATTAAGGGGAAATGTCTTCTGACTCTCAATGTTAACTCCTCTATAGATACTAAATTATCATAAAAAATTAATCTTATATTCTTAAGGTAAATAAGGCTGTCTATTTTATATCATTACGCATTGGTGCTAAGGAAATATGGAAGAAAAGAAACTATAGACAAATTTGAGGAATTGTAAGATCTAAAGAGGAAGTGATCAATCAGTTAGGAGTTAAGATGAGGGAGTTGTTGTTCTATTCAAACACTGTTAGACAATATGGTAGTAACCTAGCAATTCCTAGGGAATCCCCTAATCTGAGTACTATGCATAGCAGTAGGAGTTAGGTAGACTGATGTTAACATCCATTCGGCTTGTTGCTAATAATTCCTAGCATATTCAAAAGGAAATCATTAATTTTAGAAGTAGGTGTTGATCCTTACCTATTAAATGGAAGGGCCTCCTATCTGTTGACCCTATTGTTGGGTGCTGAGACTTAAGCTTCTCTCTGAAGCAATTTCCCTTGTTAGCGAGCCTTCATTTGATCTTCCTCCCTCACAAGTTCCATGTGTGGTTAGGGTGTCCTCTGGCCTGATGTTTTTAGTGATTTTTTTTATATGTCTCACACGTGGGTAATTTTGGTTATTTCATTGTAGTTCTTGTCCCCCTCTTTGTGATGTATTTGGAGATGGTCTATCATCTTTGTGTTTGTATCTTTCTTCCAAACATTTCTTGTATCAATTAATTTCACTTTTAATTTTTCAAAAAATTCCACTGCATTAGCCTTTCAACTTATTCAAGAAACTAACCATAGTCACTTCCTTGTCCTCCTCTATATTGGATCAAATTGTAACTAGTTTCATCTCCTTATGATAATCTTACCAATTCTTTGTTTTGATATTTAGGTAAGACTTTGCAACATTTAATATAGTTCCTTGTAATAATCACTTGGCAAAAATCTCTGTCTCATAGGAGCCTTCAAATTATTCCAAATCTCTATAGGTTTCTCGCAATTTCTTCTCCTATTATTAACCATCTGATCTTATCAAATGATAACATAATTGGTAAACTCTAATATTACCATGTTTACCTTCTTCTCCTTAAAGCAATTATGATAATTAAAGATCAATTCTATCATTGTTTCCCACTCCAAATAAAATTAAAGATCATTCATACACTTAAAGAAAGATATGATCATGATGATGCTATCAAGATTCTTATCTAATCTTTTCTAGGCTCCCTTGTTTGCTCTCAATCACGCCTAACTCCTCTTCAAGACTTAAACATGACTCCTTCAGCCACAAAGGTTAGATCAACACCATTTAAACTAAGTTCAATCCTTTTCTTCATCATCCCTTTGTTGAAATTCTTAGATTATGCCTAGTATACCTCCCTTCATTATAATCTTAAGGAGGTTGTCTCCTTTATAGTTTAGCAATCTATTGTGATTGCTTCTCCATCATATCGTTAACCTCAACATATATCATATTCTTCCTCTCAAATTATTGTTGCATGGTTTACATAAAATACGAATTGTCTCTCTCCTCCTTCGTTGTTAAAACAACTTTAGAAAATATATTTGAAAGCCACAAGAAAAATCAGTAAAAGAAAAATTTTCTCATATACTCACTCATAGTTTTGCCCATAAAAATGAGAAACCACTCGTTTTTTACTCTTTATTTACCTTTTCTCAATGCTAATCTCACGCTCTCTTACTTTTTCTGACTTTTGCTTCATCTACAAGTTCTTTACAAAACTAAATAAGTTTAAATAGTAATACAACCTTGTAAAGTCCAAAATTTTAAAACTATAAGTCAAGAAGAGAAAGCAAACCACGGTTATTCAAGAATTTGAAAATTAAATAAAATAAGGAAGAGCTAATAAGAATTATAAACTTTACTTGGAAGCAACTTCTTAAGGCCACCGCTCTTGTACCACTTTATTTCTTTGATAAAATAGTAATTTAAACAATAGGGTTAGAACAATCATGATATGAAAAGATATGAAGCAAGAAATGAAAAAGGAAAATAGGATGCAATAAAATGAAAAGAATTCATAAGGAACACATTTTTCTTTCTTTTTAACAATATTATAGAATATAATTTAAATGATACAAAAAAGTTAAAAGGATCTCCATACCTGATTTAAAGCCAAACTTTAACACAAATTGATGCGAACCCACTTAGAAATATACCAGAAAGAACCATGAACAAGTTTGATTCAAATAAAAGAAAGCTAAAACAAATGTGCGAAGATAATTGACTCATTGTTTATAAATAATCAACAATGAAATATATTAAGTATTTAAAGTTCACAATGAAAGACAAGAAAAAGAAACTCTAATGACTCTCATATAACAAAGATGTCAAAAACTGTTATAAACTAAAAAGAAACATGCCTTAAGTATAAAATTTAAAAAATTTAGGATTTTGAGATGGCACATCTATGAGCCATATTATATTGATTACGTACCTTTTTTAATGCTAGTGGCCATAGTATGAGATATACTCATGTCTTAATGGTGGATCTCTCAGCAATTTTGCCAAATTAAACATGATATGGGATATGATCATGCTTAAGACTATGAATTTTTCTATAACTTTATGAAATTAGATACAATTTAGGATGTGAGTGATGAAGTCTATATTTTCATAACTTGTTTTCCAAAAAACTATGCATGATAATGCATGACTATAAGTTAGGTTGTGTTATTCACTGGAATTTCAACTCTTGTAGGAGGGGCACAGGTAGGGATATGCCCATATGTTAGCCTATGTTTAGCCAAATATAAGTGTTTTTCCTCCAAACTTTCTCAAACTCTAACTTTTGTAATTAATTGCCCATATGTCAGCCTATGTTTAGCCAAATATAAGTGTTTTTCCTCCAAGCTTTCTCTAACTCTAACTTTTGTAATTAATTGCCCATATGTCAACCTATGTTTAGCCAAATATAAGTGTTTTTCCTCTAAACTTTCTCTAACTCTACCTTTTGGAATTAATTTAAGTCTATATGTAATGGATCCCTCATTTTGGTTAGTCGTGTTTGTATCATTCTATCTATACCTTGTTTTCCTTCAGCAATAAAATAAACATTATACAACATCAATGTATTCAAAATCATCTTAAAACATATATGTGATATTGTTATCAATCAACCCCAAAACACCATTCTGGATCCAAATTCACGTTTTTGCTGCTCATCATCTTTAATTTCACATAAGTCATATTAAAACACATCATTTTTTTATAGTAATAACATTAAGGAATATAAGAATTCGATATTTAAGAGAATTTTATCCAAATTGTTGCCCATCATTATCTCATATTTTAAAATGTTTCCAAAATTGTTGGATCTGGTAAATGAAGAAAACATAACTCATGATACACTAGAGGGCTTATTAGGTATTTATAGGGGTTTCTGAATGAAAAAGTTTCACTTTTGGAGAAGAAAAGGGAAGAAGGAATTTGTGTCTTTGGGAGTTTTTTTGTATTAAGTTTATTCTTTTAAGTTCTTCGGAATACATATAAAAAGCAATATGAATGTTCGGTTATGAAATTGATTGTTATTAGGATTGCATTGACTAAAGTGTTGAGGAATGAAGTTAAGAATTAAGTTTTAAAGTTTTGCTTTCTTGTTGCTTTGATGAGTTTGAAATTAAAGCTAGAGGATAAATAGGAGTGGATTGATAAGTCAAGGACTTCTTTATTTTTGAAAAAAGTCATATGTCTCAAAAATTAATTAAACAATCCATTTGTTAAGGCACACCTCTAAGTTAAATGTGGTAATTAATAGAGATTAACACTCAATTATATTTGATATAAAGTTAGAATTCAAGCTAGTTTTAATCATATTTTTAAAATCATAGATTAAAAATTTTTTTTTCTTTAAGTAATTTAAAGACCTATTTTATTCATTAAGTGGATGTTAAAAACTCAATATAATGTCCTAAAAGTTTTTGTTTTTCCTTGTTATCCTTGATATTTAGTGTATGAGGCATAAGTCCTTAAGAGAAGTAAATAAATTTTGGAAGATAAACTTTTCATCATATATGTAAAGTTGTGTCACAAAAATAACACAAACTAGTCAAACATATTCAAGACAATGAATAAACTAAAGCCGAAACATTCAAGCAGTGATTGTCACCAACTTTGAAAAGAAAAGCCAAAGGCCAAAATTATATTTTAAATCTTAACGTTTACAATAAAATATAACTTGAAGTGTTGAAATTAAACACTAAAATTTTCAAAATATTTGTAACAAACCCTAATTAGACAAAACATTTGACCCGATTAAATGTCAAACTAACAATAATGTGGCACTGTTTATTATTTTTCAAATTAGACAGTGAATTAGTATTTTATGATAAAATGATCCTCACTGTTATGTGACAAAGTAAGACTCATTATTTGAAATTAAAAGAAATCTATTTATATTAATTTTTATTAATCTATATTTAGGCTAATTGACATATTAACATGACCAAATTTATGAATTAATAAAACCAAGTTTATGAATTAGGGAATAGGGATTTTTCCAAATCCCGAATTCAATACCAACCTCTCCCTCTCATTCCTACAACCAAATCCCTAATTCAACAACCTGCTTCTGCCTCTTACTCCCACAACCAAGTCTTTATGTCCAACCTTTCTCTACTTCCACATTTCAACATATTTATTTGCTCTCTCAATCTCAAACGTTTGAACCAAACAACACCGTTTCTCTCTAAACCCAACACCCATTCTTTTTTCGTCATTGATGAAATGAATGAGCCATCCAAAGCCATAAGCACCGAGAAAAGATCTCAAAAACTAGATAAGTATATAACCCGTAGTAATAATTATAATACCAACAGTCACCAGAACAACACTAACACGAAGAAATCTTTGAAGGGTATAATCACTTTGCTAATGCTACTGGATGAACAAGATGTTAGGTATTGGCCTGAATTGTTTCTTGGCCAATTTTAGATGGCTGGTGGCAACAATAGAAAAGGAGGAAAAATAAAACTTGTATACGGCAATTGTTTTTGTTGACC
>JAOTAX010000006.1:30625981-30642344 GCA_025629825.1 Erythroxylum guanchezii
CGTGGCAGGGGCCCGTCACGGTCTAACCAGTTTAAAAGAAATTCTAGATCTGGTTCGAGAGGAAGAACAGATTACAAAGATAAAGAGTGTTACTACTGTCATAAGAAGGGGCATATCCAGTTTTATTGTGAGGAGATGAAGAAAGATATGGAACAATTGAAGAAAAATCGCAAGAAGTCTGGTGAGACTGCAATTGTTGAAGAGGATTCGGATGGTGAACTCTTCTTGGTACAAGAAGGGAAAGGTGCGCACAATTATGAAGATTCGTGGATTTTGGATTCTGCCTGTTCATTTCATATTTGTGCAAATAAGGAGTGGTTTAGCAGCTACAAGCCTTGCAGTGACAGAGATGCAGTAGTTTTGGCAGACAACCATGAATTAAAAATTCATGGTGTTGGTAGTGTGAAGATTAAGATGCATGATGGACTTGTGAAGACTTTCGGAGATGTGAGGCACGTGCCGGAGCTTGGAAAGAATTTAATTTCTCTTGGTAGGCTTGATTCGAGAGGATGTGGTTTTTCTTCTCGAGGTGGAGTTTTGAAGGTTACCAAAGGCGCCTTGGTAATTATGAAGGGAGAATTAATTGAGAAAAACCTTTACAGGTTACTTGGAAGTGCAGTTGAAAGCAGTATGGAGATCGAGGCTTGTGCAGTATCAGGCAGGAAGCAGTATATTGTTGCATCCAACGAGAGGAAGGTTGGTTTTGCAATGATGACTTGTAGCAGCGAAAATGACCGTACATCGGTATGTAGAAGACTGAAGAAAATATGGGTCAAGAAGACGGAAATTATGAAGAACGTAAAGTACAATTCAGCCCAAGGTGGAGATTGTTAGGTATTGGCCTGAATTGTTTCTTGGTCAATTTTAGATGGCTGGTGGCAACAATAGAAAAGGAGGAAAAATAAAACTTGTATACGGCAATTGTTTTTGTTGACCTAGTTAGTGGAGGTAGGCAAATTGACTTTGCCAAATTGGTGGACAAGTTGGTTTTTTGCCAACTTTAGAATTGTACTATAAATAGGGCTTGGTGTGGGTATATTTGCGTGTGTGAGATGATTTGTACTAATAGTTTCATATTAGTGGGAGTATAAGAAGTCCGTGGACGTAGGCAAGATTAAGGCCGAACCACATTAAAAATTCTTGTGTCTTGTTTTCTTTTGTTCGCGAATCTTTTGCAGTATTTCCAACACAAGAAAGGTTCGATCAAGAAGAGAAAAATAAGGCTACTGGGAAAGACAAGCTCTTATTTGAAGATAACCACAAGAAAATGGCCAAAGGCATGGTCGACTACTACTCCATAGGATTCATTGCACAGGCAATAATACTTCCTGGTGAGGGAGAAATAATGGACAAGATGCAAGTTGCAGATCCTGATGCAGTTCACGTTGTTCGATCCTTCATTAGGAAGCAGTTTGCTTCTGAACTCAATGCAGAGTTTCTTAGCACCGTCTGACATCTTTTATGTAATTAAATGCTTCATCGCAAAAGTGTTCTTTATTTTTTTTTACGATAAATCATAAATTTAAATATTTTAATTAACTTAAATATAGATCGATAAAAAAACGTAAATAGATTTTTTAAAATTTCAGATAGTAGATTTGACTTTGCTATGTGACAGAGGGGTTTATTTTATCAGGTGACAGTGTTGAAACTGTCTAATTGTAATAAAAAAATGATTACATAGTTGAAGGAGAATTAATCACGTCAAATTTTTTTCTAATTCGAATTGTTAATGTTTAAATTATACTTTATCATAAACGTTGAGGTTGAAACTGTAATTTTACAAACCCTTATTGTCTATTTCTAGTTTAGCCAAAAAAATTGTCACCAGAGAGGTTGAAGCTTTTGTATATCCAAATTCCAAGAAACAGTGATAAAATATGTTCTATCTAATATTGTAAATGCAGTACTCGAGCTAGTATTAGATTGGGTTTTGATATAGTATTGTACCGATATTAGTATTAGTTAATATTGGGTACCATTTCGGATAATTTTTTAAAATTATAAAATAATCTCTAAAATAAATTACAAAATAGTCCATTGTCATATTGTACAGTTATATTGTATAATTTATAAGTTTACATCAATGATGTTTCCAAAAATCATAATAATAAATAATAATCACAATTAATATGAAAAAGATAATTATCATCATACAATTATAAAATTAAGAACAATATAAAATATTTGAAATATTACAATTTTATCATATAATAAATAATAATTACATTAAAACATCAAATAAAAAGAAAAATAAAGATGCTTAACTTTCTAATTATTACAATTTACAATAAGAGTTCGTGATGAGAAAACAACCAATTATAAGTGAAACTTAAAACAAAAACATATATTATTTAATTTACTATTAATTAAATATATTATTTAATTATTGAATATATTAATTATTAATAATAATTGAAAATTTTAATTTAAAATTATATTTAATTAATTAAAATTAATTATTACTAAAATTATAAATAATTTAATTTAATTTAAATTTGTAAAATAAATTTTTATATTTTAAAATACATAAATATTAAATAAAATTTGATTTAATAATTAAAAATAAATATTAGTTTATAAATGATATAATTTAAATTATTTATTTTGAAAATAAAATAATTTTTATTAATAAATATTATATAAAAGATTAAAATAAATTTAATTAAAATAATTTATTTTGAAGTTTTATTTAATGTATAATTATTATGACTAATAAAAATATTCATTTTACTTTAAAATAAGAATCAAAATTACAATAAAAGTTGAAATAAATAACTAATTAAAAATATTTGGAAAGGGAAGAAGAGGAAAGGGCAGCGGGAGGTTAATTTTTTATAAATTTTAAAAAATTTGCTGAAAAGTCCTTCTAATTTGGAAGTTTACAGTATTAGTCAGTATTTTAAATATTAATTGGTACTATGCGAAATTAGTCGGTGCTAACTAGTATTTTTGAACATAATTTTGTACTACTTTTTAGCAAGTATGATATTTTTTGGCCGGTACTAATCACCAGAGAAGGAGGTAGATGGGGGCCAGTGGTGCACTGGGCCCCCACTCCTAAGATTATTAAATAATTTATTTTTAATATATATATATACATATAATAATGGAATTATTTAGAGATTAGTGGTGCACTGAGATCTTTAAAATTTAAAAAAATTAAATATTTGGACCCTCCTATCTTAAATTCTTAATTCCGTCACTGCTAATCACTATGGTACGAAATTCATATCTTTAATTCTATCCTTAATGAAAAAAATAACTGCTATTAACTCTACGATCTTTTTGGTTTATAACTCTTGTTCTTGTTATTAAGTGATTATCATATTTTACAAATATCCATTCATTCGATTTTTGTGGGTTTGAAAGAAGAGAGTAAGCACGAATTAATGGAATAAATGTTCTCCAATCTCCAGTCATTTATAGTTGGTGGGAGATAAAAATCAGTACCACAGCATTTCTCTAATAACAACAATAGAGATTCGTTAATTTAAACATAAGAAGTCTACTGAGACCCTTTTCTTTTGTTTTTAACTGAGTAAAAAAAACATAATAAAAAATATGAGAAACCTTTTCAGCGGATATAATTTTTTTTCTATTTAAGCAAAATTCAACGATATCATTTTTGGAATTTCATTTTTCTAATTGTTTAGAATTTAAAATAAAAAAATCAATTTAGAAATTATTAATTACGTGGGGTGACCAGAGGACAAATTAGATGAAGGTATATTTTACTTTTTAAATATTTATGTTAAAATTTATAGAAAATATTTTAAATGTTCAAAAGAAATAAATTGATGAAGACATTAACTCTATTAAAATTTTATTAATTAAATATTATTTCAGTACTAATATAAGTTTTATTATTAGCTAGCCCACACGATACTGATGGCTTCATTTTCAAGATAAATCTTCTTTTTTCGTTTGTTATTCTCTAACATCTTAAAGGATTGGTAATAAAAACGTATAATTAAAAATTCTAAAAGTTGACTAGTTAAATTATAAAAATTTTTAATTGTTTAATATTTTATTAAAATTTTTAAAATTGTTTGCTATTAAAAATTGATAAATTTATTAATTAATTCATCAGTTTTTTTGTAAATTGCTAATTTTTATAAACAAAAATTAATTAAAATTTTTATTAAGAATATTTTTTTAAATTAGATCTTAATATTTAGATAATTTATAAAAATTTAATAGTAGTTTTAAATCTTTAGCACTAAAAAGTAAAACTGAACCATTAGAAGCGGGGCTCACGCAAAGAGCTCTGTGAGATTGAGTGCTTATCACTTGACAACAACCCAAAGGTAAACCATTATCCCAATCCCATCAATGCCACACTGCTCGACCCAACTTCCAAATTATCACATAGTGGTTAGGTGGTTTTCAAAAAAAAAAAAAGAATTCATAGGCGGTGCCTTGCCTATGATATTTTACGAAGCCTTGTTCTTCAAAACGCACCGTCCCCTGAGTGATACTGCATTTTAACACATATGTGTAGAAGTAAAGCACCACTCCTCTTTGCGGGAGCTAGGGTTTCTCTGGTGGTCTCTGCAACGGAAATCAGTAGTCATCAAGTCAATCAATCATGGCCAATCGCACAGATCCGTCAGCGAAGAGTATAAGGGGCACGAACCCTCAAAACTTGGTGGAGAAGATTTTGAGGTCGAAGATTTACCAGCACACCTACT
Source organism: Erythroxylum guanchezii (assembly GCA_025629825.1). Taxonomy (NCBI): domain Eukaryota; kingdom Viridiplantae; phylum Streptophyta; class Magnoliopsida; order Malpighiales; family Erythroxylaceae; genus Erythroxylum; species Erythroxylum guanchezii. The sequence continues at coordinate 30,630,676 of JAOTAX010000006.1, forward strand.
GGAAGGAGCAATGCTTTGGCTTGACGGCAGAGACTCTAGTCGACAAGGCCATGGAGCTCGACCATCTCGGCGGTACTTACGGCGGAAATCGCAAGCCCACCCCTTTCATGTGCTTGGTCATGAAAATGCTCCAGATCCAGCCCGAAAAGGACATTGTCGTCGAGTTCATTAAGAACGACGATTACAAGTTCGTTTTTCTTTATCTCTCTCTTCTATGTCTATTTTATGTTAGTGAATGTTTACCAATGATCGAGTTGGAGGTGTAGGGTTTTTGAGTTTCCGTTAATTTTGCTTTAAGGAGGATGAAAAATTAGTTCCTTGGATTTAGGTGATTGGGTAAATGTGGAAAATTTGTGATTCTTTGGTGGGATTCGTCAGAAAGCGTTTTTCATTCTTTCGTTTATGCGCTGTTTAACATCATAGAAACCAATAAACATGTAGTTAACAAAATCTCTGATCATTTATGTATTTTGCAGTTCATTTCTTTTTGTTTCTTATGGTTGACATCTGCTGTTTGGATGCAGGTATGTGCGTATACTTGGTGCATTTTATCTGCGCCTTACGGGGACTGATGTTGATGTATACCGGTACCTGGAGCCTTTGTACAATGACTATCGCAAATTAAGGCAGAAATCTGCCGATGGAAGTAAGATCTTGTGCCATTTTCATTTTAACTCCTTTTCTCTCTCTATCTATTCCTACTTCTTGTTGAGAGTTTTTTAAACTATGAATACATTGTTTTCCTTTTATTATCCTTAACTGTTTAACTGGATTCACTAATTATGTATCTTTTGCACTTATCAGGATTCGTCCTGACACATGTGGATGAGGTTATAGATGAGCTCCTAACAAAAGATTATTCATGTGATGTTGCTCTGCCTAGAATTAAAAAAAGGTGAGGTTTTATAACTCTATTCTTAGAGATTTAAACAGGATTGAAGCATCCTGTGATAAGCCTCTAATCACTTATGCACGAGGGAAGTCATGTGCACAGTATCAAGTCTAGTTATTCTCTGATTTTATTTGTTAATTTCATCTTGTTATGAGTCATGGGTCTAGTGGCTAAAGTCTAGGGATAGAGGAGGAATAAGTCAAGTGTTTTATTTTAATTCAGATCTGTTATCGTCAGAATAAGTTGTAGTTAGTGGTTTCTTATTTTCAGGAGTCATCAGTTATTTTGCTGTTTATAAATATTAGGTCATGTAAGCATGATGGATTCATGACAATTAAATTCAGAGTCATTTTCCCATTGGAGATTCTCCTTGGCTACTGGTTTTTCTAGAGCGAGATCCTTGCTCATAGAGAGATGAGTAGATTATTTCTTTCCCTATTTTCCTAAATTTGCGGCTCCTACTATCCTGTAACAAATATATACCTTGCCGCTTCTTTTGCTTAAGGATATGTGATTCCTGAGTTGTGGTGTAGCAGGTTGTTGTTTGCTTTTTGGCTGAAAGTTCGGTTAAATGCAAGCTTTTTCTTCCTTGACGACTACCAGACTTCTGTGAGCACTTTAATATGATACTCTTTTCTAATTAACAGATGGAATCTTGAATCAATTGGTACACTTGAACCTAGAAAGAGTGTCTTGGAAGATGATTTTGAAGAAGAGGAAGAGAGAGAGGATAATGAGCAACTTGATGAGATGGAAAATGGTGTTGATGATAAGGTACCCTTTCTTTATGCAAATTGATCTTTTTCTTGTCTCATTTTTTATAAATTTGATGAGAATTTGATTTACAAACATGATTATGGAATTCTGAATAGGATTATTACCACGGGAGAAGCCCTGTAAGGGAAAAGGAGAGGGAGAGGGACAGGGACCGGGACAGAGACAGAGACAGGGACAGGGACAGGGACAGGGACAGGGACAGGGATAGAAGACGTGATAGCCATAGATACAGGTAAGTTCGCTTTGATTCTTGCTGACTTTTTCTTGTCATGCTGTATGTCAATTTGGCTTAAAACTAGATTATTGTGTTGTGGTTTGTCAAGATTCTTAAGAATATTTATTGTTTCCTATTCTTGGACTTTTAAGTATTTATATTAGGCATGGCAAAAGGCCTGGGCCCAATTAGAGTTAGAAAAGGCCTAGGCTTGGCTCAAAGTCAAAATGGGAAAAGTTTGATTTGACCTGGCTTTCTGTCAATCTTGGGCCTAATTAAAGGAATTTTGGGCTTTAGCTGGGCTTCAGGATTGGGAGCATTGACTTAAAGCCTGAATTTTGTTCCATTCTGGCCAGTAGTCAAGACTAGACTGAAGCTCAGGGTCAACAGGTCAAGCCCAGTTTGATCCGGTTCAGGCTTGGGTATTTGGACCCGATCATGCTTGAGCTTGACAAATTTTTTGGGCCTGATTTGACCGTATGTGTTGACATGCCTAAATAAGTTTGTCCAGGTTCGGGCCTTAGGGGGTACGCTCAGCTTCTTGCCTTGCCTAATTTATATGATCATATTTATGTAATGATTTATATGGGTTTAGCGACTGCATGGGAGATCTTGCTAGTCAATAGTGTTATTGGAAGGAGAAAAGATGACAGAAGTAAGAGATAATCATAAAAGTAAAACAATCTGATCGATCCTGAACAAAACTCCAACACACTCATATTCCTTTGTCTTTTTTCTTTAAGATGGTGGAGTGTGTGTATTGATGACACTTGGAAGCTCGGTTTTTTCCTTTTAGTTCTAAGCTATTCATTCATATGAAATGTACAACTAATTGATCTTAACTGTGGCATTTAAAGCCATTGTTACTTTTAAACAGCTTCCTATATTAATTCTGTGATCCTGCCAGGTTTCTCTGCACTGGCAGTGTGCAGTGAGAAGTATGATGGATCAGACATCTTTGATTTAAGTCTGTTTTCATGCTGTCTTTTTGTTGTTAAAACCTGTGAACTATACACATTGGAGTTGCTAATGAGTGTCAATGTCTCATTTATGTGGGTGGTGCTAGCAATTCAAGATCTTTGATATCACTGTGTCCGTTTTGAGCGTTTAACTTTGCACATTTTCAAACAGATCAATTAGAATTGTCTTTCCCTTCCCCTCATTGCATTGTGTTGACGAATGATGTTTTAGATGTTGCCTAATCTTTTTCCCTTTTGTTCAGGGATCGAGACTATGATCGGGATTATGATAGAGATTATGACAGGGAACGTGGACGTGGGCGGGATAGGGACAGGGATAGAGACAGGGATCGGGACCGTGATAGGGACAGGGATCGATACCGCCTAAGAGAAGAAAAGGATTATGGACGTGAAAGGGACAGAGAAAAAGAGAGGGAAGGTAGGGAGAGGGACAGGCGAGATAGGGACCGCAGACGGAGGAGTCATTCAAGGAGCCGAAGTAGGGATCGCAAGAGATACGGCCGCAGCAGCAGTCCTAAGAGGCGTGATGATGGAGCAGAACATCCAAAGAAGAAGAAAGAGAAGAAAGAAAAGAAGGATGATGGTACAGACCACCCAGATCCAGAGATTGCAGAAGCTAATAAGCTACGAGCTGCCCTTGGGTTGAAACCATTAAAGTGAATCTGGCAAGATGACTACACTTCTTAGCTATGCATGTAGAACTGTTTGAATCTAATAAGTTATTTGGTGTGTTAGATTCTTACTTCATCTTATTCAATTTTTAACATAAGTTGCACATAAAAGCAGTGACATTTACAAGCAAAAAAGAAAAAAAACCCCACCCAGTGATGCTCTTGTACACTTCTTGAATGAAATTACTCAATATTGGTGAGGCCGTGAACTGTTTTAAGTTTTTAACTGTCAACGGGAATTCAGACAAAGTGAAGATGTGCCGATTTAGAGTAGTACACTTCTCGTGAAAGCTTTGAAATGCTAAACATTGGAGCTCCAAAGTTGAAAGGGGTAGGATATATGAGATCAATTTATGCGTGCTGCTTGTATTCAACCCAACAAATAATGTTCAAATTGTGATCTTTAAAATGTTTATGTACTCTAGCATTCTTTGGAGCAAGTACGAAAGAGATTAGCTCCCTCTACTTGCACACGGCCGTGTCAAGTTAGTCAATCAAAATTGATCAATCTCACCGAAGAAGCCAGCAACATTATGATACTACGAATGTTCAAGGAATAAAAAGTAACTGATTGAATATTACTAACAAGACTTTTCCGACGCATTTAAACTAATAAAACGATGAAAACTTTTTATTATCCCATCCCATCCCATCCCATCATTGCCAACCCAAACAACCCATATAACAGCCATATAAGGATATTCCTTATTGATGTACGATGGACATGTACATATTGGTTGTGACAACTATTAGTGAAACGTAGTGTTAATTATTTATGTAGTTTCTCACTATGACACCATTTTTGTCTTCTTATTCTCCATTCCTTCTTTTTACTCATTTTCCTGTAACATTGCCTCTTCCTTGAAACCTTATCGACAAGCTTGACCTCAGGGAACCTCTAATATAATTCGAACAAGATTTCTCACGTTGCTTCTTCTCGTGTTCGATTCGACCATTGCATTAGCACCTATGTCACTGTTCTAGAGTGACGTTATATCATTCTTCTATCTAAAATTGCCACTAAAAGGTTTGCAGAAACAAGATGTTGGTCGAACATGTACTCTATAAGTTGGGAAACATGGAATGTGGGGTAAATTAAAGACTCAAGGGGAAGTTACAACTTGTATGCTACCTTGTCAAATTTTCAAGAATTTGATACAACCCATAATTTAGAGGAGCAATTATATGGTAAGTCCTTCCTTGCAGGGAATGTTGCCTGTAACGTGAGAGTTTAAGGAACACCTACTAACCCACCTCAAACTTCCTCTCGAGCCTTCTTTTGTCAACTTCTCGTTTCATACAATGTTGGGCCCTCCTTGGATGAAATTTGGCAATCTTGAGGGCTGTTTCCTTATTAATCATTGTTTGATCCACCTTGAATATCTTGGAATCCCTGTATGCAAAGAATATCGGGTGGAGATCTGATCCTGATTGCAGCGGAACAATTACAATTTTTTTTTTGTGACTTTTAATTTCCCAAAAATCAAAATCTATTTAATTATATAAAATGATTAACACGAATAATCATAACGTAAAAACTTAATTCGTACCTTATTCTGAAGCTTGATCTTTATCTTGTTGTATCCCTCGAACCGTTTTCGAAACTGATCCATCTCAACTACCGTAACCACATAAGTATCTGACCTCTAACGGTATCCACAGAACATGTTGAGAGAATTCTGCAACTCTTACAGAGAAGATTAAGTATCTTAAGTCTATTTATAATAAGATTAGGATGTTTTAGTAATTTAATTGAGATCAAATTATAATTTCAATTAAACTTAAATTAGAATTACAGATAATTCTAATTAAATACCAATTATGTCCATATAAGATTCAATAACTCATATTGATCCTTATTTATTAAATATCTCATATTTAATTATAAAGTTTCTTAAACTTTACAATCAAGACTAACTTGATTAAATTAACTTTGATCTCTTCAACCCATTCTATATGTGAGATATATTATATTCCCAAATATGTTGACAATGATTATAAAATATAATTTTAATTCATATTTAAAATTAAATAAATTAAAACTCCTTTTAATTTATCTTAATTTTTCAATTAAACAATTTATAATCATATATCAAAATTGGCACCTAGCAACGCATCATGACCACCCAAATATTGGGGAATGTCAAAGTGGTTTTGACTAACCTTTCTATGCATAATTTTTTTTCGTATAATTCAATCATTTCATCATACAATGTTCCGATTAGACATAGAGCATGAAATTAATGTGTACTCTATTTTGAGTATAATCATATTAGTTATCTACCATTAGCTATCAATTTAATTAATGACATTTGTAAACTATTTACAAAACACCATTTCACCTTGGGCAAGGATTTCTTGAATTAATACTAATCGAGAACAACGAAACATTTTCCCTAATTACTTTATGGTGATGAATCCTATCTTGATCATTCAACTATCTCCATATAATTCATGCTACATCCAATGACTACCGATTAAACAACCTATGATTAAATAGATCATAAGTAGTATCAAAATATAACAATTCCCATAAAAGATAACTTTGATGACCTCAAGTCAAAAGATCACTTATACAATCATCACAATGAGAATTCCATAGACATATAAGTAATGTTTCAAATGGATTTTTCATATCGGATCTGTTTAGTGAACTTATTCTCCAGTAAGCACCCACACGTTTGTTTAAGTATCTCTATATTTTAGCCTATGAGATCGATTACTTCCTTCAAAAGAAAAAATAAAACATGTGCTAGTCTTTTTACATTCTATTAATGTTCAATCTTAATAGAACAATGACTAGGAACATTTAGGAATAATACATAAATGCAATATGAATCTCATTATAATTTTATTTGCAATGTACAATTATCCCATAGACTTTATCATATATATCTAAACAAGTACAAGATAAAGAATGTCTTTAAATAATTTGTTACTAAACTACAACCAAAGCAATTGGCTGTAGAGCATAAATCGACATACTGAAGGATCGTAGCTATAGAGGATTTTGAATGGTGATGAGTTAATGGTCATGTCATAGTTGGTGTTATACCACCACTCAACCTTAGATATTCAATCAGGGTCTTCGCAAAAACAAAAGTTAGGCTTCTAAAATCTTATTAAACTTCTGTCTGTCCGTCTGATCATGAGTGATAGGAGGTTGAACACTTCAAATCAATCCTTGCAATGCAAATGTTTCCTACTAGAACAAACTTAAGAAGATGAGGTCCCTATCACTTACAATCATCTCTAGTATCCTATGAAATTTGAACATATGACCGATGATCACTTGAGCAATTTCAGAGCTCGTGTATGGATTTTTAATGGCTATAAAATGGGTGTATTTACTAAACCTTATGAAATACTATAAAGAGAACTGATTTACCTCTAGAGGTTCGTAAACCCTCTATAAAATTCATGTTAATTTCCCTCCAACATTACTTGTGCATAGGAAGAGGCTAAAGTAACACATTTTTAGTTGTATTATCATGTTTATTCCTCTAGCATATTATGCACTTTTAAAAATGTAATTCATGACATCCATCATCGGATTTTTCCAATAAAATATGTTTTGTAGTCTCTTAATGGTGATTGTGATGCCTGAATGTCCACCTTGAGGACTATCATAAGTTATGAATATTAACTTCACCTTCAATTGCTTATCATTGTTGATCACGAACCTTCCTTTCTAAGTAATCCTTCCTTCTATTCATAAGCTCCGAAGGAGATTTACTTTGCTTCCATCCTTTTAATGAGATTCTGAATTGTAGCATCCCATCGCCATCCTTGCTTAACCTTTTCCATCAATTCAATTTGTATTAGGGCTACAACTATAGTCAAATAGATAAATGTTGGGTACACGTGATAAGACGTCAACTATCTTATTCTCTTTTCCACTTCGATATATTACCTTAAAGTTATATCTCATCAACTTAGGTAGCCAGGTTTGTTGGAATGGAGTCATAATCCTTTGCTCAAATAGATATTTTAGGCTATAATGATTGTTTTGTACTCTAAACTTCATACCATAGAGATAGTGGTGCCACTGCTTGAAAGCTTGAACAATTGCCAATAATTCCTTTTTATATGTTGAGAGCCCCTAATTCTTTTTTACTAATGCTTTACTTAGGAATATGTTGGGGTGTTTGTTCTGCTAGAGCATCATCCTAATGCCTGTTCTCCTTACCTTTGCTTTTATTGTAAAAGACTATGAAAAGTCTTCACTAATGGTGCAAAGATAACAGCTTCCTTGAGTTGTTCAAAGGCCTTCTACTATTGCTCACCCCACTCCCACTTCCTCTCATTTTATTTCTTTAACAATTTAGTTGAAGGCCTATCTATTACACTACAGTGGCTTATAAAATGCCTATAAACTACTAAATTCCCCTTAATTCCTTGAAAGAGAAAAGGATAGGACTTTCTTGAATCATTTTTATTTTCTAGCATCGACAAATACTCCTGAAACAGATCAAATACCCCAGATAATCTATCTATATTGGTCCAAAAATACATGTACTTACTTTAATGAACAACCGATGGTTATGTAAGGTCTACATGTCTTTTTGAGGATGCTTCAAGTGTTGTTGAAAGGAACTACTGTAGACGAAAATATCATTACTGGAGACTAGAATGAATTTCCTAAGACATGATAGGAACACCTCATTCATGGGACTTTAGAAGGTCGATGATGCATTCAAATGGCATAACCAAGAACTCGCAGTGACACTCATGAGTTCTAAAGGTAGTCTTATCTATATCCTCCTTATTCATCCTGATTTGATGATACCTTGATCTCAAATTTAGTTTAGAATACTAGTTGGAGCCATGGAGTTCATTATGTAACTCCTTATTTAGGGGAATAGAGAACTTATCCTTGACGGTTTGCATGTTTAATTCTTAGTAGTCAATAGACATCCTCTAAGTTTTATCCCTCTTTTTAGCCAACACCACAAGCGAAGCATAAGGGTTGATGCTTTGTTTGATGAATCCATGCCTTATTAACTCCTACATATCTAGGCTTCGCAATTGGGCTCAAGCTTGGGCCTAGCCCTGTTTGGTCTAAAGTCAACAGGCTACCTAGGCCCAACTTGACAGATAAATACAAAACTATGCCATTTTGAAAATACTTATAATAATAATAATAAGTCGAGTTGGGTCGGCCAGGGCCTAGTCGACCTGGCCCATTGCCACCCCTATAAATATCCCTTTTGATTATGTTTTTTGCTCTCCAAAATACTTGAATACTCATAAGTTCCATTCCTTCTTGTAATCTAATTCTATGGTCATGAGATCTTTTAGGTGGAAGTTGATTTGGCTCCTTAAACATGCCTCCAGATTAAGTTGTTAACCCACTCAGCTCATCCAAGTTACTTGGTTGATCCTCCAATTTTAATTGTTGTATTTGCATTCAATCGGACATGATAATTAGAGCATGTATAGACTTTTATCTTTAGTTTTGGGATATCATATTAAAAAATGTCTAATCTTTTAATATTTTTCAATACAGTACTTACGCTTTTAAAATTTTCAATTAAGTGACTAACGTTTTAAAACATTAACAATTCAGATTAAAAGATTATTTTTGATGATGTGACATGTCTACTAAATTTCATATGGATGTCTATCTATTAGCCACATTAGCAAAAACTAATGTTTTGAATTGAATTGTTAAAGTGTTAAAAGATTACTCACTCAATTGAAAATTTTAAAAGCTTAAAAAATAAATTGAAAAAAATCTCAAAAAGTTAAGCATTTTAGTTTTGGTAATCTCTTTAGTTTTGTTGAAAACCTTGTTGAACCCTTGCTTGAGATCACCTTGGTAACCTTGTAAAGATTTTCTATTAATGTAACCATCTTCCTGCCCCATTTAAACTTTATTGTATGAGTCCTAAAATTGATAACACCTTTTTAAGTGTCACTAACCATTGTATTATTAGGACCATATCACAACCTCCTAGTTTAATGACCCATGCATTTGTAGTAAATCTCATCCTTTGCAAACTCTAAATAAACCCTGTACAGATTTCATGACAATCTAGTTTCAATCCTTCTCCCAGTATAATTTGCACTGGTTTAATTTCTTCCTTCACTCCGTCTCCCTTCTTAATCACAAAAGCATTTAGTAAAATCATCTTCTGATACCTCCTCATAACCCTTATCTATTTGTATTATTCCTCATCTCCTAAGTCAATCATGTCTAGTAATGAAATGATGGGTTTAGGTTGCTTATCCTTTTTATTTTTCCCTTGATCTCTGGTTTTAGCTTCAATGTCTTCCTCATCCTCCACTATGCACAAGTAGATTAGCTTCTTCTTACACTCATGCCCTTGTGCATATTTCTCATCGTATTAAAAATATAACCCTTTCTCCCTTTTTCTTCAAACTCTATGCTATTCATTATTATCATGCCCTTATGAGTTTCAATAAAATTACCTTTAATCATAATCCCTAGTTCAAGTGTAGGTAGGATTATGCCCGCATTAGTGTTTTGTCTTGTGGACTTACTGATGAGGTTACCATATTCCACAAAACTTCTACTCCAAATTTGGGTAGAAATGTACATTCTTCCTTACCATGAAATAGTTGATGGCTAGTCGCAACTATAGCTTTTTGTTTCATTACTAGTATGAAAGCCTATTAAAAGCTCATCAATTTGATTGTGAATTCTAACTCGAGTTTGAGTTCCTTTAAGAAGAACACTATCATATAACTCTTTAGTAAGGACAATTTGTTGGATTTTCTGTCAAATTGCTCACAATATTCTAATACTGAACCATCTTTTATGAGCTTCTTAAGGTCACCCATTGGATCTTTGAAGATCCCATCTTCTTACCAAGTTAAATTGAATGGATTCAAAACACTACATGGATGGGGATTAACAATTTTCCCATTTTAATCCATTAAAAAATATTTAATTACTTGAAAAATATCAGGTGGAGAGTGGTCACAAACTCAAACCATTCTATGGGAACTCTGGTAAGGAAAGTTTGCTGGAATATCTATCAGATTGCCCACATTCTTACCCATGTCCTTCCAAATGCATCGTTGCAATATTCACTCTCAAGATGGATTGGATTTTGATCAAGTGTAACAAATTGTTCACATTTGAAGAGTCATTTCTTGAATCTTATTTTATCAAACATAGGGAAGTTTATCTTGTTGAATTGTGTAGGTACTGTGTAACCTTCAGCGTCTATGTGAGCCCTATTAACTAAGCCTGGTCGTTTCTTCTCTACCAAGGTTGGTTCATTGTTCTTATTGAATCTTTGTATAAATTAAATTGATTAATGAAACATCACCTTTGAATCGCTTATCTCCTTTTGTTTGTTTATACGACTTGGATTCTCTAACAGTAGTTTCTCATTTCTTATATGGGCTTTAAGCAAGCCCCACATATTTTCCTTAATCCTTTACAACTCCGCCCCTCTGGTGTTCTCTGCCATGTTCTTCACTAAGGATCACCATCTCTGATACTAAGATATTATGAGAATCAAAAGAAAATTCCGTGTATAGAATGATGCAGAAGAAGAACATGTAAGGGAAGAGAGAGAGAGAGGGTTTAGCTGATATGGAACATTAAGGAGGAAAGAGAAAACATAATCATCCTTCATGACCTTCTTGCTATATTTTGGACACACATACATAGATTATTACGACTATTAGTGAAATGCCATATTGATTATTTATGTAGTTTGGACTACGACAACACTTTGGTCATCTTCTCGGTTCCTTCTTCTCACTCATTTTCTTGCAACAAAAAAGCTAGAAACAGCTTCATCCAATACACGTACAAGATCCTGCATATAATTTAATTCCATCTCCTCATTATGGGTTTTATTGAAAACAGTCCCATCTTGATCATCAATTTGATCCGAAGATGTTGTTGGTGATGATGCTCTTAAAGAAACTGACCGAGAAGACCTATTGGTTCAACCTGATTCTGGCGAGGCTGCGTATTGTTGTTGGGATCTATGAGGATAACTTGTATCAGTTATGAAACATCTGCAAAACAATAAAGGCACGCCGGGGGTTGGTATCCGGCAAGCCTTCCGACGTTCAAGTTAGTCTTTTGGTGAGGATAGGATCGCTGTGAGTATAGAAAACTAGGGTTATGATCTCGTACCTCAATCCAG